>OY757937.1:21640477-21732977 GCA_963585895.1 Sepioteuthis lessoniana | reverse complement strand
ATACTTTGTTTTTCTATTTTCTTCATACTGTCGAATTTATTTCCATAATTTACTTATATATATATATATATATATATATATATATATATATATATATATATATATATATATATATGTGTGTGTGTGTGTGTGTGTGTGTGTGTGTGTGTGTGTGTTTCTCAACCAAGAAAAGATAAAGACTTTTTCGAACTTTATGAAATTACAGTATAAATATGTGGAATAGCCTGTTGTATATTACATTGCTCCAAGCCATTATCTTCTTAGGAGGTTAGCAATCTTATTTTATTTTGAGTTCAATTTTGATTGACTTGGTGACTCTCTAAATTGTTCTTGTGCCTGTCCAAATTAAATGATACTACCGAAGCACACTTGTTTTCATTCTGCTTTCTTCATTTTGGCAGTGTAGAGAGTTGGATTTTCATTGGGTATCTCAGTAATTTGACTTTGTGTAAGAGATAAACTTAAAGGAAAAGACAACTGCTTAGTAGTTAGAGGACATGAGAAGAGACATTTAGGATTTGCTATATAAAACATTTACGCTGTTTCAAAATAGGCAGCTGATAAAAATTAATTCAAGATTATGCAAAATGTATTTTGAATATTTCGAGGACATTTTAAGAGCAGGAAATGAAATCCACAAAAATTCACTCTAGGAATAGCTCTTCTGAGCTGAATCTTGCAATGAGAAAATCATTCTAGAAAAGAAAAAAACATCTGAGACAAGAGAAGCTGTCATTGTCCTTGAAAAAAATTACAATAATAAAGAGATATATCATTATGAATGATCGGATACTGGACACTTTAAATCAACTATTAAAACTGGAAGTATGTATTTACCGACCCCTCCGCACAAGCAGGATATGAAACGGGGCCAATTTTTAAGCGGAGTTTTACAGGTTTGGATTCAGAGTTTTCCTTTTCTTAGACTGGCTGCCTAACTAAGGCTGAAGAACCCATTCTACCCTACTATTTACCAATAGCTGCGGGAGAATAAGAGGATTCATACTTTTCCCAAGAGTACTTTGTGAAATACAATCAGTCTCGTCAAGGATTTGAACTTGTGGCGCCGTGTCCATTTCCTACGACGATAACCATTACACCACGGGAACCTCCTTATAAAACCGGAAGTTATATGAAAAATCTGGTGGTGATTTTATACAAAGAAAATTATTATTTGATGGTGCAGAAGGGCAAATGCTATCTATCTATTTATCTATCTATCTATTATGACACTGCAAATATGGTCACTTACTCTTAACCAAATAGAACTATATCACATTTTTCTATTTGTTACAAGTGCTGATTAAGTTTTTTTCTGATATTTAATAGAAAAAGCACCATAAGGATCGACGAAAATAATTGACCGGTTTATGGTATGTTTCATAATTTTTGTCGTTGTTGTTATCATTATAGTTTTTGTCGATCCATTCTTTAGCAGTTAACTTATATTTCAAATTTTGGAATAGCTTTCATCGAAACTCAATATTGAATCTTTGACATTGGAAACTAATCTTTCATGTCTCAACATAGTGAGGCATGATTATTTTTTATTTCAGTTCTTAGATGAAGCATTGTCAACAATTAATTTTGACTTGCATTTTTATTCATATTAATTTTCATTCTTTCTATAATCTTTTGGCCAACATCCCAACTTAAGATTTTATTTTGTGACGCACTACTACTACTACTACTACTACTACTACTACTACTACTATCATCAGAAGTAGTAAGTATTTTTAGATTTTAATTTCTTGAGTGATTGTTTTAGACGGTACGTCAACCCACCAAGATTTATTTTTTGCTGAGAGGTTACGGAAGTGCGTTCATTTTTTGTGTTGCTGTTTTTTAAGAATTTTTTGGCGCACGGTTCTATGGAATGCAAATAATTTTGAAAACCTGTTTGAGCCATAAATTGTTTCACACTGGATTAATGAGACGTTTATCGATGCAACCAGACATTAAGGATTTTCCTGAGAATTATCTTGAAGTGCTGAGAAAAAAAACATGCACATCTTGCAAGCGGTCTATAATGAATTAGATTCACATTAGATGTCCCGTAAAGTTTTTGCTCGATCAAATTAAACTCACAAACCCCCAAGGATGCCTTCTTTTGCAATTCAGCACTCAGAAAAAAAATGTTATTTACAATATTAGATTGTATCTCATCAATATAAGAATAAGTTTATCAGTTTGAATTGACACGGATATAATCTGCATGATAAAACAGCGATTTAATTCGTTTTCTGAACAACAAAGAAAAATAGTCACCTTCTATTTTGGTCATTTTTTTCTACTCGACTCTCTCAAATCCTCCAAACATATAATATTTTTACAGCTAGCAAAGTTTAAATGTTGTATGAGGAAAAATATTATAATTTCATTAAAACTTTGTCACTAAGCCGTATGGTCATTTTCTTTTTATTTTCATAGAATCATTAATAGATCCTCATGTGGCAAAATAACTCATGATATTTGGTATGTTTTGATGAAGTAAAAAAAGTATCACATAGCACTAATACTCTTTAGAAAAGTATGAATCCAAGTGCTTTTCTTCAAGCTATAGGTAAATAGTAAGGCAGACTGGGCACTTTACTCCTGGTACGGCAACCGGTCAAGAAGAAGGTCAACTTTTAATTCAAACCTGTTGTACATCTGAAGTGAGATAGGCTCCGCCTGGCTATTTGTATCTTAGACACACTTCATTGTGTTGTTCTATAACAGTAAACACAACATTTTCCAATATTGAATTAAATGAGTTTTGGATATTCGTAAAAACTTTAAAAAATCCTCTACGAAGTGATAAAGCTTGGTGATTCTTAATTCTATTTGTAATGGTTTACGTCTATGAAACAGGGTTTTCCGTCTTAAGATGTGATTAATAGCAAGTATCATAAAGAAATGAACTTGGAATAAGAAATAAAAGCGGCTGACTCTTGATTCCCAAATTTGCTAAATAAAAGGTGTACTCATCACAATAGTAATTAGAATTGTTGAAAGAGAAATCAAATATATACCTTTTTTTTAATGAATCTCGACTACCTAACCACAGGAACGTAAATACAATTATTCAGTATTTTCTAATTTACGTCGGACTTTTAGGTTTATGATGAGCATACACCAAATAGAAATCAAAATAGACAAGTCGGTATATTTACTGTCAAAATTAAAACAAATATGAAACTAATTTTGTGTTTGTTCTTTAACTTGGCAAATAAAAAAGTCATGACTAAATATCAGAAAAAAGATAATCGATATATTACTCAAATTAAAATAGATTAAATTATTGAAGTTAGTCACATACATAGAAATATAAAGATAAAATATAAATCATCATATATAATAATGGACAGTTGAACTGTTTCTGTATGTTGATTTGTTTCTCTTTTTATAACTTCTGTCACGTTAAACCTAAAAATTAAAATGTGAATCCTGTAATAATTTAAATGTCCAATATTGAGACAACCAAGCAACATAACCACTATGCGAACATTATTCTGCTTGAATTGTATGATGAAATTAACGTGAACATACAGAGTTAGGTAGAAAGCACATATATTAATCCTAACCAGAAGAATGTATGTATAAAACATATATATATATATATATATATATATATATATATATATAAGTAAGTAATTTTGGCGATCAGAAGGCTCACTTTTCAATAGCTACTACACCGAGATGTAGGGGAGGGCGCTACTCCTTTCCCAGGATTGCTCCACTTTACCCTTGATACGTACCTTATATTGCTGAGTGTTAAGCAGGGAGATATCAAGTACCATTTTTAAAGTCTTTGGTATGACGCGACCTGGAATTGAACCACGGTCTCCCGGTCCATTGGCGAACACTCCACCCACTAGGCCAATGACTGTTCTAATGACACTAAGGAAGGTATGGTAGGCGGGTCAAAGTTTATGGGTGGAACGAGTATTTCAACATATAAACAAAAGAGGCGGAGATACAAAGATAGTGAAGAATTAGGATAATATAAGCGGAGAAATTCTATTCCGATATTAAATATCACAATGATACCTGGAGGATCGAGCTTTCTTCCGGGGCACAAGCCTTAAGTGAGGAGCTCGAAAATAAATTCATTGAGAACAAAATAAAATAAAATAAGATAGATAAAGAAAGAAAAAAAAGTAAAATAATAAGTCCAGACCAATTTTTCCTATTAGAACAAAAATCTCTTTAAAATAGAAAGTCATAGCAGTTTTTATAACTTGTGAGATAAGAGATAACTTGCAGCTATCTAGATGCCAATTTGACTGTCGTAAAAACACAATTTGACTGTCGTAAAAAACACCTAAGCAAATCGAAATTAAAAAAAAATGTAATTGTTCTTTTACGTTTACTTTATATAAAGTCGAATTTTCTCACAAAAGCTATTGAAACTGAGAAGAAATCTGTCAGGAAAAAAGGAAATTAGCGATCGTATAGAATATAGATAAAACTAAGAAACGATGAGATTAGCGTTTTCCAAACATGCTATGCTTAATTGAAACGCGCGTGAACACACACACACACACACACACACACACACACACACACACACACACACACACACACACACACATCGCATTCACACCACAAACACACTCTCCATCTCCACGCATGCATACATTCACACAATGGATATTGTTAATAGCAGCAGTAGTTATCACCTGAAAGTTAAACATTTTCTAAGTGAAAAATAAATTTTGCAACGAAATAACTCAACTGTTTATGGTGAAATGACATATCGGTAAACATGTAGAATTGCCTCTTTTTAAGCTTATATCGTTGAGAGACAAAGTCGCAAACATCCACTAACGTAAGCAGAGTAAGAGAAAGTAATATGAAAGTTTTTGATTACACAACTTTTTGCATAAGCAAAGTTAGTATTTAAAACATGAGTAAACATTTTGGAAATTCCCTCTCAGTATATATATATATATATACATATATAAGTAGAGAGAGAGAGAGAGAGAGAGAGAGAGAGAGAGAGAGAGAGAGAGAGAGAGTTGGAGAGGGAGAGGGAGAGATTTAGAGGAACTCAGGGCAAGAGTAAGAGGATTCATCAGTTCATATATATATATATATATATATATATATATATATGTGTGTGTGTGTGTGTGTGTGTGTGTAGTAATGTATTTGCAAATAATTATATATCCGGCGAATTTCTTTTGAGAATTCATACAGAAATATTAATTAATTTTTATTGCAATTGATGTAACAAATCAGACGTTTAGTTATGCTTTGAAGTACTATTTGTCATTCAAATACTAGTAAACACACACACACACACACACACACACACACACACACACACACACACACACACACACACACACACACTCTCTCTCTCTCTCTCTCTCTCTCTCTCTCTCTGAGATAGATAGCTAGATAGATAGAACTGACGTACCATATCTTTTTAAATGAAATGACACAAAAAGATGAAAATACATTTTTCATAATAATGTATTTTATTAATTGTAACTAACAGACAAATTAAAATATTACTGATTTTAGCGAGATTTTATCGATTTAAAAAATGCTGCCAGTAAAATTATTCCAGATCTAAGAAACATAAAACATAACTATCAGGACTTTGCTTGAGAACCGAAATAACTGTCATTTATGAAAATGTCGATAGGAACTGGGGAATAAAGAATTATCTCAATACCCTTATCAAAGACACCAAAAAATATAGATCATTGCGAAATATTGTTGAAGTTGGTTAGAATACTGGAGATTTATGGAAGCTTGTTGTCCCTTGCTTTCGAGATTATTCTAGTGCCGAGATAAATTTAAAAAATGTGATTTCATTGAAAATGGCTTTCATTAATTCTTTAAATAATCAACATATACAAAATATTAAATAAAAAAGAAAAAAAAGAAAAAAGTGGAAAAAAGAAAAAAAAAGAAAAAAGAAAGATTTAGGCCGAAAAATTTGATTGAAGCAGAAGAAATAAAAACTGTAAACTTAATTCTCCAAGATAAAAAAAATTGTTGATCTGTCTCAAGTCCATCTTAGATCATAGGACTGCTTTCCCACAACATTAGGGATAGTGCTGGAGTTTTTATACAGAGCTTAATTGCTATCCCCACCCTTACTAGATTTTTTTGAATTCAGAGGTAAAGGTGATGTAACGGTTATCGACACGGAAAGTGAGTTCCGGCAGTGTCAGTTTACGACAAAAATGAAGCGCAAAATTGCCAGCGCCTATTTTTGAAAATTAAAGAGTGAATAAACACATGACAACTTTTTTGTTTTTTGCTGGAGACCTAATAATAAGAGGCTGCAATCAAATTAGGGCAGATGAAAGAAAATTGATTTATGTATTTGTTATGGGCGTCGGTCCAAGCGAAATGGTCAACAAGAAAACTAATTCTTTATCATTGTGAGTTCGAACTTCACTCACTGCTTTATACTCGTGGTTTTTTGTTAGAGTTTGATAAGCCATGTCATTACTTGGCGAGCATGTTGTAGGGAAATACCACGACTGGCATGAATAGGGTCATCACTGAGTGCCCCTCATTTATGGTTTTGTATTTAGCTAAACTAAGTAAGTACTATGAGAGAAGAATAAAGACTGCAAGAATGGTAAAGAGGAAAAATACTAGAAACCAAAGAAATATTTCCTGAGCGTAACTAAAGAGCACGAAAATATGAAGACGCCATGCTAAGATCAAAATACAAAATGAATAGTATGATACAAATGGGGTGCTAACTACCACTCTACGGCCGGCACCCAATGCGAGAAAAAGAGAGTAAAAGAAAAAGAAGAAAGAAATGGTTACTGTACTCACGTGTATGGAATACGCGCAAAAGTTGACAGATGAGAGAGTCACTTGGAGGAAAACTGCTGGTCGGGTTCTTTGAGCTGGTCACGACGCTGTGGCTTCGTTTGCAGTCACCTCACTAACTTTCATCGTTGGGTTGTCTCACTATGCAAGCGACAACAAGGACGAAAAGGAAAAAAAAAAGTCGAATGCAACGCCTCTGCAATTATTATGATCACTATTAGTATTATTAGTTGTTAATGTAGTTTTGTTATCGGTGAAGCAGTTTTTGTTGTTGTTGCTGTTGCTGCTGCGACAGCTGACAATTATTGCTGTTGTTGTTAGTGGTGGTGGTGGCTTTATCGGAAGCACGTACGTTCGCTCCACCTGGTTGGCTTCTTTCCTCAGCATGAAGCACGCGCACTTCGTAGGCGAGAGATTTTTATGACAAAACCTCCCTTCTTTTTCTTTATTTTCATATCCTCCATCACTGTCTCTTTCTTCACTCATCTGAGAGGCGGGTAAATTTTTTGGGTTGATTTTGTTTTTATTATCGAAATTTCATGCATAATCTATTATATTCCTAATTTTTCTTAACCTCATCTATCTATCTATCTATCTATGTTCATTTTATAAACTATTTTTCAAGCACAACATATTCATATAGATGTGGTCATATCAATTTATGTACATAAATATACTCACACGTATATATATATATATATAATTTTATAAAATTTAATAAAAATTGCAAGGCCCAACCGCCCGCTCATTTCTCTGCAAAGTTACTTAATGACGTCACACAGGTGTACGCCCCACGTGTCAGCATCGTTCTGCCTTGAAAGTACGTGGGAGGTGACAATTCTTGTATTTACTGAAGCTCCTGCAACCTTCACAAATCTTCTCCAACGTGAATACAACTTCTTGCCCGAACAAGAGTTGAAAACAAATCTTCACTTATTTAGTTATCTATTTCTCGTTAATTCTAACCAATCAACTTTTCTTCTGATATATATATATATATATATATCACCAGAAGTACCTACCGTTGCTCGGGAAGAAGTTAGGAAAGAAAAGATTTTGATGAAATAATTTTGTTATATATTTTAGCAAGTAAGATTCACGGGAGATAGATACACAATCAAAATATTTCTAAGCATTAAAAATATGATTAATTCATGAAAGAACAGAATAATTCCTTTAGTTCCATTTTTTGAAGTTATCTCGAATCCTTTTTTATTATTTACTCATCAATATCAAACACACAGCTGGCCATGCGAAAAACATGGATCTTGTCAAATTTTTCTCAACATTAATGATGTCAAAAAGATTTTAGTACATCATATGAAACATTATATCTCAGTTCGTTTAGCTAGAAATTATTTATTTTTCTAGTGACCCCAAGTGATCTTGGAGATCAACCGCACGTAAACCTTGTTTCACAATGAAATTCATTATTACTCTCATATGTTTGGTCATCTTACAGAGGACATTTAAGGGGGAATTGTAGAAACTTTAGATGGATCATTTGTTCATTTTTGGATTCGTTGTTCCCATATGTCAATATCTATTATTATTCTGCTGATTAGATGATTTTAATATAAGATATATATTGATTCCTTCCATTGTCTTATTTTTTTAATGTTAATTTTTCTACTATTTTAACTTCACTCCATAGAGATTGGCGCAACTCCCTCATTGAAAAAAACATATAAAACAAAACAGAACAAACATAAAAACAAACAAAAACAGTGAATGAATGAAAATGGAGAAAACCTTCTAAGAAGAACATTTCCTTGATGTCCTTGTTATTTGACACGCATTGGACTTCTTGGAATCCATGCTTTTTACTTAACAATCTTAGAAAGTGAAACGTTTTGAGCGTTACTAAATAAAAAGACAAAAACAGTAATATGTAAACTAAGCTAGTAAAATTTATACTCGAAATCTTCAAATTCTTAAACCAACATTCGAAATAACTGCGAATATTCAGAAAAGCAGGAAATACTCAACTGTTTCAACCACATAGCAAACGGAGGAATCTGGTTACCCCCACCCGAAACCAATTATTTATGACCAACTAGACATTAAACTTGGATATTTTATGAAGGATGATTTCGACACAGTTCTGAGAACAATTAAAAGTAGAAAAGTTGCAGGCCTCAATGAATTATTTCCGAAAGGCAAGGAAATTTGATGGCATACTTCTTGGATTATGCGACACCGTTTATAACCAAAACATAATAGAAAAATAAACGAAAAGTTGCACTTCCTTTTTCCCAAGAAAGGTGACCACAGAATCACCAAGAACAGAGGTATGACTCTTTATGTTAGAACTGCTAAAGTTTATAATTTCCTGCTTCTCAATCGTATCCGGCCTGAAGTTGAGAAAATTCTTTGGAAAAATCAGAATGGCTTTCGGAAAAATCGATCCAAAACGTCTCAGATTCTAATGAAGAAATTTCGAGGCTACACTCTTGTTTGTAGAAGTAGGACTCTACAAAAAAGCAGTTGTACAGTTATTTACTTCCCATTTCGCAAACCATTCAAGTATGACGTGTAAGACATGCTGGATACAGCTGGAGAAGTTAGGACCAACTCATAAACTACGTTCTCTTATATATTGAAAATATATTGAAAAACTTACATTCGTTAGCTCTGTGCAAACACTAGGTGTCATCTAGAGGACTTACAATGAGTGATGGTGAGAGAGTCAAAGGAGTCCATGCTGTTGGCACTTGATGATGATGATGATGATGTCGCCAATGATTCCATGCAAACTTATTAAGTATTCGACGCTGAGCTGAAGATTTGAGCTGATTGGGATTTACTGGCTTTTTAATAAGATTCAGTCACGATTTGAATTAGGGTAACTTGTTCACGGTCATGTTATTTGCTAAGAGAGATTCAGGTCAACTTGCTTGGAAGATGGCAAAATCCGGTTGGGATGGCGAAAAGCTGATATTCCCACAGCGGAAGGACTAAAGCAGGCGAGAATGAACAGCGAGGCAATTTTCTGTAACCACAAGGAAAGAGTTCAAACAAAACTATGTTGATTGTCGTTTCTTTGTTGTCATTCCATCCCACAAGACCCTATTCTGATTTCTTGACACTCTTTAACAAGCTGTGAACAATTCCAGATTTCGAGTCAGTGTCAAAGGTCAAACTCTAAATCGTAATTTCTTGAATTTTCGAGATTTTTAAAAAGTTTCAAATAGAGCACCTGTATTTAAGATCTTCAAAATGATCATTGAAAGTGAAATTTTGCTGAGATATATTTTGAAGTGCTGAAAAATTCTCGACCTAACCAAGAAAGCAAATGACTGAAAAGTATTGAATTTTTTGAGAGGTAAAAGAAACATGAAAAATGATGTGCGAGGTGTTTTAAACTGCATGATATATATATATATATATATATATATATATATATGTATATATATATATATATATACAAAAGAGAACGTCTTTGTCATAGATTAAAATAATTTTGAACATTTTTACAATAATAATTTCTTTTAATTCTTAAAAATAACATGTATGTTTGTAATTAAAAAAATTAATTGTTTTTATATTAAATAAAATGACGTCTTTGTGGTATGCAATCTAAAATCTAGTATAGAAAATATTTTGTTAAAAAAATCATAACGAAAATGATGAGTTGAAAAAGCCGGGCCTTTGTTTGATAGTATTATAATTATAAATGATTTTAGAATCAACAATCTTTTCGTGTCGCTTATTGAGTAACATTTTGGAATATTTAGAATTAAAATTATGTTTTCTAAATTCTGTTTTACTAGCGCATTACGATCGTAGCCACATTTGAAATCTCAAATGTATTTTGATCGACCTGAAAATCTTTCCTGTATAAATTTTACAACTATTACAGCTTCAAATTTAAAGTGATTCTTTCTCTCCTTCTAAGTAATTATCTTCCTAATTATTTTATAATAGTTTGTAACTATTGATCATACTGAGGTTGTTTAGATTTTTTTCGATGATGTTGAATCAATTAGTAAAATGATATATTTTATCTTTGAGAACCTTTTAAAAATTGCCAATTTTTAAAAATATTTTAAAAATAAACCGTTAACAAAGATGTTATCGTTTTGGAAAAACAATTTTCGAACACAAAAATGACGTCAATGTATTTTGAAATGGAACACTATTGACATCAAAAGAACGCAAAGATTTTTGGTTTTTTTTATTTAATTTGAAAAAATTTTTCAGGTGAAGCATTGAACATCTTTTATAGATATCCTGAAGAAGTTTTATTGAAGAATCAAAAAACAAAACCTACGTTGGCACAATATCATGTGTTAGAAATACATCGTCTGAATATATATATATATATATAGATAGATAGATAGATAGATACATAGAGAAAGAAAAAGAGAGAGATACCCTTTCTTTTGAAATCTTTACTCTTACATGCATTCATCCACTAGTCATAGAAGTTAGAGAGATATGTGCAACTGCCTTAACCACAAAACAAACCAACAAGGACAATGAAAATAATGAAGAATGTCATCGACAAAAAACTCTCCAATAGTTTCAATTAGACAAAAGTCGAAATGACAAGAGAATGAGAATATTGATAAACATTGAGATCTTCCTCAACACCCACATGTCAATGTAAATTTTCCCCTCACAAATCTAAAAATCATAAGTAGGTGTGAATTCCCTTCTGAGGGAACGGGAGATCAGAAAAAGGATTGAAACTGTCCAGACGGCAGCACCACTGTGACCGGCAAACGTACCGAGAAGAGACCTGGAGAGCTAAGAAATTTGCTGTTGAATAACCTCAGAAGAAGAAGAAAACTTCTCGAAACCAAACGATACAGCAAAATCAAATCAAAGGAATAAATACCTGGACAGTTTTCTTTGTAAGATACTCTGGACCCTTCAATGAATAAGGGAAGAACTCAAATAGATGATCCAAAGAACAAAAAAAAAAAAAATTGATTATGACACACAAAGCCTTACGCCCGAGAGATGGTATAGACAGATTATAAGAAAAGAAGGAGGAAAAGGATTCGCCAGTATTGAGGATTGTGTAGATGTAACAATTTAAGGAGTCGAAGAACTGAGTAAATAAACTGATCACCGCCGCCAAAAATTGCAATATAAACTTAATTAATTTAAGGACAAACAAGAAAACAAAAAACGAAAATCTAAGAAACAAAAATGGGAAGAAAAACAACTGAATTTCTTTCGATAGTAGCAAAAAATAATGCCGTAATACACAAGTAAATAGCAAGTGTATGTTATGTGGCGACCAAATTTGGTTTGTTTTGATTGGGTTTTATGGAAAATCAACCATTGTAGGTTATTTAATACCAAATCCTCTTTATACAAGATATATTTGATTTGTTAACACATTTTGTAGATAACATTTTAAAATGAGCCTGAGCTCATTTTTTTTTTTTACACAAAGTTAAATGGTTTCAAGTATTTCTATTTACAATTAATCATTTGTTT
Source organism: Sepioteuthis lessoniana (assembly GCA_963585895.1). Classification (NCBI taxonomy): domain Eukaryota; kingdom Metazoa; phylum Mollusca; class Cephalopoda; order Myopsida; family Loliginidae; genus Sepioteuthis; species Sepioteuthis lessoniana. The sequence goes on along the minus strand of OY757937.1, from coordinate 21,720,731 downwards.
GCAAACAGTTAAATGGATCTACATATGATTTGTAAATGAATTCTTTGTAGGTAATTTTATTTTTAAATGAGTTAGAACTAACTTGTTTTGCATATTAGTATTACTCTTGTTTCTATCCAGTTAAATGGTTTCAATTATTATCATCTAACACTAATAATTCAATTCGATATTAATCATTTGTTTGCAGACAGTGAAGTGGTTACTAGTATTACTGTTTAACACTAACGATTATATTCAACTCGATTCATTCATTTGAACACAATCCAAAGATTCCAAGTATTGCTATATAACACCAACGATTCAATTTAGGCTCACAGTCAAAGAGTTTCAAGTATTGCTATTTAGCAATAATAATTCTATTCAATAATACTCATTCGTTTACACACAGATAAATGCTTCCAAGTATTCCTATGTATCACAGACAATTCAATTAAACATCAGTCCGTTGTTGATACACAGTTTAAATGTTAAATAGTTCTATTTGACCGATAGATAAGACCATATCAGGTGCTACAGCTCCAGGTCTGAGTGAACTTGTAAGAAATGGCAATGAAAGGTAACTCCATATTCTCCAAAGATCTAGGACTAAAGCCTCGCCATCAGATGGCCTAATATCATATACAGGACCCTCGTTGTGGGTGGGTAACCCTCTGCAGAGATATACAGTCGGTGTATTCTACAGCCCCAGCAGAAATGACAGAAATGAAATAGTGAATCACATAAAAAGCGAATGCAGCAAACTGGGCCAAAAAGAAATAGGTACGATTGGTTGGAAAGGAAATTGCTCTGGTAATTGTACAAGAGAATAAAATTTAACCATGATGACAAATAGTATCAACAGAAAGCTGAATATGTCCTTGGAAATAAGACCTATAAAATTCCCCGGGACTTTGAAATACAAACGAGTCATCGAATCTTGGCCACAAAATCAGACCGTGTTAATAAGGAAAAAAAAAAGAAATTATTAATTTGAGGATTTTTCGTTCCAACGGAATAAAAAATGAAAAAGAAAGAAAGTGAAACGATAGACAAATAAAAGGTTCTTCCCAGAGTCCTAAAAAAAGTGTGGAAAAAAAACAAGTAAAGGTGGTATGAATAGTTGGTGCCCTTGGAACAGTCCTCAATGACCTGGAAAGGAGACTGGGGAAACCGGAGATCAGAGAAGGATCAAGACCATGCAGACCACAACACTTTTAGGATAAGGTCGAATATTTAGAAGAGTCCAGGAGCCCCAAGGAGAATTGCTATTACTCAGGCTTCAGTGGAAAACTTCCAGTTGATATTAGTGTGAAAAAATCGCATAATATTAATGTAGAAATAAACATGAGACTCAAATGACTGATTTCATTGATTGGCAGGTGCTCTCTTGATAAGCAAAATGGGGGACGAGTCGTCCTTTTGCGAACCTTCGCTGTTCTTATTTCAGTCATGACAACAGATTCAATAATATCTCAAGAGGCCAGAGAATAAAATGAATACAACAAACATTTAATTAACAATTATTTGGGGACGAAGCTAAAATAATTCTCAAGAAAGGATAGATTTTGATCTTGAGATTTTAGTAATATAAATCATGAAGAAAATGCGTAACAAGCTCCCCACCCCAACAAAGGAAATGAAATACAATCTTGAAAACCACCATATAACAGAACCTACCACTATCACCACAACAAAAACAAACAACATTTCGTAACAAAAGAGGAAATAAAAACTGGGGGTATGATAAAGCAAATCCTGACCGAAGAGAAGGAATATTACCATTACTAAGCAATGAAAACTGGAAAAAGTAAAAAAAAACAACAACAGGTGAATAAATTATTTAAAAGTATCCCAACCGATAAGATCATCGAATTGAATGATCTAATTTATGCAGGAAAAAAGATCATTAAGAAACTTGACATCCTACAAAGGAACCTAAATGAAAAAAAAAAGATAAACAAGAACTGGATTGGAAATGAGATTAGAAGAACCAATACAGACATTACGAAGATACGAAAAGTACAAAAGGAAGAAAAAAAAAACACAAGGATACAATAGAATGAAATGAGAAAAACAGTTGCTGGAAAGACAGACAATACAAGTTGGAAAGTAGACTTAGAGAATATTGGAAGTGAAAGATTGAACGGTTAAATGACATGAAAAAATGAATTATTAGTATTTGAAGGAGAGCAGGTAGCTGAAATACGTATAGATTTAGTAAAAGTCAATAATCAGAAGGCATAGGGCCATGATGGTATACGTAGATTCTTGCTCAAATGATTTACATTTTTCACCACAGATTAGTTCAACAATGAGCTAAATATTCACGGAGGCAAAAATTTCAGGATGGATGACAAAAAGGAAGCCGACCATGATTCATTAAGAACCTAAAAAGGAACCATCTCAATCAACTATAGACCAATAATATGTTTGCCAACGATGTCGAATTTCCTAACTACCAAAAAGGGAAAACAAATCTATTACTCGTTTGAAAGTCGCAGATTATATAAGAAAGAATGGAAAGGATTGCCACAAAGGAAATAAAGGCACAAGAGAGAAAAAATTCCAAAGGAAGTAAAGACAAAAAAGGAAAAACGTTGCCATGGCATGAATAGAATGCAAAGTTCATTTGATATGATACTACAAACATGGATGATAGAATGTCTGAAAATGTTCAAAACCTCAGAGCAAGTAAATTTTATCACGTTAAGCTATGAAAAACTAGACTAGAACTAACAACTGGAGTTAAAATCCTTGCAGAAGTAAAAATCTAACGCGATATCATCCAGGGAGATTCATTATCACCACTTCTATTTGTTATAACAAAGTGCCACTTAATTTTATACAAAAAATGCAAAGATGGCTACAGATTTTCAAAGTATTAAGAAAAGGTCAGCTACCTTATGTACATAGATAATAGAGTTCTTAATACAAACTATTAACATCTTCAACCCATATTTAGGAATGGAATTTGGAATAGAAAATTTTGTAATGCTGATAATACAACCGAAGGAATAGAAAGGCCTAATCAAGAAAGCATTATTTCATTTGGAGAAAAGAAAAAAACCTACAAATGTGTGGAAATATTAGAAGCGGGCATCATCACGCCAAAGGAAATGAAAGAAAAAGTAAGAAAAAGTAATCCGAAATGAATAAGAAAACTTCTTGAAACCAAACTCTGCAGCAGAAATCTAATAAAAGGAATAAATGTCTTGGCAATCTCCCATGTAAGATAGCTAAGACCTTTCCAAAACTGGAAGAGAGGTGCTCAGAAATATGGGCCATAGAACAAGGAAATTGATGACGATGCCCAGGAGATAAGAGACTCACTCTAAGTGACATGAATAGTTGGAGGAGGACTCATCAACATTCAGGACTGTGTGCATGCAGTAATTTACTTCCTTTAGCAATATACAAAAAAGTAAAAATAAACGAATGACGAATAAGAAAACAACAGTTATAAAATTTAGAAAGATAAATAGTGATAAGAAAAATAACTATATTAAAGCGACAAACTAAAGAAATTGCCCATTAAATGACGTGGACGTGGCTACGAAGAAGACATCTAAATAGAGAAACAGAATTTCTATTAATGTTGTATAGCAGAGATGAAGAGATAACAGCACTTGTATAAAACATAATCTCTTTTTCTGAAGGAAAGGTGGCGAAATTGTTGCGTGAGATAGGGAGTCGGTCAGGAACTGCTAGGGAAACGCTTGGTTGAGATACATCTTCAGAGTCAGACAGGAACTGCTAAGATATACGCCATATCTTCAGATTTACGCCACGTTTTGAGATATATCTCTAGAGAAACTTCCTTTTTCACGCTTCTTTCACCAGAGGCTAATACAGGGCAGCCTTACAACCCGGAGGCCACTGACCTCCAGGCTTGAGCCCAAAACGGCGTGACTCTGGTGACTACGAACTGACTGCTCTCTCTGCTGACTGACCGCCAACTCTTCGGAGATGAAAACCTTCATCAATATATATTTTTCGGACGCCTACCCATCATCATTCCGACGCCCCACCAATGCAGTTCACGTGGCATTTTTGATATCTCTTGTTTACCTTAAGGCACAGCTGAACATCCTGCTTTTGAAACCTACACTAACTGGTCTGTCAAAAGTCAATATGTAACATTAATAGCAGCACAAAATAACGCAATAAAGACCAATTATGTGAAAGTAAAAAATGATAATACGCAAAAGAACCGTAAGTGGAGCTTATTTGGCAATAGAGATGAAGCAGTTAGCCATGTAAAAAACGATGCAGCAAACTCACACAAAAGCAATACAGAAGTAAGCATGACTGGGTGGGAAAGCTGATCCATCGGTAATTATGAAAGACATTGACGCTTGACCATACTGACAAATTTTAGACACATAAGATTCTTTGGGTCCTTGACATACAAATGGATCACCCAATCAAAGCTAGAAAACTAGACCAAGTTTTAACAAGAAAAAAAGTATCAGTCCATCGACTGAAAATGAAAGAAAGCCAAAAGAGATAATACCTGGACCTTCCCAGAGAGCTAAAAATTACGCAACATAAAGGTGACAATGATACCAATAATAGCTGGAGCCCTTGCAACAGTCTCCAAGAACATAGAAAAAAGAGTGGTACTAACAACCATTTAACTGTGTGCAAACAAATGAGCTCTAATAACTTGTTCAAAATAACGTTACCAACCAACTATTCGTTTACAAATTATATATATATATATATATAAGTAAATAACGGAAAAGAATCCGACAATATACAGAAGAATTGACGACCAGAGAAGTCCAAAAGTGATGAATTTATACAGCAGGAAAGTAGACGCTGTAATATTTCGGTATTATCAGGACTTTAAAAGATGGCATAAAGTGTTGAAGGAATAACGATGGATGTTTAATAAAATGCAGGAAATAATGGAAGAAATAAGTAAGCAAAGAAAGAGTAGACAACCTTTTAAACATTAAATCAACCTTTACATTTCAAAAATATCAGCAACGGCGCAAGGCAATGGTATTAAGCAAATGGAATCGTCATGAGATATAACGGATGAGAAAGAGAGATAGAGAGAAAAAACAAACAAACAAAAAACAAAACAAAAAAACAAAGAGGAAAAAGTTTTCCTATATAAAGATAATTAATTAAAGATGGAATATGTTGTAGCGATTTAAGACAATTCTTCCTGAAAAGGAGATATGTTAAAAAAACCAGAATGATTATTGTGTGACGGAAATTTATCTTAATGTTTTGTTATGGATATGAAAAAACATAATGGATGCATTAAAATCAAAGTTTTAGTCCGTTTTAGATACATTATTTTTCAGGAAAAATTGTCTTAAATAACTACAATATGGTCAATCTTTCATTATCTTTTCATAGGTAAACTTCTTTTCTCTTCTTTTCTTGTAGGTCGTCAAAATGGCTGAGCGGTAAGTTATCGGCCCAACGTAAAGTTAGGTGGGTTTCGATCCCAGCTTGAAGCGTCCAACGTGTTTAGCCACTCTGAAGAGTTGTGATACAACGAAACCGTCTGTCACCAATATAACATAAAAAATAAATCAGTAACAAACAACCTTTTATCAAAATGACTTGATTCGGCGTTAAATGACCCGAAAAGGATTGAAACGCCGTAAAACAAAACGATCAACCAACCAACCAATCAAACTTTTTTCTCTTTTTCAAATCCGTTATATTTCATGATGATTCCATTTGCTTAACATCATTGCCTTGTAATATTTTTGAAATGTAAACACTGATCTAATGTTTAAAGAGTTATCCGGTCTTTCTTTGCTTACATATTTCCTCCATTGTTTCCCTTTAAAGTCCTGATGAAGTCCTGAAGTTATACTAATACTGAAACATAATAGCGTCTACTTTCCTGCTTGATAAATTCATCATTTTGGACTACTCTGGTTGTCAATTATTTTCCATACAGTCTGATTCTTTTCAGATTCGTTGATTTAATGTTTGAACGGTTGTGTGTTCTTTCTTTGTTTTTTCCCTGCATTTTATAAAAATCCATCGTTATTCGTTCAACAATAGATGTCATCTTTTAAAATCCTGGTTGTGGTATATTAATACCAAAACGTTATATCATCGACTTTCTTACTTAATAAATTCGTCACTTTTGGATTAATCTATTTGTCAATTCCCCTGTCTCTCTCGGTATATATATATATATATATATATATATATAACAGGATCTGGAATTAAATAACCTACATGGGTTGATATGCCATAAAACACAACCTAAAAAAAAGGACTTGCTCTCTAGTGGATTTTGCAGTCTCGCCAGACCACAGAATGAAAAAAAAAAAATCAAAAAGATAAGCTAGTACTTGGTCCTTGCCAGAGAACTACAAAAGCTGTGGAACATGAGCTTGACGGTTATACCAAATGTAGTAGGTGTGCTTGGAACGGCCCCCAAATGTTTGGGAAAGAAACCTGGAAGAAATGAAAATCAGAAGAATCAAGACTATTCAGGTCACAGCATTGTTGAGATCGACTTTAATACTTGGAGGAGTCTTGGAGGCCAGGAGGACCCGCAGTCACTTAGACTCCAGTGAAAAACCACTAGCTTACCCTGGTATAAAAAAACTTGCAAGGAGTTAAGTAATAATAATTATAGTACAATAGAAAAATGTGCCATGATAATAATCAAAAGCATAAAACAACATCGGATGGAAGGAATAAACTACCAAATCCAGACAAAACGCTCGGAGAGAAGGAAACCTACAGATACCTGGAAATATTAGAAGCGGACACCATTAAACATGCGGAGATGAAAAAAATAAGTAATGACCCAGAAGAACGAGAAAACTACTAGAAACCAAACTACATAGCAGAAATCTCATCAAAGGGATGAATGACTAAGCTGTCACGGTCGTGGGATACTTGGGACAATTCTTGGGGTGGACCAGAGAAGAATTCTAACAAATTAACCAGAGAACACGAAAACTCATGACATTGCATAAGGCCTTACATTCTAGAGATGACGTAGACATACTGTATATGCCAAGAAAAGAAGGAGGAAGAGGACTTACCAGCATTCAAAATAGCGTCGATAAATCGATACAACGACGAGAAGACTACATAAAAAAGCGTGGAAGAAGACTGATTACAACGACTTAGAAACAACACAGAAAACACAAGGATCAACAGAACAAAAAATAACCAGAAAACAAAAATGAGCAGAAAAACAACTGTATGGATACTTTAAGGGACTAATAAGCGAAATCTCACGCGAGAAACTTGGACATGGCTAAGAAAGGGAAACCTTAAACGAGAAACGGAATCTCTTCTGATAGCAGCACAAAACAACGCCATAAGGACTATGTCAAAGCAAGAATAGACAAGATGTAACAAAATAGCAGATGTAGCTTACGTGGTGATAGCGACGAAACTATCAATCATATATTAAGTGAACGCAGTAAATCATCGCAAAGAGAGTATAAGACTAGAACGTCTGGGTTAGCAAAGTGATTTACTGGGAATTGTGCAAGAAGTTTAAATTTAACCATACGAACAAATGTTATATGCACAACTCAGAATCCGCCCTAGAAAATGAGACGCACTAACTTGTCTGGGATTTTGAAATACAAACGGATCAGATAATCTCAGCCTGACGACCAGACTTAATAAATACTCAACAAAAAAAATCAAAAAAAAAAAAAATAAGAGAAAAGATAGAGAACTTGCTGAATAGACATTCCGGCCAATCACAGGGTAAAACTGAAGGAAAGCAAAAAGAGAGATAATACCCAGACTTTGTTAAAGAACTGAAAAAACTATAGAACATAAAAGTGACGGTGATACCAACTGTAATTAGTTCGCTCGGTACAGTCACGAAAGGTTTGGTACAGGAACTGGAGTAAAGACCATCCAAAGTACAGCATTAATGGAATCGGCCAGAATTCTGAGAAGAGTATTGGAGACTTGAGGAGACTTGTTGTCACTCAAATTCTTGTAGAAAACCATCAGCTAACGATGGTGTGAAAAACTCTCAATATAATAACAATAATAATAACAATATCCATATTTTCATGTTTTGTATAATATCTTTCACACTTATTAAACATAATTACAACTAACCTTACTAAATACAGATCTATTTCGAAAAAACCACCCATATGGTGAGGCCTCAGTTCAGGAGCGTGTGGATTATCTCTTCATTGTCATTAATCTCATGTTCACTGTGACACGGAGTAGTAGCACCTATCTGGGTCCCATGGATAGGTTAAGTACCTCTGTTTAAAAATTATTCATATTCGATAGGTTAGTGTTCCAAAACACCAAACTTTTCAAAACAACTAAACACAAGATATTAATAAAGTTACCCTAAATGGGATGACATACCGTTAAAATCAATCAACGAAACTTTACTATTGCCATTTTTGTATTATTTCATTTATGAAAAATATATAAGATATATATTCTATTCTCTTCCAAATTACAAAGATACATCATGGAAGATCCATCGGTCCAACCAATAATGATAATGATAATAATAATAATAATAGAAGAAGAAGAAGAAGAAGAAGAAGAAGAAGAAGAAGAAGAAGAAGAAGAAGAAGAAGAAGATCTCCACAAAATAAACAATATAGACTATAATTTTCGACAACAGACGTCAAAATGAACGCAGATCACCGACTGAAAACATGACCATCGCCTGAAACAACATTAGTCAACTTTAGATTTGATATACTCCGAATAAATAGACGGAGAAACAGGAAGTATTGCGTCTAAGTGGGACAGAGTTGTAACAGGAAGTCTTTGAATCCACAACTTCCTCCTTCGTTGGGAGGAGAGTTTTATCTGATTCTGTTGTTTATAACGACTGAGATCATAATCTAGTCTCAGACAAAGGCCGAAGAAGCTGAAATATCGTCAAAGGAAAGAGAAAAGCATTTGGAAGTTTCAGAAAAATCAAAGCTAAAAAACTTGCTACACAAAATTTTAAGCGATAAAAAAAGAACAAAAATTGTTGGGTTGACTGAATACAAATCTTGAATGATACGCGTCAAAAACATTCTTGATACACCATCACATCATTATCATTAAAGTGACATTTTCTTTTCATTTATTTGATCTTTCAGTGAATTAGATGAATTATATTCCAACTCCTATTTTGGGGTCAGGTTATTTAAACCTCATTATTTTTTATTTGTCATTTGTTCATATTCTTGAAGTCAATCTATGGTTTACAGATCAGATCATTTTTTAAAACAATGTGCCAAAAAATGTCTCTTACGAAATAACTACACACAAAAAATTGTAAACTTACAATGAACCATAAAATAACGTTACATGTGTTGACATGTTATTAAAATTAATCGATCTTAATTAATCGGATGATTTAAGCACATTTTTTTTCAATCGTCTTATTTACTATTGTTGTTTAATGTCTATTATTTCAACATCGTTCCATACAGATTGCTGCGTATCTCGCCTTCAACATATTATCAGTCATATTCGTCTCTCCATAGATTATAGCTTTCCAATGTTGCTAAAGATTTTTTTTAGTGATTATCAGCTTTCATCATTATACTCTCTGTATTTTCGTCCAGTCGGTTGGAGCTGCAGAATACACCATCTGCATCCTCTGCAGAAGGATTACACCCCTCCATTAAACTGCATCTGATAGTGAGGTTCCAGTCTGGGAGTTTGGGAATTTGGAGTACCCCTTCATTATCATTACTCTCAGGTACCTGATACGATCCTATCTATGGGTCAAATAGAACTGTTCAATCATTTACTAAAGATTATTATCATTCTTAGTTATTTAAAACCATACAGCTGTATGCAAATTGTTCATATTAGATAGGAATACTTGATAGATAGAATTACTAATCTTAAATAGCAATACTTACAACCATTTAACAGTGTGCAAACAAATGAGCTCAAGTAACTCGTTTAAAAATAAACTTACAAACTATCTGGTTACAAATCACACACACACACACACACACACACACACACACACACACACATATATATATATATATATATATATATATATATATATATATAAACAGGATTCGGAATTAAATATCACACAAGACTTGATATGCCATAAGAGATCACCCAATCAATTAACATCTCTGCATTTTTATGCAGTTGTAGTAGAGAGTACTACAGTGAAATCTGCAGTGAATTGTTATCCTTTCTTGTACAATTTTTACTTTCTTAAGAAAGTAAAATTAAAAAAGAGAGAGAAAGAGAAATTTTAGTTCGAATAAAGAAAAATAGAGTGATAACAAGACATCACCTAAAAATCCTGTAAATATGTTTAGATTCTTATTTTTCACTTAGATTTCTCTACAGTAACCCACACTGCTCTGCGTAGAAAAATATTTCATCCCACGCAGTGATCAATCTTCTTCCTTTAAGCGATGCAAAACTTTCGAAAAAAACAATCTTTTTTTGTTAGGAAATGAGAAAAATATCATATGTACATTGAAATTCCCGAAACTCAAGTGACCGTTAAAATCAACTTTTTAAATTCAAGTTTTCAAATTGTATCACTTTTGAACCTCTCGTATTCTACATAAGTAAAAGAGATTATTCTTTCTTTGCGAACGAACATCGAAATCTGGTTAAATGTTAATGATAGTGAGTTCAATCCTCAGTGTGTACTTTATATATATATATATATTGACGAAGCACATATCTGAGGAGCCATCACATTCATCTTAAAAACGTCAAGTAACAAGTTTTGACTCTAGGCTGCTTGTGTAGTTACTGTAGCTTTTTCCTATCATTGAACCAGAGTAAGATAAGCTTCGTAAATATCTAAGAGCATTTAACATAAAGGCATGATTAACTAGTTAATCTTGCCGTGGATATAACCCTCAGTGGCTACAGTTGTGACCTTGTGTCAGACTGAACAAACTTAGTAAAAATCTAATAAGCTGTAGAAAATTTCTCTTGTAGACTATTGCGAGGGTATTATATTTATTTCTTCCAATAATTGTGACTTCGCGGCAGACAAAATCAAGCTTAGTAAATATTTATCTTCATAGCAACTCTTAATTACGTGATGATCGTGAACCTTTTGTAGTTTACGAAGACAATGAGTCACTTCAATAAAACTATTGATACAATTACACAAATGTACATTATTTTAATTTGGGTATATTGAATTTCTAGGGGCTCATTATTAATTATAGTCGTCTCATTACTCGGATAAGTTTAACCAACATAAGAAAATGTTTCAACTCAATGCAAAAAAAGGACATAATAAAAGAGAGAGAGAAAGAGAGAGAGAGAGAGAGAGAGAGAGAGAGAGAGAGAATTTAATATAAATTGAAAGATATAGATAAGGGGGAGAGACTGAGAAAGTGAACCGAACTGGAACGGCTGAACGAAGTGGAATTTCAATTTTCTGGTCAGAAAAAAAAGAAGACTAATCAATTTTTTAATGAAAACAAAGGAACATGGCTAAAAATTTCTATATAGCTACATTCATATCAAACACAAACAACGAACAAAGTACAATATTTAATCATCTTTAATAAGGCAAGTTCTTCTGCAAGTGCAGTATAATCAAACTAGAATTTACACCTGAGCAATTTACTATGTGCAAAAGATGAAACTGACAATGTTGACAGCAAAGACGGTTTCAATTATCATTTTGATTTTGGTGTCTGCTTCCTCTCATAGACTGATTAATAGAAGTAACTTGAATAACTTTTTAAAGTCCATAAAAATAGTCTTTACTAAGATTAGCAAAAGTTAGTAAAATATTCAACTGTTAAATCTTGTTACATGTTATATAAACAGATGTTTTAAGGTGAGAGTGATTTTTCTTTCATATATATATATATATATATATATATATATATATATATATATATATATATATATATATATATATAACGAACTTATTTTGTTTTAGGAAAGGTTATATAATGAAGAATCACACAGTAAGGAATAATCAGTCTGAACTTTTGTGGTGAAGCTTGATGTGTATGATTTTGATGGTGTTTTTTTCGGACTGCAGTCCTTATCTTTAATGTGGTAAGTTGAAACACAACGTTTCGGCTGCTGTATCCTCCGGCCTTCCTCAGGTATTCCTTGTTTATCTGGCCATAGAAATGATTCAAACTGGGAAATCATTTTTAAAGTTTGACCGTTGATCAAACAAGGCGTTCAAGAACTATGAAGACCTTATTTTATTTATTTATTTATTTTTTTAAATGTTATATTTCAACTTACCACAATAAATATGAGGACAACAATCCAAAAAATCACAACTAAAGTAGAGAATAATCTCACTGTCGTTAACATTTGGCTAGATTACGATGTTTTTTCGCAAAGAATAATCTCTTTTACCTACTTAGAATACAAGAGGCTCAAAAGTGATACAATTTGAAAACTTAAACTTGAAATATTGATTTTAAAGGGCATTTTAGTTTCTGGAATTTTCATGCGCATATATTTTTCCCATTTTCTAATAAAAAACTTATTTTCTTCGAAAACTTTGCTGTGCGTAAAGTTAGAAGATTAATTACCCACGTGGCTTTGACAGGTAAAGTAGAATTTCCTCGTAAACTTGATCATTAACATTTTTTTTTCAGTTTAAGATCATTTTCTTGAAAGATCCTTTTCTGTACGTAAATAATGATAAAGAAATGTAAACAGTGTCTACAAAAATATTTGAAATTTTACAGGTTAAAAGATGTCTCGTTATCGCCAATTATCTTTAATTTCTTTTGTAATGTTAACATTCGAGAGGCTTTTATTCTCTGAAACACTGCGATGTATTTTAAATGTGAAGCAAAATATGCACGACACATATAAAATGAATTTTCTCAGAAAAAGAAAATCAATAAAAACAGGTAGATGGGAATTTCAAAAAGCTGGCTCGTTACCTTACATATTTCTCATTCCAAAGTCTGATTATTAAATGCCATGGTTATGATAAGGCATAAAACCCTTGAGCAAGGACATTTTATTATTTAAAAGTTTGATTATAGCCCTAAAACATCACCGATTCCCTATAAAGTACAAGCGAGGCTCGTTAATTTTAAGTGAGTAGTGTCACTCAGGTTTAATCATTGTCTTCTGTGGTTGAAGAATTTATTTCAACCACTGAGTCTGTAGTTAAACAAACTCCTCTCTTTCTTCCTCTCATTCCTCCTTTTCGTCGATTTCTCGCTCTTTCCCTTCTCTCCCCGTCCCACTTTACGAAGATGGTTCGAAATTAAATAATAACTGGTTTTATTATTCTTGCAAAGAGACAGATAACCTCACTGTTATTTTCCTTCAGTTTTTTACACGTGGTCATTGATATTTCCAGTGGTCAGCAAGGGTTTCGAGTCTGTCAACCATCGAACATCTCTCGAGTAACCCAGCAGGATTGTAAAAGGTAGAATTACTTTACTTATGACTCTTTCATCTCCTAATCAACATTCGCCTTGGGTTAATTCAGTAGCCAACTTGCTGTCCTTTCACGTCTTGGCTTATGTGATGTCCAATATATTGTAAGCCCAGTTCTGATATGCAAGCCTCCTGCATCCCATATCAATAGTTTCATATTTTCTGCACCACTGACTTGTTTGATATCTTCTAACAAGCAGCTCATTGAATTTTGACCTTTTTCTCTAGTTTGTGACCCAATGAACTTCTCCCAGAGAGCGGTCACTTCCAAGAAAATGATGTTTGAAGGCTGTCGAAATTAGCATTATGTCAAGCTTTTGTATTGTTTCCTGAAATTTCAGCTGCTTAAGAAAATACAATTTTTATGTGTATGTTGTGAGGATTCTTAATCAATTGGATTCTTTAGTAAGTGAACCGGACATTGGCCTAGGGGTTAGAGTGTTCGCCAATGGCCCGGGAGACCTGGGTTCAATCCCAGGTCGAGTCATACCAAAGACTCAAAAAATGGTACTTGATGCTTCCTTGCTTAGCACTCAGCATTATAAGGTACGGATCAAGGGTAAAGTAGAGCAATCCAGGAAAGGAGCAGCGCCCTCCCCTACACATTGGTGTAGTAGCTATCGAAAAGGGAGCCTTCGGGTTACCCTCGACTATGGTCGCCAACTTTACTTTTACTTTTAGTAAGTGAATGAAATAAATGATCTTATTTTTACTTTACAAAAGATTATACAGGCAAATATAATAGGGATAAAGTGACTAGAAGACTACTTTTATAATCGATACTTTTATATCTAATTTTTATACTATATGAATCCACAAATATTGTTTAATACTTAATACGAGGATCATTAAATAAGTTTCCAGACTTTTTTCGTATGGGCACTTTTATTGATTGCACACACATGAAACCCTTGTCCCCTTCGAAGTAATCTCCTCCGGCTGCAATGCACTTGTTGTACCGTTCCAACAACTTCTGGAAGGCCCCATGGAAGTCCTCTTGTGTGAGCGTGTCAATGACCTTCGTCACAGCCTCTTTCATCTCCTCAATTCTCTCATAACGACAGCCTCTGAGCTTAGGGAATAACCAAAAGTCTCAGGGAGCAAGGTCTCGACTATAGGGAGGCTGAGGAACTGTCTTGATGCCCATCTTGGTAAAATAGTCTGTGACAAGGATGGAGTTGTGGGCTGGTGCATTGTTCTACTGGAAATGCCACTGAGCCGATTTGAAGAGTGCTGGTCTCTTCCCTAGGAATCTCTTGCTGAACTCCCTTAAAACCTCAACATAGTAACCCTAGCCCTAACGCTAACCCTTTGACCAATCAACTGTGGTGTATTGACTTCCTTACTCCTCCCACACCTCTCATCATCCCTCATAGACTTCCTACCTTCCTTGAATCTCTTATGCCACACAAAAACTGATGCTCGATTCATGCAAGATAGTCGAAAAGCAGTCTGAAGTATTCCATACATTTCTGTGGCATCATTTTTTTCCAAGTTTAAAACCGAATTTTATTGCATATCTTTCTTCTAAAGTGTCTTCGCGTCCAGATTGCATTTTTGAAATTCACCAGCTGTGACAATCAGGGTTTAGTAAGGTGTATTCCAATTGCTGCTGTAGCTGTTCATTTGAACCTGAAATCATAAAAATTGGTCAGTCATCTCATAAGATGTATAGCAATAACATAGTGAATTTTCAAGAGTCTACGACAATCTTAAATGCCTGTACAAAAAACGCCTGGAAACTTATTGAAGGCACCACGTAGTTTAAAAGCGGTAAAATGCTAACATCCTTATAAGGGTACCTATATGATATAATTTCAAACAGTTTTCACATGTTTACCACCCTAACAATACAATCTTGGACTCTCCCACAAGTGAATTAACCATGTAAATATTTCTATGTAACTTCATCAGAAATCCACAACTGATATTACAGAGACCACGTGAGGAATATTCCAATAATGTATTGACACCGATAGTGAACAGGTGGAAACTTAAAAATTTTAGTATCGTAAAGAAACGCCCATTGAAATGTTAACATTTTAAAAGAAACATTTTGTACATTTGGACAAAAAAAAGTTGGATAATCATCCAATCAAAATACTGTGTTACCAAGAACAATTACTAAGAAGTAAAAAAAAAAATGACATTATTAGTCCGAGAAAATTTCTGGTCTGTCTTCATTTTTTGTTAATACGTGTTCCATTTATTAAACTCTGATTGGAGAAAACAACAAGTAACTAATCGCAAAGATTCATTTGAAGCATTTTTGGTACTAATTCTACATTGTTACATGAAATTTATCTTAATCTTACTCTACTACGGATCATTGAAGATGATCTATAAAGTCGAACAGCACTGGACAACCTTGCCCATATGATGCCAAGTACAGTCAAAGAGAGGTAAACTGCTAACAAAGTAAAACTAGTGAAATGAACCCGGCAGTTGAATGTTATCAATGACGGTCATCAAACACAAAGCGCTGAATTCTAGGCTGCTTATTCAGAGGAGGAAACAATTGCTTGACTTCTCTCGGGAAACTTGCGATCATTTTGATGATAAATTTATTTGTTAAATGGCAGTAGTGACATTAACCGGCAACGAAAAGGGACATAATGTTATGCTATAGTCAAATGCTCGTCCATCTTTAATTCCATCAAGTGGCGATGTTCCATAGTGACCGAAAGAAAGTGATTATTATAAATACAGTCAGTTTCATAAAAGTGGGGAAGCAAACCTCTTAATAAAAGGGTAAAATTTTCCCGCACGTAACTTTTATGCAACATTATTTGTAAAGTGGCAAGATTATAATTAGAGACAACAGCTGAAATGATTAAATCTTGTACTAGCCACATTCGAACATCCATTCCTTTGTGATTCGTCAGCTACGTTGTTTTCCATGGACGAATGTATTTCGCGTTCCTGTACACTTGCAGTTTAATGTGTAAAATTATAACTGCGTGAGAGACAAAGTTAATGTGAAATTTCTCCAGTTAAAACTTACCAACCAGTCAAAAATATTGAGCTTGGTTGATGGGTAAGAACAGGTGTGTGTATGATATATTTGTTAATTACCGAAGCTCTCAATAAGGGCATTTAAGTGTTTAAGTCACACACCCAGAAAAATCTTTTCGAAAGTTATCTTTACTGATTGTGTCGTCGACAATTGATATTTTCAGAATCATCAAGAAGTTAAAATAGTTTAAATAGACGTTGTCGAAGAGATTATTATCCTTTTTCAAATTCCCAGTGAAAAACCCCGAGGGAAATTTGGCATATTTTCAATACTGACTTTTTCATTATGATCTTACTGTTTTATTTATTCCAAATACGGATGGATATACATATACTATTCTAAACAGATATGCGCGCGCACACACACACACACACACACACACACACACACACACACACACACACACACACACACACACACACACACACACACATATATATATATATATATATATATATATATATATATATATATATATCGTTGATAGGAACATGGTTTTAGAAATATTTCTCTGGCAAGATTTCTTCAGTTCATGAGCTTCGAATTAAATAAGAACTGAAGATGTTGATTGTTTACTGTGAAATGAAAAAGCTTCTTGCAGTTTGCATAATCATCTTCAGTATCTTGAGTTGGGACATTCGTAAGGTTCTTTGCAGTTGAAATTAGTGTTTTTCAAAAGTGTATTGTAATTGTTCTATAATTCTCTTTGATTTCAGTCCATGGGCATACAAGGAGATGGGGATTTATGGAATAAAATTTGTCTTTAAGATTTTCCTTTGAGAAGAAATGACATCAAATTGAACCAGTAAATGGAGATAATATTCAGCACTGCTTCGTTGTTCAGTTCATCTCAGGAAATACATTTTTTTAATATAAGTGCTGATATCATAATGAAAATGAAGTCTTTTCTCTCTCCTCGTCTCTCTTTTTATTTGAAAAAAAATCTCCTCGACATCAAATAACTGAAGAAACGTTATATTTGAAGCAGGGAGCATAAATGTACCCATGTTTGGAAATACCCTTGGGTTTTCATTTACAGTGTCACAATATTCGCTAAATTCTCCAGAAATTTTTATTGATAATCTATTTCTTATTTTTCTTTGTTTATTTCTATGCACCATTAAAGTTTATCCCCACGTAAGTTCAAGCATTTTGAGACATAAAGGGTTTTCAAGGGATTTCAACCTTTCCAGCAGATTGCGTTCATTGTTGAATTATCATTTTTTTAAATTTCAAATGTTGACCAAACATGGAACTGAAAAAAATCATTCTGATCAGTTCAATTTGAGATGTCCACATTTCAAGCTCAAAATTTCGTATTGAAGATTTTCTTTCATCAAACTGTTCTGACAAAAAAGTATTTTTAGGAACTTTCAAAGCTTCTCTTGTAACCTTAGCGAAATCTCTTCTCTAATTCAAACACCTGATGATAGTGAAATTGTTAATAGGCTTCAAGACAGCGAAAAAAATTAACAATGAATTTTACAAAAATATAAGGATTTTGTGCAAGACTTTAACCACCGAAGCCTCATCCAGAGAGAAAATTTTGGAATTTTCTTTTAAAAGTCTTTTTTACCAATTAAAACAAACAAACGTTTTCAAGAGAAGTTTTAAGTTCCAAACATTTTTACTTTTTTTTCTCTCAGCACATTTTTAATTTGATCAGCGAGTTGAAGACGTTTTTATTTTCAAGGAGTGGCGAGCGGGATGAAAAAGAAAAAAGGATAATAAAAAAGACGGACAAAAACACTTGATGAAATCGACGAAATAAAACCAATTCTAAAAACAAACAGAATTAAAGCTAAAACAAAAAATAAAAAAAAATGGACGAGTCGAAAATGGAAAGCGGGAAAACGTGTCAATATCAGAGGAAAAGAAAGAAAGAAAGAAAGAAAAAGGTGGTTGAAGACAAAGTATAGAAAGGAATAAGCGTATAAGCAATAAGGAGAGTGAGAGAGAGAGAGGGAGGGAGAGAGAGAGAGAGAGAGAGAGAGAGAGAGAGAGAGTGAGAGAATCTCATTACTTTGTAGACAAACCGTGAATAACTTTTGAACCAAAAAGAATATTCCTGTCGTACTGCAGACATTAATTTTCTTAATTTGGAGTCCTTACTGCTATTTCGTGTTCTTCAAAATCAAAATACTGCAC
Source organism: Sepioteuthis lessoniana (assembly GCA_963585895.1). Classification (NCBI taxonomy): domain Eukaryota; kingdom Metazoa; phylum Mollusca; class Cephalopoda; order Myopsida; family Loliginidae; genus Sepioteuthis; species Sepioteuthis lessoniana. The sequence continues at coordinate 21,702,214 of OY757937.1, read as the reverse complement.
CGTAGGCATCATTTGGGAAATGTTGAGAACAAACATTAAATTGTGACCAACCAGCCTAAGATATTGTCAGTTGAAGACTTCCAAAACAGTTTCCAGCCGTGGCAACAAATTCTTCATAGGTGTCCGGTTTCCCAAAGGAGAAGTCAATTGGTAATTTTTAACATTTTTGACTCAATCAATGGACCTTCTTGGTAAATCTATCATGCAATCTGTTCCCACCACCGACTGAAAGGATATTCCATTGTTTATATTATTCGACAACAAATATAGTTCGTGTAAATGAAATTTCTCATTACTCAGTTGTAGGCAAATTATAAATCTAATGCAAAATACTTCGTTTTCAGTTTCAAAATTGATAGCTTTGTTTAATGGCATATCAACATTCGTGGGCTATTCACTGCCAAAGCCATTATTGTTGAAAGATAGTTGCCGTATTATCTAATCCATAGCTGTGTGTGTGTGTGTGTGGGGGAATAAGTAGGTTTCTTCCCTAAGGGTATTAGTCCAAAAGTGAACTTCATAGCGTAACTAGAGTTTGAACTTGCATACTACGATTTCGCAGTTCGGTACGTTGACCACTACACCACGGGGACTCACCCTAAAATGAACAGAATTTGAACTAAATGCAACAGATACAAAAATGGTTAGGTCTGGTTGTTTGGTTTAAAGGCATATCAACTCTTGATGATTATTTAATTAAAAAACCTGGACACACACACACACACACACACACACACACAAACACACACACACATAAATATATAATGATTTTTACATAAATAATTTGTCGGTAACTTTAATCTTAAACGAGTTAGACTCACTTCTTTGCACACAGTTAAATAGTTTCAAGAATCGTTATTGATTTTTGCTCACGTTAAAATGATTTCAATTATTGCTATCAAATACTTATAGTGTAATATAATGGTCGAGGAATTTCGTTTCATGCCTTTAGGTCTAGTTAGGCATAGTTGGGTCTAGTTGGGTCTCAGTGCATGGGTTACTTAGGTTCAACATTAACACAGGTGTTCACGCGCGCAAGCGCAGAGCGGACGAGTCCCTCAGAGATGTCACAATAGCCCAGATAGGAAACGGGGGCTCGCAAGTGCGAATGACGTCACGCACCAGAAGCGTGCAGAAGATTTTGGGATTTTGAAAAAGTGAGTGAGTTGAGTAGAGACCTGCCTCAACATTCACTTGCCTCGCGGAGGTCTTGGGCAGGTGTCGCACGAGATGGGGGGGGGGGGGCAGATGAAAAAGCCAGAATAGAAAGAATGTGTATTTCTCTCCTTATGTCGAAGTACCTTTAAACTCAAAGGTAATAAAAAGTTTCGTACCTGAACTGAGAAGTCGTTATGTGTTTTTCGAATTTCGAGATTCCTATGTTCTATCTTTACGGACATTCGATGTACATTTCACATATAGCCATATCATGGCTATTTTACATGAAACATATTTGGTGCCAGACCTGGGCATGTCGTTCATGGCATGGTTAAGACTGGGTTATCAGAGAGACAATCAGAGAAACGGCTAAGAATAATGAGGGATCAATTTCGGTGGCTTGTTCAGGCGACGGAAGGAGAGAGAGAAAACACAAGGCCCTCAGAAGAAAGAAACAAGAAAAAGCTCAACACTGAAGACAAGAAGAAAAAAATGCGGCGCACCCAGAAAGAAGAAAAGAAAAAAAGAAGAAGAAACACAACTGTCGACACAAGGCCCCCAGAAAAAAAAAAAAAGAAAAAAGAAGAAAAACAGCTCAACTCCAAGAAAAAAAAGGCAGATTGCAAAAAGATTGATTGCAACCAGCGAAGTCAAGAAAAAAAAAAGGCATGTAAAGAAAAGAAAAAGTAAAAAGAAGGTATTTGCTCATTGTATAGCTTTGTCTCTCTACTGTCAATTGATATTTGGTTTAGTGAAAAAAGAATTTAAATTGATTATAATGGTGAAAGCATGAGTTTTAATGACAAGGGCCTTTCTAGAAGGATAAAATTGGAGATAACTTAAAAAAAAAGAGAAAAAAAGATCAAGCCCGAAGCATAGAAAAATGACAATTACTGCTATGTGTAATATTGAATCGTAGTGAGAGGGGCACATGCAGGCAGGTGGAAGTGAAAAGGAAGAAAAAGAAATATGGCCACTGTGTGGACAGATATATTGAGTGACACTTTATAGTAAACAATTTTTATGAATGAAATTTTATAGTAAACAATATTTTCATAAATGAATTTTATAGTAGACGGGGTTTTTGTGAGTAAAAGTTTGTAGTAACTTGTCAGTGGTCCGAGTAAAATAGTAATTGGAAATTAAAGATTAGAATTTTGATCTGAGAGCTTGGAGAATCCGCACATCGGTGGCTTGTTCAAGGATTGCGCATATCTGTAGTTAAGAAGTTTGGGACAGGTTTCGATATTTGTGAAGTTGGGAGAATCGATTTTGGTCGCTGGTGGAATCAGACCATTTTTTGTGGATGTTTGTCGATACTGACTATTCGGAGGCACAGTTGAATGCTTCGGACTTTTCGTTGTCCAGTCGACTGAAAAGGGTCTCTAATAATCTCGCCATAGGGACAGAGCAACTAAGAGACATGTTTTTTTTGTGTCTGACAAGGCACCCGGATATTTTGTGAGTTCCCCACTGGAGTGGGGCTTTGAGGTTCTATTGGGGAAAATATACGGAAACAGGGGTTTGGAGATAATTAAGATATGCGCAGGGTTTTGGAGATCTCATTGGATGTGTTCGGAAAATTCATGGACTCGATTTTGAAGTGTTTTGAGGGAGGAATTTTGTTGGCTGAATTATTAAAAGTTTGGGTGGTTTAGGAGAGAACACCTGGGATACCTTAAAGCAAGAAAGAAAGAAGATAAGAAAGAAGGGTACTGGTAAGCTGTTGAAAAGATGTGAGATAGACCGTTTGACGGTGGTCAAAAGTTGAAAAAAAAACAAACAAACGGGGAAACATTTATCTTGGTTTGATTACGAGCTATGCTTAGTTGTGGAGGGTTAAAATGTGTATATTAATTAATGACAGAGATTATTAATAGGGAAGGAGATATAGAAGTTAGAAGTAATGAGTAAGGATGTAGAAGGAAAGCAAAAGTGTAAAAGACATAATGAGCAAATAACCTGAGATTTAAAAAAGAAAGTAAAAAACAAAACAACTTAAAGACTGAAAAAATATACATGCTGAGCCAGTGACAGTTGGAAAAAATTTGAAAAAGATTTTAAAAAAAGAGAAAAAAGAACTAGAAAATGTGGTTGCAAAAAGAAAAAAAAATGGGAAAAAAAGAAGAAACTGAAGGACAATACGAACACTTTTATTTTCAATGACTTTTGAGTTTGGGACTGATGCATGTTTTTTGTTGTATTGCTTTGTTAAAATTGTATTGCTGAAAATTTTGTTGATCTGTTCGACATGAGGAAGAGCGGCATATTAGTTTAGGAAAATGATTTGTCATCATCAATAACAAATGATTTTATTTGTAGAGGGAAAGGCATGTAATATAATGGCTGAGGGATTTCGTTTTATGCCTTTGGGTTTAGTTAGGCTGAGAACCTTTTGGCTAAGTGCATGAGTTACTTAGGCAACATTAACACAGGTGTTCACGCGCGCAAGCGCGGAGCGGACGTGTCACTCAGAGATGTCACAATAGCCCAGATGGGAAATGGGGCTAGCAAGTGCGAATGACGTCACGCACCAGAAGCGTGCAGAGGGTGTTAGGATTTTGAAAAAGTGAGTGAGTTGAGTTGAGACCTGCCTCGGGAGAAGACGGTTGACTTTCGCTTGCTTGCGGAGGCCTTAGGCAGGTGTCGCACGAGATGGGGGAGGGCAGATGAAAAAGCCAGAATAGAAAGAATGTATATTTCTCTCCTTATGTCGAAGCACCTTTAAACTCAAAGGTAGTAAAAAGTTTCGTACCTGAACTGAGAAGTCGTTACGTGTTTTTCGAATTTCGAGATTTCTATGTTCTATCTTTATGGGCATTCGATGTACGTTTCACACATAGCCATATCATGGCTATGGTACAATAATTCTATCAAATATGCATAATTTGTTTGCACACAATCAAATGGCTTAAAGTATTGCTGTTTGTTATTTATCAAGTATTCCTATCTAATTAATACTCATCATTTGTTTTACACATGGTTAAATGATTTCAAGTAATGCTATTTAACATATATAATTCTATTTAATATTACTTCTTCGTAAAAGATTGAACAGTTCTGTTTTACTCATAGATGGGACCCTAACAGGTACTACCACTTCAAGTCAGAGTGAACTTAAGAGTTATTTCATTGAAGCGTTATTCCCCATTCTTCAAACTTCAATACTAGAGCCTCACCATCAAACGCTGTTTGATGTCACTCTCAGGACACTAAGTCGTTTCAAGTATTCCTATCTAACACTAATAAGTCTATTCAACATTATACATTCGTTTGCACACAGTTATATTGTTTCAAGTATTGCTATCTAATACTAATAATTCAATTCGAAGCTAATCTTCTCGCAGACGGTTAAACGGTTTCAAGTAGAGTAAATAATTAAATAGTTCTACTTGACCAATGGATGGAACGCTAACAAGTATTACAAATCCGGGTCAGAGTGAACCGGGAAGTAATGGCAATAAAGGATTTCTATTCTGGACATTAAATAGAAAAAAGACAAATTTTCTTTCAATATTTACTTGGTCTTTGTATTTTTATTATAAATAATCCTAGTACTTATCCGTATTACACATATGAAGCTTAAGATGGTCACTGATGTTCGTAAGACTCAGAAGAAATAATATCAACCTTTGTAGGTTATTTAATACCAATTCCATTTTCATACAAATAATCAGTTCTATTTCAAACAATTCATTTTAGCACAAGTACACAGTTTAGTTGTCAAAAACATTTCTTTTTCAGGCTATTCAGTTTAGTCAAATAGTTCTATGTCAAACTTTTCAGTTTAGCATAAGTATAATTTTTGTTTACAAAGTTTAATGCCAAATGTGACAATACACCGCCGGCCGACCCCCACTATCTCAACCTCCTAAAGCATTCATGGCCATCAGATCGTCTAATGTTTTCTCTCATCTCCAGCCAGGGGTATTCACATTTCTTTACGGACATACGAAACACAACATACACAACCGAGAGGGTGGAAGAAAAGAGAACAAAGGAACACGGAGTTGGGTTTGCTCCAAGCGCAAGAAGGGAGAAGTTTGTGACACTTTCCTAGCATTCTGTGAGCTATCGTGAGCGTGCATTCGAGCGAAATTCCCACAAAGTCACCAGGAATGCTGACTCATCCACTAACGTTGGCCAACACGGCACCTGAGTCCACACATCCTTGCTGTGGCCTTTCTCGACTGTCAGCATCCCCTGACTTCTGTTGACTGCTCTGTTTTGTCGACTGGTCTGTTCTGCCTCCTTCTCTTGACTGTTAGCTTCCTCCGACTTCTGTCGACTGCCATGTTCTCAGTCCTGGTCTCTCCTGTTGACTGGTTTCTTCTATTCACTTCAGTTAACTCTGGGACCTGCTTTCCCACGTCCTCTTCCGGTCTCGTGGGAAATCTCGCGCGTGAGCTCTTTGTGTGGGTTTCGTGCCAAAACAGACAAAAGAATCTTCTGACTGGCACTTATTCACACCCACACAACGAATGCCCAACATTGTGTCACACAAAACAGTTCTATATCAAACAAATCAGTTTAGCGTAAGTACAGTTTCAATGTCAAAAGCAGTTCCATTTCAAAGAATTCAGTTTAAATGTCAAAACAATTCTATTTCAAACAATTCAGTTTAGCATAAGTACGCAGTGTGAATATCAAACCAGTCCTATTACAGGCAATTCATTTTAGCATGTGTACGCAGTTTAATTCTATTTTATCCATAGATAAGAGTTTATCTGGCCAGAGAAGACCTGGGAGTGATGGCAATGAAGGAGTACTCGGCATTCCCCAAAGCTCCTGCATAACTAGAACGTCACAATCAGATTGTTTAATGTCATATCTTGGACATTTGTTGGGGTGGAGGCCTTACCCCTCAGTAGAGATGCAGTCAGTGTATTCTACGGCCTCAGCCGATTGGGCAAGAATAATTTGGACCAAAATAAAATGTAAGCATAAATCTCTCAAAGTTGCACTCACATAAACATTTTAATACAAAATTCCACAGAAAAATTTCACAGAAGAATATCAACTTGATAAGATATTCATAATATAAAAAATATAATGGATAAATACGTTTTTTATGTGAAATTATCTTTTATAATAACAATTAACGTTTATATCAATAGATTCAGCGTAAATTTTAAATTGACAAAAACATAAAACTTCTAAAGAAAAATTTGAGAGATTTGATGTCTAATTTAAATGTTATTCTCATTTAATTATAGGTTGCTCTTCAAGTTAAAAATATAAAATGTTTTCATAGCATTCCTTATTGTTTTTGATGAGAAATCCGAAACTATAAACAAAAACGGGTTTATGAACGCAGAATTTTGAAAATTTTCGACGCCATATTTTAAAAACGAAACTGAAATATAAAAATGTAATTTTTTTTCTTCTTGGTTTTGCTTGAAAGAAAGGTGCACAAATTATAAATAAAAAGGAAAAGAAAAGAACAGAAAAACAAATGTTTATTAAATATAGCAAGCGTCAGAGGAAGTGGATTTAACGTAATTTTTTCTTTCTTTTTGATTTAGTCTTAAACTGTATTTATGGAAAAATTTCTGCATTTATTCTACAAATGGTGTATATTTGTGAAATTGTAAAAAAAAATCGCCACTTTTTTAGAGCTTCAAAAACGAGGCCTTTGAATATCAAGTATATTTGTTAAATATTTTGAAAATCCTGGCTACCTTGTGATTACTTCCCGTTTTATTGGTATAAGAAGTAGTTACATTTTGAAGAGAAGAAAAGGAAATAATCCTAACGTTTAAAACATTTGCCGTCTGGATCCTAAAAGTTTCGTTGAAATTGGACTCCAAATGGTGGAATGTTAATGGTACAGACGGACAAACATTTTGTGAATTATTATTATCAGCAGAAATTATATTATCCATATTTGGTTTGTAAGGTGATATAATGGTCAGAATGTTCACTAATGGTCCTGCAGACTTGGGTTCAATCCCAAGTCGAGTCATAGCAAGACTTAAAAATGCTACTTGATGCCTCTTTGCTTAACAGTATTGTATGGTATGGAACAAGGGTAAGAGGAGCAATCCTAGAGAAGGAGTAGTGCCCTCCCTACTACACCACAGTGTAGTAGCTCTTGAAAAAGGAGCCTTCGAGTCGCCCTCAACTACGGTCGGCTAACTTACTAACTTATAAATATCTGTCGAAGGTGACTCGAATGCTACTCTATTCCCTGAATTGCTCCACTTTATCTTTGATCCTCACCTTATAGTGTTGAGTGCTTAGCCAGGCAGCATCAAGTAGCATTTTTTGAGTCTTTGGTATGATTCGACCAGGGATTGAACCCCGGTCTCCCGGACAATTGGTGAACACTACCCTCGAAAACTCCAAAAAATCAATAAATATTTTGAATAAATATTTAATTGCATTATTTTCCAAAATAGTGAGTAATCGTTGTGAGACAGACATGTTTTTACAGAGAGTGGGTATTAAGACATAGGAAGTGAAAGACAAATCCTACCTAAAGTTCGAACCAGACTAACAATTTCTGAAAATTTGCTTGAAAAAAAAAAAAGGAAGAAAAGAAATGATGAATTTCTATTTTTATTCATTTTCCACCTGTAGTAAAAGGAAGTCATATCAAGTTTTCCTATTTGTTCTCGTGTAATTTTTTATTTTTACAGTTTTTGGCTTCTGTAATTTCTCTTTTCTCTTGTTTATGTATTTTTCGATTCTCTGCATCCACACTTACTTCAATGATATTTTCTACCCTTGTACTATATTTCCACAAAATCTCTTGTGTGTAATACCTTACATATTGTCATCAATTTTCTCGTTTTGTGGCCCATGTTTCTGAGCTCCTGTTGCGTCCATTTTAAGAAGGGTCTCAGAAATACAGCTTAAGTATTTATTTTTTGAACTAGATTCCTGTAACAAAGTTTGATTTCCAGTAGTTTTCTTGACATTCTTAAGTATTCCTTTCTGACTTTTGCTTTAATTCTGTTTGCTTGATAGTGTCTATTATTATTTACTCCTTGAGAGTTTTTCACACCTGCTTTAGCTGATGGTCTTTCACTGGAGTTTGAGTGACAGCAAGTTTCCTCAAGTCTTCAGGACTCTTCTCAGTATTCTGGCTGTTCTCAATAATGCTGTAGTTTGGATGGTCTCCACGCATCCTTCAACCTCCAAGTCTTCTAGTCTCTTTAGTAATCCTTTAGTTACTGTTCCAAAGGCACCAATTACAATTGATATAATTATTACCTTCATGTTCCATAATTTTTTCAATTCCCTAGCAAGGTCGAGGCACTTATCCTTCTTTTCACATTCTTTCAGTTTTATTCTGTGGTCAGCCGGGACAGCAAAGTCCACAATTTTGCAAATTCTCTCTTTTTTGTTGTTGATTATTATAAGGTCTGGTCTTCTGGCCGAGATTTGGTGATCCGCCTGTATGTCAAAGTCCCACAGGAGTTTATGTGTCACTTTCTAGGACAGATGCTGGGTTGTGCATATACCATTTGCTCGTATGGTCAAATTTCAATTTCTTGCACATCTTCCAGTGGATCACCTTACCAGCCTAGTCGTATCTAGTCTTATACTCCTTCTAGGCTAATTTGTTGCATTCGCTTATTATGTGATTGATGTTTTTGTCTCTATTACTTACATTGCCTACATTTGCCATTTCGTTGCGTCTTATCTATTCTCGCTTTGATATGATAGGTTCTTATGGCGTTTTTTTTGTGCTGCTATTAGGAGAGATTCTATTTCTCTCTTAAAGTTTTCTTTTCTTAGCTACGTCCAGGTTTTTTTTGTATGAGACGTTGTTTATTAGTCGTTTAAAACGCCCATAGAGTTGTTTTCCTTCCTATTTTTGTTTCCTAGTTTATGTTACATAGCCATATACACGAATATTGCCACGTGCGAAATGGGTGAAATGGACATCGAATGTTGATAACAATAGTTACTACAAATTTTCATTCACAAAAACGTTATTTACTACAAACTTCACCCACAATGACCCCGTCTATCGTAAAATTCATTCATAAAAATGTTGTTTATTAAGGCTGTCCATTATGTGCGCGACACAATCCTCTGTCCACACAGCGACCATCTTTCTTTCTTCTTCTCTGCCAGCTTAATTCTCTGTTACTCTTTCTTTCTCTCCCCTCACCACGGCACAATTACAGTAGTAATCATAATTTTTTTTTTTAAATTTTAGAATTATTTCCAAATCTATCCTCCACAACCATTCAAACTCTATTCGTAAATTAAACTGTGAAAGACGTAAATGAGCAAATACCTTCTTATTCTTTTTCTTTTCTTCATGCTTTTTTTTTCTTGGAGTTGAGTTGTGTTACTTCTTTTTTTTCTTTTCTTTTCACGCCTTTTTTTTTTTTTTTTCTTTTGGAGTTGCGCTGTTTTTTCTTCTTCTCTTTTCGGTGTTGGACTTTTCTCTTTTTTCATTCTGATGTGTGTCGCATTTGTTCTTCTTGTTTTTTGCCTTTTTTTTCTTGGAGTTGAGTTGTGTTACTTCTTTTATTCTTTTCTTTTCGCGCCTTTTTTTTCTTTTTTCTTTTGGAGTTGCGCTGTTTTTCTCCTTCTTCTCTTTTCGGTGTTGGACTTTTCTCCTTTTTCTTTCTGGAGGGTGCCGAATTTGTTCTTCTTGTTTTTTGCCTTTTTTTCTTGTTTCTTATTTTCTGGGGGCCTTGTGTTTTCTCTCTCTCTCCCTCCCTCTCTCTCCCTCTCCCTCCCTCTCTCCCTCTCTCTCTCTCTCTATCTCTCTCTCTCTCTCCTTCGATAGTCTGAACAAGCCGCCCCGAAATAGATTTCTAATTGTTCTCAGCCACTTCTCTGATCGTCTCCGTGGAACCATGGTAACCCAGTCGCAAACCATATCATGAACGACATGCCCAAGTTCTGGCACCAAATACGTTTATATTTACCATCAGCAGATACGGCTATTTGGGAAATAGACAATGTTCATAACGATTGAACATATAAAGAACATAGGAATCTCGGAATTCGAAAACACGTAACGACTTCTTGTTCAGGTACGAAACCTTTTTATTAACTTTGAGTTAAAGGTTTCGACGTAAGGAGGAGAGACACAATCTTCTATGATGTCTTATTCATTTAGCCCCCATCTCGTGCGGCCCTCAAAGGGCGCCAGTTCGCCTCGCGCCTGCGAACTCCAAAAGTCGACCGTCTTCGTCCTGTGTCTAATCTCAACTCTCTGACTTTCTTCAGATTCTCACACAAACCTCCGCGCGCTTCCGGTGCGTGACGTCACCCGCACCCTGTCACTCCGTTTCGTCTCGGACTATTATGACATCTGAGTGACACCTCCATCCGCCCGTGCGCGCCCGCGTTAACACTTGCCTCAATGCCTCACCTAACCAACCCATGCGCCGAGCCGAAAGGTTCCCAGCCTAACTAAACTCAAAGGCATGAACCGAAATCCCTCGGCTATTATATAACAGTTATTGTCATTCGTGTTTTCAGAATCGTTTCTGATGGCTGTAATCAGTCCTCCTTCGTATTTTTCTATATAGTCCTCGAATCGTTGTATGGATGCATCAACGTTGTCTTCAATGCTGGCAAGTCCTCTTCCTCCCTCCTTTCTTGATACATATAGTCTATCAACGTCGTCTCTGGGATGTAATGCCTTATGCATGGTCATTAGTTTTCTTCTTCTTTGATCCATTTGTTTAAATTCTTCTCTGTTCCTCTTTAGAAAGGGTTCATTATTATTATTATTATTATTATTATTATTATTATTATTATTATTATATATTTTCTTTTTATAATTCAGATATTTTGTTATTTTAATTCTATATATGCATTTAAGAGAAAGAACAGAAACTAGACTTGGATCTTTGCCCTAAAAACTTTCTGATATTCATTATCATCATCATGGCATAATGTTGGTACGGATTTCTTTGGCTCTCTCTCTCTTGCCATCCGTTCTTACTAGTCATCGCACTTGGTAAGTCTTCTAGACGGTACCCAGTGTCCGCACCGAGCTGAACTGAGTTAATACTCAGTATAAATGCCATGGAGTAATAATTTACTCGGAGGATATTACATTTTGCTCCATACGAAAGTAATCACTTCAATTTCGTGTGAAAAATACTCAGTGATCAATGGCACTTTTTCATCCTAGAAATTATTTGGTGATTTTATTAATATATATAAACAAAAAAATGGCTGCGTTGTATTAGTCGCGGGAAATAAGAAGTTGATTTACCGCCTCCTTCCCGTAACGATAGGATTTAACAAAAGTTGTCGTCATTGTGTCGTGATGATCGAATGGGACCTATTGACTCTCTCCTTCCGTTCCTATCATCCATCGCTTCTGGCAAGTCCTCTAGACTACACCCGATGTTCACGTAGAGCTAATGTATGAAAGTCTTTGTTGGTTAGTCAACAGCGGTGTGTCCATGTGCAGGAGTTCATATGAGAACATCACTTATGAGTTGACCTTACTTCTCAGGCATGTGTCCAGCACGTTTGTATAGTCCGTGAGATGAAAGTCAAGTGGCCATATAACTGTTATTTTTTGGAGTAGAGCTTTCAGTATTTGTTTAGAACAGCATGTAGGCAATGCTTCAGCAAATGGAGAATAGTAACAAACCTGAGTAACTTTGTCACCACCCTCTTGTACACAGAAGACGTTCAGCATTAAACCTGACTTTATGTCACATTTTCTGAATTAGAAAGATTACTATGACACGAATTTAAACCATGTGACATAAGGTCCGGTTTAATGCTGAACTTCTGTATAAGGGAGAGTGGTGATAAAAATAGTTTTATTGGTATTTCCATCTTGCCTTAGGAATTGATTCTGACCCTACCTCTTGTAGCATCATGATTCAGGTGCAGTATGGTGGAAGGTTATAGCTCTGCGACTGCGATTTAGCCACTGTGTGCTTTCCAGCTAAAAATGGCTGCTAAGTGGAGAAAAAAGAATTCGAATGACACTTTCCATGGTCTCTCAAGAACAAATGACAAAAGTAAAAATCTCACTGGGATTTTTAAAGATATTTTGGGGCTATTTTACATACGCAATGGTCGGAGAAGTTAAAAACGACTAAACCATCTCGATACGAAGCAACAGAATTAAGATGGAGGAAAACTAGCCATTAGCATCGATTAATCAAGCGAAACGAAAACATGAATTTAAAAAAATATTATTTTTTATGCTTTCTTAAACATGTAAGTAAAGCAAAGTTGGCTCCCTTTTCAAGAGCTACTACACCGAGGTTAAGGGGAGGGCGCTACTCTGTTTCCTGGATTGCCCCACTTTACCCTTAATCCGTACCTTATAATGCTGAGTGTTAAGCAGGTCGGCATCAAGGACCATTTTTTGATTTTATGGTATGACTCGACTGGGGATTGAACCCCGGTCTCCCGGACCATTGGAGGACAATCTACTCATTAGGCCAATGGATTGGTTTAAACATGTTATCAAATTAATTTAGGCTCTACCTCTCACGCGCGCATATGTAAAATTTGTTGTCCCAATAACTGCCATTTACGTTCATGGGTTGGCGTGTTTCAGACATTAAACATTAATGTCTAGCATCATTGCTTCTTAAATCTTGGCCAACGAGGCTGTTTTTGCTTGATTACGATATCTAATTTCGATATTCTGATTTAAAAATCAACTTGTGACTAGTACCCGTTTTCTTTTTCATTTCCAATTTAATCTTCTCTCGTCAAACACATATTGTTATGTGGGTAGCATTAATGTTGTAGCGAATTATGTGTAACGAATTCATTATAAAATGTACTTTAATATTGTAGCAGAGGAGTTTTCCGGATACAGTGATAAAAGAGTTAATGCTGAAATTAATTATAAATAAAACAAGTAAACATCAAAAATAAATAAGTGGAAGTTGAGTTAAAAGAGACGTTATCTTTTATTTATTATTTTTGGTGTGTTGTTTGAGTATTGCTTTTTTATGTGTACAGTGCACGTAAATGTTTCAGTGTTTTTTAATTGCTTACTTCCAAGTCAATCCTTGTTTATTGTCGTTAAATTTTGAGGTTGATACTCTTGATTCATCGATCTTTTGAGACTGCTGAACAACTGATTAGTGCTGGGGATTTTGGTTCGATATTCACTAGATTTGGTGGCAAAATAGGAACAAGTTTTTCTTGGAAATCATGACACACATGGGTCTATTTTCATCTTTAGATTTAAGGACACACGTTGTTTAAGAACCATTAGAAATTGTTTTGGTCATAACGTTTATAATATAATTGCTTGTATATTAGAATAAGGCAATTTTATGCTGTAAAATAGGTGATAACTTAAACCTTTTAGATCAAAGGTTGGGATAATACAAAGGAAAATAAATAAGCAATTGCTGAGATTTTTTCATGAGTATATTATCATAAGTTATTCGGTTTGTTTTTCTTTAATTTATTTATTTAACTTTATTTATTAAATTTAATTACAGGAAAAGAGGGAATATTAAACTGTTAAAAACTTTTGTGTACACAAAGATTTTGTGGAAAATGGAATATTCTATGATTTATTTCATTTGTGAATTTTAATCTTTTTCAGATTTTAAAGAAATGAAAAACAAAATATGAGTAAAATACTGTTCAAAATTCATTTTTTTAACTGTTCTTTTAATACTGTCTTTTTTTAAAATTTTATCTTCTTACAAAATGGAAAATAAAAAAAAAATTAAAGTAAAAGTGTGGTAAAAACTAAACAGATCAGAACTTTTGTTTCTTATACAAATATAAATTACAAATGAACTTTATTCAAAATTGCCTGAACTTTGTTTTACGAAAAACAAAAACAAAAATTTGCCCCTTTTTTTCAATTATTGGAAAGATTCTGTGGCTGGAAGGATTAAATGATAACATTTTAATTTGATTTTTGAAATTTCTTTTGCCCCTCTCTTTAGGTTTAGAATATTTTCAGTGTAAACAAACTAGGATTTTCCATTTAGAAAACATTTTTTTTCTTTTTCATTGAAAACTCATCCATCAGTAATTTTATTCAAATAATTCTAAGGAACGATGTGGCCCATTTTATTCACTTAATTTGTATCTTACTCAAACTACTGTTATCATTTTGGGATTATCATTCGTTCTTGGAATTATAATAAACATGAGAAAGTTGATAAAAAATATTAACTCTGAATGAATTTAAACTTCAATGTAAAAAATGAAGAAAAGATAAAAGTAATCGAAAGATGTTATAATTTACTGTCCCAGGTCGCTCTCGCCACAAATAGTGTCCTGGGTATGACACTAAACTACATCTGATGGTGAGGCTCTAGTTCTCAGCTTCTGGGGAGTGGGGAGTACCCCCTTCATTGCTATTACTCCTTGGTTCACTCTGAAACCGGAGTGGTTATGGTAGAATCATAAAATTTATTTGTATGTTATAGGACCGTATACAAAAAAATCTTTTAAACAACTACACAATATTGGAAACAATAAACTCAATTCGCTAACCTCAAGGCATAAAATAACTAGATGGGTTGAAATGCTGTAAAAATCAATCAATCACTCACTCAATCAAATGTTGATATTTAAGCGAGGTAACCCTAAATTTTAAAGTTTGGTGTTACGAATTCTTATGGTCAAAATAATAATCAACAATATCATTAGAATAAATATGCTACTATCTCTCTCTCTTTTCCTTTAGTTTTCTCCCCCTCCCTCTCTTTTTCTTTTTCTCCCTCTTTTTTTAACATAAGAATAAGATATTTATTGTATCTATTTATACATCGATTTTAAAAAATTTCTTTTATCTAATGTTTTTCTTGGTCTATTTTTTGTAAATTTTTCTTTCTCTTCATTCATCTGTTTAAAACATCAGCTTTAGCGCCTCTTCATTGCCGTTGCTCAAAGGTTCACTCTTACCTAGAGTGATAGGACCTGATAGGTCAAATAAATCTATTTAAAAATTATTCATATTCGATAAGACTGTGCAAAATTAAAAAAAACAACCCAAAAAACAAGACAAAACAAAGCGAAAGTAAAACAAAAATCAACTAAACAAAAATGTAAATATGAACATACAATGAAGGTGATTCCATAACTTCTCGGCATAAAATAACCGTACACATACCGATAAAATCAATCAATCAATCAATCAGCAAGTCGTAACCTTAATCTAATCTAATGAAAAAAAATCAAAGCTTTAATCATATTTGAAATAGATATATATGAAGTGTTATAATAAAAAATAAATTCGATGAATTTAATCAGTGCGTTCGAATAGAAGTATGGAATTCTGTCGCTACTGTTAATAAACAATGTTTTTGTGATTGAATTAACGAATTAAATATTCTGAGGATAAGAACAAAGGATTTAGATACAGTTTTTACAAAATAAGGAATTCACTATTTTTTAAGACGCTCCTATTTGTTGGGTTTGAAATAATACGTGTCTATTGCTTGATTCTTGTTTATGCCCAACGTAACAAGTAATCTTATTGTTGCCAGTTCTGCTGCATAATCATTGGGCTGACTTTTTTTTTTTTATCCCTTTTTTGTTGTTTTTGGAAATGAGCGTCGAGGGAGCGCATTTTCCGCCATTTGTTGTGTACTTTGCAGGAAGAAGATCAGGAAAATATAACCGGAAGTGAATTAAGGAAATTAATGCTATCAAATGCAGCAACAGGAGGTCGAAAAGATTTCAATGATGGGAAAATCAGGTGGAGTCTGATGGCCGGAGCCAATTACAAAACAAGATGGAAATATTATTTTCTTTTTCTTTTTTTTTAAATATTTTTTATTGTTCTAAACAGTGGTGCTTAAGGTCAGTGCTACGCAGTTTCTTTCAAAATACCATGATTATACGATCAATTATCCTAAGGTTCAATGGTAGAGTACTCGTTTATAGATAATAAAGGTATTTATATTTTTAGTCGCGTTTATAAGTCACACCTCAACTTCAAATTCACACTAATGATTTTTATACATCAGCAAAATCTGAAGTAAAACTCTAAAAAAGCCAAACACTGGATTGTGTATTTTACCAGTATTTAAAAAGTACTCATTACTGTTGGTATAGCACCTGTCAGAGATTAATTATTATCATGTTTTTATACTTTATTTGAACTACTTTCTTCTTTTCCATTAAAAAAAAACGTTTCTTTGGGTCAGGTATCCTGCTAGTCAATACAAATACCAACCTTAACCCTAAGTACTCACTTGGAAATTAGCTGTGTGTAATTACCACTTAACAAACTTATTCAGAAATATTCTGAATTTAAGATTATCGCCGTGCATGTTAGGTTTAGGATTGGAAAGTTTTCTGTTTGATGTTTATTCGTGAAATCCTTAAATATCTCATCATCGTGTTAATGTCAAAATGAATGTAAAAATATCTGGAATCGTTAAGATTGTACTATCATATTTCATATTAATTTTCAAGACAACCATCTATTATCTTTATACACTGATACATTTAGACAAGTGTTCAAATCTTACTTATGAAAGTTACAAAGTTTCAACTGCAGCATTTTCTGATCTTCAGAGTCATGTTGTAGTCAGTAACCTTCTGAGAGTTTCAAATCGAATCCTAAATTATTACTGAACTTTACCAACTTCGACAGACATCTGAAAAAGGTCGGAGAGTACAACGGCTGAAATGCTATGAATGTAATTATAACTAAAATGAAGACACTTGTCAGAGTAGATCAGTCACATAAACTCCTATGGGACTTCAACAAAAAAAAAAAAGAAAAGAAAAGAGAACTTGCAAAATAGTCGACTTTGCTGTCCCGGCTGACCACAGAATAAAACTGAAAGAATGTGAAAAGAAGGATAAGTACCTCGACCTTGCTAGGGAATTGAAAAAATTATGGAACATGCAGGTGACAATTATGCCAATTGTAATTGGTGCGTTTGGAACAGTAACAAAAGGATTACTAAACGACAGCATTATTGAGAACGGCCAGAATACTGAGAAGAGTCCTGGAGACTTGAGGAGACTTGTTGTCCCTCACACTCCAGTGAAAAACCATCGGATAACGCTGATGTGAAAAGCTCTAATAATAATAATAATAATAATAATAATAATAATAATAATTCCTCATTCAAGAAATTCAGACAAAAATCATATTTGATCTTCCTCTTAATTGATAAAAAAATGGAACGTTGAGCTGCTGAAATATTGTAAAAAAAGTTTGATAAACTTCGAACTACTAAAAATACATAAAAGTTATTAACGAAAGAGAAATTGATTGGTATTCTTTAGAGAGGACTTGTTATAAAAAAAAGAAAAAACAGTAACGAAATTACCAAATGAGCTACAAGATCTACCTTTTACTTATTTGTTTCGAAATTCTGAAAAATATGATCTTACTGATTCTTCTCATCCAAACAAAAATTTTCCATTAAATAATTCACTCTTAATCCAAAGAATAGACGAATTTCAAAATAAGTTTTTCGATAAATGTAAACAGTTGTCTATGAATGAAAGATTTAAATCTAAGCCTTCTAAATGAGCAAAATATTTAAAGGACTAATAATCAATCGTCAAATTTGAAGCGGTCTTCAACATTTTCGAGCCAGATGAATTCTTCCAATCTTGTCAAACATTTGAAAAAGACATCATGAAGGTTGTTTTTTTCTATTTCACTATCATAACAATAAGCCTATAAAACAGTTGTATTATTTTTCTTAGATGAGCTATTATTACAATTCAATGATTATTTCTGATCTTCCTCTTTTCGGCCTATATACTTTTCCACCGGTTGGTTGTAGGGATTAGCAAAAATATCAGCAAAGTTCAAACGAACGCTTTCTTCTTCCATCCTTTGTTTTCTGTTATGTTCAACATTCTTAGTACTAATAGTTTCTTCTCTTCCATTTGCAGTCGCTCTGTTCCTCTTGTGTTCTTCTGTACTGCTTGTTCCAACTGATGAACTCCTGGAAACCGTGATCATCTTTATAGCCAAAGTCTAGATGGCACACAGTGTCCGTATAGAACTGCTGAATGTAAGTTTCTGAAGGTCGGCCAACATTGGTGTGTCCATATATAGGAGTCAATAAGAGATGCCCCCTTATTGTTCTTTCCCAGCAGTGGCCATCATGTCTTCATCATCATACTAGGATGAGTTGCCTGATGAGAGAAGTGATCATTTGGCTGCTGTTTTGTAGGGTGCTGCTTGCAGGATTTGTTTAAAATAATACACAGCATCCTTTTGTAGTTCTCATCTAGAGTAGGAATTCTTCCAAGCTGAGTGGGTACTATTGTATGGTTGTACCACTTCAATTTAATGAAACGTTCGGAGAAAAGGCTTGATGAGAAACATTAAGAAAGGTCCGTTAATGTTTCTTTTAAGCAAAAGTTAGTTTTTTGAAGATGAGGATTTAAAGGCAAAAACACGAGAAGTGAAAAACATCCTGGTGGTGAAGAATTGGAGAAATTAATGTGATAACTGAGTTTAGTTTTTGGTTTCTAATTGAAAAAAGTTGACGTTTTTCTGCTAGTGACAGTGTTCAGATAAAGGTTTAATTTAGAACAACAATTTTTACAGTTTTCACTACTGAAACGATTACACAATACGATCTTCCCACCTTATTTTTCAATTTGGCTTTATGCTGTACTAAGTTCGGCTTTATAAATATCAAGATACAACAGTCTTAACTTTCTGCACCATCAAAGAAAACTTAGACCTTTTCAATAAAGAAACGAACGAAGAAATTCAATATAATTTTGCATCAACATTACATCAACCCAGTTCAAAACATTTTCCAGAGACTCAAGACAAGATGACGAGAACTTAATCTCGTTAAGATAATGTATCTCTGGTATTAAAAATCTTCGAATTATAAGAAGCCGAAATATTCTTATCCTTTACCGCCGAAATACATAGATGATTTAGCATGAATAAGAAAATAATAGCCGAACCCTGAAAGAATTCTGATTCGTCTGAAAGCTATTTCCCCATATTAAGAACAATAAGATTTAACGATTATAGGAACAATTTCGACGAACTAGGCCCGAGTTGCTGTTTTTATTCCATGATATCACACACACACACACACACACACACAGAGAGAGAGAGAGAGAGAGAGAGAGAGAGAGAGAGAGAGAGAGAGAGAGAGAGCTACTGAGCTACTAAAGATGTTAAAAGCAATTATTGTATAATAATGTTCTGTTTTGTTATCAATGGTGAGCAAAGTGGGGGTCGTAATGATTAAAGTTCTGGATTGCGGCATCTAAGTGAGTTCGTGCTCCAGTCTCGCTATTATGTACACTTTCAAACTAATACTCTTGAGGTAGGTATAAACCCCGTTATTTTCCCCAAAGCTATAAACCCCGTTTTACCACCCCCAGCTATAACTCCGTTTCCTTCCCCTGCTATGAACCCCGTTTTTACTTCCCATCTATCAACCCTGTTATTTCTTCTCCCAGCTATAAACCTCGTTATTTCCTCCCCCAGCTATAAAACCCGTTATTTCCCCACCAGCAATAAATCCCGTTATTCCCCCAGCTAGAAAACACATTATTTCACCACCCCAGTTATAAATTCCGTTATTCCCCCCGGTAATAATCCCCGTTTTTACCCCCAGCTATAAACCCCCTTATTCCTCCCCAGCTATAAACCCCGTTATTCCCTCCATTATCAAAGTGTTGGATAGTAACACTGCTCTTCTTCCATAACGATGGCTTTAGCATTAAATAACCTACGAAGGTTGATGTTATATAATAGCCGAGGGATTTCGGTTCATGCCTTTGAGTTTAGTTAGGCTGAGAACCTTTCGGCTCAGCACATGGGTTAGTTAGGTGCAGCATTGAGGCAAGTGTTAACGCGGGCGTGCGCGGGCGGATGGAGGTGTCACTCAGATGTCATAATAGTCCGAGACGAAACGGAGTGACAGGGTGCGGGTGACGTCACGCACCGGAAGCGCGCGGAGGTTTGTGTGAGAATCTGAAGAAAGTTAGAGAGTTGAGATTAGACACTGGACGAAGACGGTCGATTTTTGTGCCCTATGGGGGCCGCTCGAGACGGGGGCCGAATGAATAAGACATCATAGAAGATTGTGTCTCTCCTCCTTACGTCGAAACCTTTAACTCAAAGTTAAAAAGGTTTCGTACCTGAACAAGAAGTCGTTACGTGTTTTCGAATTCCGAGATTCCTATGTTCTATCGTTATGAACATTATATGTCCATTTCGCACATAGCGTTAATTGCAAATATGGTACATTGATATGCAATCAATCAAAGAAACCCAAACCATAGTGAGTAAGTGTTATACTCACTTTATGACCTACTGCTTGTAACCTTATACCAGTGTAAATAAAGTCTGTGCTTTATATCAGTTAAATGATGTCATTTCCTAAGCTCACAGGGACACTTTATGAGAAGGGAACTCATTAGCAATGATATAGTTGCTTAGACTGTTAGCCATTATACCACGTGAGGCACCTAATTGTAAATGATGATGTAATAAGAACAAATATTCTTGGATACTTTACAATTGTACCCCTTCAAGAATCGAAATCTGTTGGGCGAGGGAACTTAGCATAGTACGGCTGAGAGATTAGCCACATAAATACTCTTTCAGTAAGTAGACAAAACTTCTAATTCCCTAACAAATACACACACACACACACACACACACACACACACACACACACACACACACACACACACACACACACACACACCTGTATATATCTCTCTCTCTATATATATATACTCTCTCTCTCTCTCTCTCTCTCTCCGTATATATATATATATATATATGCTCTCCTACCCCCGTAAGAAGAAGTAATCGTGTTGCCATTAGCGCTTATTGCAAGCTTCTTCATATATGAATTGAGGTCTCGGTAGCCGTTGAACGGATGTATGTAAACAATAGTAATTGTGATTCATAACCGTTTAAAATTTACGTCGCAGCTAATGGCTCCTCGTGGCTGAATGGTTAGAAGCTTGGCTTGGCGTTTGAGTCAACCGGGTTTCGATCCCAGCTACGGGAAGCTAATGTCTAGCCAAACTGATGAGTTCTGATAGAACGAAACAGATATGTCTGTGAATGACTATATATATATCAAGATAAATAAAAGTGATAAGAAAAGCAGGAATTTTCTGGAAAGATTTTAAAAGAAGTAACAAAATACTCTGGTGACGTAGAATATCTATTTATTTAATGAAAATTATTTTCTGGTGTCCAAGTGTGTTTATCTGACCTTCATATATTTGTTGTCAGAACACGTGGCACTTGATGCATAAGGACTTTTGACAGAGCCGAGAATCGGGGATTTCTCTACACAGGATGCACCTGTATAAAAATTGATTAACGGAAAATAACCGGAAGAGTGGTGATTTTTGGATGTGGGCAGATCACGTGGGTTGAACCGGAAAGGGTAGGCGTTGGGAAAATATATATGCAGATACCTACGGCAGACACGGTCAGTATCAAATACACGGTCGGGCAATCAAGGGGTCTAGAGAGTGTCCTGCGGTGGGGGCAGTGTCATACTCCAGCCGAGAAGTAGAAGTGCTCAGTGGAGCCCTGGAAGCACAGCGTAGTTAATAAGTTAAGGGTCAATATGGCAGTTCTCCGTCAGTCTCTGTTTGCCTGTCTCTGTCACTGTCACACTTATTGTCAACCATACAACAGAATCAGCGCCGTCACTTACTCCCATCTTCCAAACTATCCAAATAAACAAACAAGTCATACTGGGCATTGCTGAAGAGTAAGTACGAATTCATAAGCGATGTTCTCTCATGGACTCCTACACATGGACTCACCAGTTAAAGTCGAACAGCAAAGACTTACATACAACAGCTCAATGCGGACATTAGATTCAGTCAAGAAGACTAGTCAACATCGATTGACGATTTGGACGGATGGTGAGAGAGAGTCAAAGAACGTTTTATCACCTCGACGTAATGATGATGATGATGATGATTAATGTCCATGTTAGCAAGCTCGGCTAGCAAACCTACACGAGTGAGTTCGAGTCTCATTGGGTGCCCCTTTCATATGGCCTTGTGCCACATCTAAGCAAAAAGCTTAGTACATTTCCATTCATTTTTATGTTTAGGTACAATTCATTTGGGGTCATTATTTGTTGACGTTTTATTCATTTATTTTCGTGTTTTTCTATCATCGTTCTAATATGTTTTTTCCAATATTTTTTTTTTTCCGATTCTTTCTATGATAGTTTACCACTGTGATCGCATAAACAGAAATTTTGTTCTCCAATTATTAGTTTGATGTACTCCATAGATTTGATTCTGTCTGAAGTTATTTAGTCTAAAGTAGCAAAATGGTGTTAATTCAAAGCTTATTTAACCTATTTACTTATTATACAAAAGTTAGTTATATTTCTACGCTGGAGTAAAATTCATCGCAGTGTCAGGCTCAAGGCTAAAAATCCTGAGGTTTTAATTCAGGTTTAGGTCTGTACTTGCTGCAAAACTTTTCCCTATAAAGTTCCTCAGCAAGTATCAGTACCATGTCTTCATGTTTGCAAAAAAAAAAAAAAAAAAAAGAAAAAAAAGAAAGGCATTATACTCTTGGGTTTCCAAAGAGTAAAATGCCTTTCTTTTGCAAACATTTTATGATTGTCCGGGCTTCTGATTTGTCTGTAGATTTGTCAAACACTTTTCACTTTTGTATAGGCCTCGTCTGCATTGCAATTAAGACAGAAATCTGAATTAGTTTTTCTAGTTTTATAAGAAAAGGAAGTGTGTTGCCGTTCAGCTATGGCTCTTCTTTCTGGGAGAGGCTTAGAACTTTTAAAACAACCCACGTAATATATATATATATATATATATATATATATATATATATGTCCAGACGAACATATCCAAGATTTGTTCAAAACAGCACGTAAAATTCTAGGTTTTTTCTATGCATTTTGTTAGTGTCCAAGTGGTGTATCAATACAATAGTACTGACACGATCACAGCTTGGAGGAAATTCCGTTTTATTTTATCAGAGATCAAATTAATACCAGTTAACGTCTTCCTTCATATTTTGAAAACACTTTCAGTGGATGAGATATTGCTGCCGAGGTAAGTAAAATAGTCTACTAATTTTTGAGGTTTCCACTTAAAGTGGAAATGGCTTCTTCTTGTTTAAAACATGAACTCTGTTTTATCTGTATTCACGCAGAGGCCTCCTGCTGCTTGCTCCAGGCTATGCAACTGCGATTCGGTTTGAGTAAGTGTATTTAGGAGAAGTGCTAAATTATCCGAGTAATCTGCATCTTTTATAGTTTCTGATGAATATCGTCTGCTTCTTATGTATTGTAATGGGAAATCATTTTCTTTTATTAGATTTATTAACGTTTAAAGTACGTAATCTAAGCAGATTATAAGGAGAAATTGTTCTAATGTTTCTCCTTGCAAGACTCCAGCGACAATGTTAAAGAAGTCAATGTCTCCATCGGCAAACCATTGCTTTTGTATTTTTATAAAGCTTCATTATAGCAGTAACAGTCTCTTTGAAGAGGCTATATACTTGGAGTATTTGCTGCATCTTTCTTTTATATATACAATCAAATGTTTTGAAGAAATCTATGACCATTAGTGTTGCCGAAAGATTTTTTGCGCATACACTGTTGATGATTCGACAGAAAATCAGACTGTGTTATGTTGTAAATCAATTTCTCCAAAATAATTTTTTCAATTTCAGGTCAGATACGATTGAGGAGCAGGGCATTATAGTAGCTATAGCAGTAAGTAATTCTTTCGAGGTCGCCTTTACTAAGGAAGAGGAGAATGCAGCCTTTTGTCGACTTCTTTATGGTGGTTTGTTCATTGACAATGAAGATGTATGTCATCAAATTTCCATGTTCTCTATATTTCAGGTAGTATTTCGTCTAAGCCTGCTGCTTTCTGCTTTCTTTTTTCCGTACTGCGTTAAGTTCTCCCCCAGTAAACTGTCCAAATTTGATGACTACTTGGCTATTAATAATTTCTTTGGTAGGTTTATTCATGATTTGAGGAGGGTTTCTCAGCAGATACGGAAATTAATTCACATCTGAAGCCTCTCTTGACTGGTTGCTTTTAGTTTTGCTCTCGTGGTTATTTTCCTTCTACTTATTTCACTTACTGTCTTCCATGCTAATCCTGATTATCTATCGTCTACTGAAAGTCTGATTTTATTGATTTCGCCTTGGATGTATTTTAATGGTTCTTTTTGGTATGAATTAGTTTTCTCTTGACTTAAGTTTCTGTACATTTGCATTTGTTACGTTTCTTTGTTACGTTTTTAAGTAAGGATACTTTTTTCATATTGACTCGTTTTTCCATAAATGCTATTAATTCCCAGGAAACTCTACATTTAGCTCTTAGTTTAGTTAGTATGCATTCGGCTGCGATTATAAAGTTTTTATATTCGTCATTCAGAATAAGTTTTTCAGATGTTTCCTGAAGAATATCACCCATTTCTTTCACTTACAGTATATTGTTCGTTTATATCACATTTAGCAAGTTAGTATTAGTCATATCGTGAAACTTTATCTTTTTGTTTCTAATTTCTGCGTAGGCTTAGGCGAATCTTTGCTGAGACGATTTGGGGATCAGAAAATACCCCTTCGAAATAGGAGTATGCCTCACAGATTAAGGCGCCGTTCGTCCCTTTCTTATTTGTAAATATATAATCTAGCCGTAAAGAGAGAGAGAGAGAGAGAGAGAGAGAGAGAGAGAGAGAGAGAGAGAGAGAGAGAGAGAGAGAGAGAACTTTGCAAGATATTTACTATTTCTATGAGGGGGTGTAAGCAGATTTTATTATTTTCGCTTTTGCCTATATGAACATTCATGTCTCCATCGATGATCGGAAAGTTGTGTGTGTGTGAATGAGTCGTACAAAGATAGCTCATTATAGAAGGTGTTGATGTCCGTTTCATCATAAGTTGAATTGTTGCATGAAACGATTTTTGTGTTGGGGTTGCCATTAAATGTAGCATTCATCATTCTCGGTCGGATTTTCTCAACGTTATTTAGTGATTTTAAAGCACAGGGATTGAGAACCATTCCATAGATTCTCTGGCGGCATTGACGGAGTTTGTCCATGCAGATACCGGCACAAATATCCATCCATTACCGGAATCATTGTATTTCATTTCTAGTTTGCTATGTTAATTGCTATGTTCCTGTACGTATATAATGTTTATATTCTGACCGGCTACCGATGCTGTATTTAATAATATAACGATAAAAGTTGCAGTATTGACATTCTTTTTGTATCTAAGTAAGTTTCGTTTGACTTTGTAGCTGTTTTTTCGATCACTGTGGATCATTCCAACCTCAACAGAACGCTGTTCACCCACGTGATTGGAAATGTGGTTTGGTATAAGTCCAACAATCCTTTTTGATGTTAATTAGGCTTTGTTAATTAATCTTATTTCTTATGATTAACCTTCAATTTAGCCTTTTTTTCATTTTTCTTCTTTCTTTTTCTTTTCTTTTACTTTGTTCTTTTCCTTTTCCTTCTATATTATTCTTCTTCCTGACACTATATCTAGGATATTTTTGAGCATTGAAACATTTGCAAAATATAGAAAATACAGTTTTTCGCTTTTTTAATTGAAGGATTGGTTTGAAAGTAAAATGAATTTAAATATTTACCCGAAAATAGCTACAGTCAGCTTACCATTTAGTAGGACCATTTTCTTTTCAGTGATATCCTGCACGCTAATTCTTTATTTCTTCAATATAAATATTTGGGTTTACCGACCTAATTTTTAGAACAGTCACATATTTACATTCCAGTTTTCTTTTAGGGTGTGTGTTTGGGATGGCAAGAGACGGAGTCGGAGAATATCTTCTTTTCTTTTGCTTTGGCTTTTTAATCCTACTTCTATCTAAAAATAACAAAAAAACCTTCTCTCTCTCTTTCTCTCTCTCTCTCTCTCTCTCTCTCTCTATATATATATATATATATATATATATATATTGTGACACGCGAGAGTATTGAATGCACAGTTTTTTTAAAAAGAAAATAACTATTCCTATTACTGTTACTTACTTCAAATGTCACCTGAATATAGTAAATACTTTAGATGTACTATGCATAAGGAAACAAGAGAAAATATTTGCCTACACCAAAATTTATTGAGAAATTCATCATACAATCTTTGAACACAAATCGATAAACAGCGTTTATCATTTAATAAAGCGTGTCCCTTATTTTGCTATGACAAATGTTTGAATAACTAAAAATTTATAAAAACAGTTGCCCAATATATTTTTTCACCATTTTAGTCAAAGGTGAAAAATATTTGCTGAAAATATTTTATTATATTTAGTTTTTCATTGGATGATACGAATATGAATAGTACAGATCTGCTCCCCATCTCTGATTTCTACTAGTTTAGTCCTCTCAAAATATTTCTGTAAGGATGAAAGTTTTCAAGTGATGATAAGGTAAAAAGCACCGTAAGCAAATGGCTGCAAACTCAGTCCAAAGATTTTTTTGCTTAAGAAATACAAAAGTTTGCTTTTTAATGGGAAAAATGCTTTGTAAGGAATGGAGATTACTTTTAAAAATGAAGCAGAATTACTCCCTGGGTGAAATGAGAGTCGTTGTATTGCAAAATTCACTTTATTTGCTCGTATATTTGCTATGGAAATCTGTTTTCATCATAAACCGGTTGAATGATTAGACTTATTTATTGTTTGATACAAAGTAAATAAATAAATAAATAAAATTTGTGTATTTATATTTCTTCTAGTTTTATCTATTTTTGTTTAGAAATACTTCACTTTCTTATTTTAAAATTTAATTCAGAAGATATAGCATTTAGGAAGCATAACCGTCAATCATAAAACACAAAATACTATAAAGATTATTACTTTTGTAACCTCCATGAAAGTACGAGCTAATATAAACTGTGTCTTCTAATGAATTGTCCAAGTAATATAAATAAATCACGGAAACAGACTAATTAACAAACCAGTTTTGTTTATGATAGATGAAAGTTGATTTTTCTATTTTTTAACAGAAATTTGTGATTGTTTCTTTCAAACAATAAATGAAAAAATAAATATATAAAATAAAACGAAAAAATAAAACAAAAATTACATTTTTACATTTTCAATTAGTTTTAGATATCGGCTGTCGAAGTTTTCACCGAAAAAAATAGATTCTGTTTTCTTACACACACACACACACACACACACACACACACACACACACACACACACACACACACACACATATTCGCGAACGCGCGCGTGTGTGTATGTGTGTGTGTGGCAAGAATAAATGTGGTGTTTATAATATAATTATGGAAGAAGGAAAATTATATTATTTCAAGAACTCAACAACCCTTTCGAAATGAAAAGACTTAGCATTAACATGAAATTCTAAAATGCTATCAACATAATTGAATGTTCAATCGTGAAGAAAATCATATAGGATGTACACGGTCACTGAATTACAGAGTTTTTTTCTTCATAAAATAAAAAATAAACTACTGAAAAAGGCCTTGATATGTTTCAAAACATCCTTTTCAAAGGTGGTTAAAAGATAATTCGAATTTATTAAGCAGATAATTATGCAATATAAGCAAATAAAGTAACAAAGGTCCATAAACAATAAAAAAAATTAAATAGGCTACAACAATCTCCGATCTCTGTATTAAAAATGATTAGGGTTTTGATTGAAATCTTACGGAACGAAAAAGAAAAAAGACTTTTTTCAAAATCAGATTGACATATTTCAAAGGAGGTATAGCGTCATCAGAATGAAAATAATTTTATCATCAAAAACAAATCTACGTTAAAAGAAAGCTTCTGAACGCCATTTAAAAAATTTGACTGTATCGCTATGGAGTAGATTATATTTTTGTCATTTGTGCCTTTTTGAATATCTAATTAATTTGGAGAGAAAATGGAATATATGACGTACAGGTTCTACAATATATAACGTGGATTCGGTTTTTCGCAATGAAATCCTTTTTATACTGAAGATGCGAGACGTCAAGGAAAACGTCATTCAGATTTTCCAAATTGCTCTTATATATATATATATATATATATATATATATATATATATATATATATATATATATATATATATGTGTGTGTGTGTGTGTGTGTGTGTGTGTGTGTGTGTGTGTGTGTGTGTGTGTGTGTATGTATTGGATATAATATCTGTCAAAATAGTGAAAAATAGAACTTGAAAACCTGAAGTCTGTATTAAGATTGTGTAGTTTCTGTGTAAAGTTTCGATCTTTATTATACAATTGTTTTCAAACATAATTAAAAAAGTGCTGAAAAACTCAACAAGATACCACCCAGTCAGCTGGGGCTGTAGAATGCACCGACTGCATTTATGTTGAGAGAATATCACCCCCTCCCAACGATATCGATATGTCCACGTGATGGTTAGGCTCCAATCTGGGTCAAATAGAACTTTTCAACCATTTGAACATGTGCAAACGAATTACTGATATTAAACTGAATTGTTAGTGTTATACTTGAAACTATTTAACTGTGTGCAAAAAAATGTTTAGTAATAAACAGAATTAGAAAGCAATGCTTGAAACAAAAGGGCTCTGGCTTGCTTGAAAACTTTACCTTCAAACTACTTGTTTACAAATCATATATCTCTGATATATTTGTGTAAACAGGATTGGCCATAAAATAACCTACACGTGTTGATATGCCATAAAAACAAACCATACTGATACTGTCATCTATGAACATATCAAAACGTTAGGTGAATACGATTTCTTCTCGGGTTAAAAAATTAATGGGACTGAAATTTCTTAACCTTAGTCAAAAAATGTGTTATTACCAAGTTTATTTGATATTGTTGTTCTATCATTCTCTCTGTACGTAGCGATGTTGATATGTATGATAATAAAAAAAAGATATTTTAAGGCTGAAAAAATTGTAACGAAATATGTTTGTTGCAATAAAGTCTTTTTGTATATATCAGTAAAAGCAAATGTTTATAACTATGAAGTTATCTCACCAATATCAATCGTAGCTTTATTTGTTTTAGTCTGATAAGACGATATATTACAGAAACATGTTTTTTTGGTTTATGGTTTCGAAATGAGAGATGGCTGCTTATTCGATTACTTATCTAGTGCATAATCATGTTTCTAGTATCATTTGAACTTTTGTAAAGACTATTCTTTTAATTTCATGCTTACTTAAAATATATAACGATTAAATGAGTATATATATATATATATATATATATATATATATATATATATATATATATATATATATATATATATATATATATACCTTTAAAAATTACTCACTTTTTTGTAATAATATTTATTTCAGCGAACCGTTCATTTTTTTTAAAATAGTAAAGTAATAATAAGAATTTTCTAATGAGAATTTAGAAAAAACCACAAAATTCCGGCCACCCTATCTCCTTAACCCAAATTTCATTTTTTTATTAGTAAAGACCAGACCATTTATCTAAGGGCAAACAATGGTATTATCTATAATACTTGGTGTAATTTCATTTATAAATTTAAGGATTTGAGGTTTTGTTATAACATGAATATTATGATAATGTGTAAGATATGGTAATCCTGAGGATATATAATATTAAGTTGAATTTGCTTATATGTTTAGATAATAGTCCAAACAGTAATTGATATGATTTTATTTTTACTTTTATTGTGATCAATTATGTAGAAAAGAATAAAAATATTGGTGAGACAATTTTCTTGTTTTTTGAGAAAACAGTATCAATATAAAATATAATGTTTTATAATATAATTTAATTTTGTAAGAGGTTTTAATATAAGTTGTTTATCGTAGTTAATTTTCTCTACCCAAATTTCTGTACTTTAATTTATTGTTATTTTACATTGAGTTCTCTTTTGGATTTTGAATTGCATCGATATTGAAGAAAGAAAATCCGAAAATTGAATCGTTCCCACCATCGGCTGACAAGGCGTTGGATAATATATATATATATATATATATATATATATATATATATATATATATATATATATATATATATATATATAGGCAGCAAATCATTATCTAAACAGCTTTGGTTGAATACCTCGGATTGATTCCTTTTTAAAATATTCAAGTAAAGACGTTCAAGAAGAACCCTATATTAGCCCAAGTGCTTTCAACCGTTTCACTGGTCATCTTCGGGGGTCTTGTTAGATCGTTTGTTGCAGTGATTTTATTTATAGTCAAGGCGGCAAATATTTACAATTATCGAGTCAAACCAATCTCTTTCTCATTTTATTCAGCTTGAATATTTATGTTCAGAATACTATCTATATTCTGGTATT
Source organism: Sepioteuthis lessoniana (assembly GCA_963585895.1). NCBI lineage: Eukaryota > Metazoa > Mollusca > Cephalopoda > Myopsida > Loliginidae > Sepioteuthis > Sepioteuthis lessoniana. The sequence continues at coordinate 21,671,864 of OY757937.1, read as the reverse complement.
TATTCTTACGTTACAGCTGGTCCTTACTTCAGCTTTCCTCAGATACCTCAATGCTTTAGTTTATTGGTTCGATTCACCTCGATCCAGAATTTCCTCCTCCGATGAATTATACACCGAGGAAAACATGAACTGAAATGAAAGGACTAAAATGTAAGGAACAATGATAACTGTCCAAACAACGTGTGGAATAATAATAATAATAATAATAATAATAATAATAATAATAATAATAAGAAGAAGAAGAAGAAGAAGAAGAAAGAAAGGAAGGAGGGAGGAAAAAGACTTGCCCGCACTGAAGACAGCGTTGACGCATCGATACAACGACTCGAGGACTGCATAGAAAAGCACGCGGGAGGAGGTGGACAACGAAATCACAATAACTAGGAAACAAAAATGGGAAGAAAAAACAACTCTATGGGCGTTTTAAACGACTAATAAATAACATCTCATACGAAAAAAAAATGGACATGGCTAAGAAAAGAAAACTTTAAGAGAGAAACAGAATCTCTCCTAAAAGCAGCACAAAACAATGCCATAAGAACCTATCATATCAAAGCGAGAATAGATAAGACGCAACAAAATAGCAAATGTAGGTTATGTGTTGATAGAGACGAAACCATCAATCACATAATAAACGAATGCAGCAAATTAGCATAGAAGGAGTATAAGACTAGACACGACTGGGTAGGCAAGGTGGTCCACTGGGAGCTGTGCAAGAAATTGAAATTTGACCATACGAACAAATGATATATGCATAACCCAGCATCTGTCCTAGAAAGTGACACACATAAACTCCTATGGGACTTTGACATACAGACGGATCACCTAATCTTTGCCAGAAGACCAGACCTTATAATACTCAACAACAACAACAACAAACAAAAAAAAAGAGAATTTGCAAAATTGTGGACATTACTGCCCCGGCTGACCACAGAATAAAATTGAAAGAATGTGAAAAGAATGATAAGTGCCTGGACCTTGCTTGGTAATTGAAAAAACTATGGAACATGAAGGTGACAGTTATGCTAATTGTGATTGGTGCTTTTGGTACAATAACTAAAGGATTATTAAAGGGACTGGAGGACTTGGAAGTTACAGGATGAATGGAGACCATTCAAACAACAGCATTATTGAGAACGGCCAGAATACTGAGGAGAGTCCTGGAGACTTGAGGACACTTGCGGTCACCCAAACTCCAGTGAAAGACCATCAGCTAAAACTGACGTGAAAAACTCCCAAAGAGTAATTATAATAATATATATATATATAAATAATAATAATAATGATAATAATAATAAATAATAAAAAATAATTTTCTTAGAATTTCAGGCCGTGTTTAAAAAAGCAACTACCTTCATTTATTTTTATTTTTAACTATATTTCATGTGGTAATTCTTACGGCATTCCCTCTTAAAGTATCTATTTTTGGCAAATACTTCCTTCAGTGCATCTCTTGACAGATAGGAAAATGAACAGGACGAAACATTTTGACTATCCTCATTTAAACTTTACATAGCAGTCGAAAACTAACAAGGAATTATCTTAAATTTTATGAAATGAAAAATGCTTCAGCTAATAAGATTCGAAAATACACTTCTTGAAGTAAAGCGAATTATTTGAGTGCTACACTTTAAGGACACCGAAAAAAAGCAAAAAAAGCAAACAAACACAAATAAACAAGAAAAACAAAATATATGAACCCTATCGCTGTCTATTGATCACGATAACATGTGTCGCCTCCTCATTTGGATTTTTTGTATCATTTATCTTTGCACGCGTGAAATCCGACGGATATTAAAAAGAATTACAATCTGACTTCCGGTGAAAATGTTCGTGAGAAAGTAAAAATCATTTAAAACTCATTCATCGAATATTTTTTAACATGAAGATCATTTCTCTTTTTCTTTACAGTCTAAAAAAAGAATAGACGGATTTCACATCAATAATTCGAAATCACTCTCGGATGATTTAACTTTGTACGACACAAGGACAAAATGAAGAAAATATAATAAAATAATAAAGATGAAAGGATTTTGCTTCTTTGTAATCAGCATACTATAACGGTTTGTGAATTAGGCTTGCAGACCATTACTTAGGGTCTTCCAACATCATACTCCCCTCACCAAGCAGACTCAATCAGAGATGATCAGTCTCTGATGCGCCCTCCAGTTTACGCAACATTGGAAATAAAGAAAAAAATTAAATTGGTTATTTATCTATTTGGATGATTATAGACCGCTCATCCACGCTTCTAATTGGTTGTTGCAAACAACCAGTCAAATACGCGGCTCAGTTTATTTTAGTGATCTACGAGGATATTAGCACTTTTTAAACACATGGATTGTTCGTAATTATTCATTTACACAGCTCCTGTCTTCCTGTCCAGTACGCAGCTCTCGCCGGACAAGGGTGGCTGGTTTTGTAAGTTTTTTCTTGTTCCTCCACCCTCCAAAATTTCCCCTCTATACAAATTCAACTTATTCTAAATTAACTAAAGTTAAATCCTATTACTAAAGTTACAAAGGCAGCAGGAAACTTTTTTCTTTATACACCCCCACCCTAGCTAAATAGATAAAATATAAAGGAATTACCTCTAAGTGTTTGTAATAAAACACATCTAAACAATACTCGAGAAATTTTAAGTTTTAAAAGAACTTTTCATGGGCTACTAAAACCCCTCTATGCAAAGTTTGCGTTTTACCGACTAAAAAATAAAATGAATTATATTGAAGATGACTTAATTATGTCAGTAATTGAATACTCGAAATACTGATCGAGAAATATTAGTTTTCAAATATTTTAAAACAATTGAAAGATCGAAACCGTAAAACCACGCTCTTGTGTTATAGTTCGAAAGATTTCAATTGCCCTAACAACTGTTACAACCAATTTAAGATTAACTCATCAAATTAACATATGAAATATCAAAATGTTTATCGATTATAAATATTTCCAAAACAACGTTTAAAACCCTACTATTTACATCTTATTCATAAGGCCCTGAAAAAAATGAATTTATAAAAATAAAATACAAAAAACGTGAAGACCACCACCGAAAACTAATTAAATGTAAAACAAAAATTCGAATGGTCGTGTATTCCTTCTCCTTTGGTACCCAAAGAAATGTTACACACATAGATATTCTCGCTCTCATTTACGCACCTTTTCAACCGCCCTTATTTATATTTACATTCCCACACACTCAGCCCAGAACAGACACACACATGCATCGATTTATACAATTATATTCTGATTGTTTGATTATCTATTATAACTAGATTAAGCGGAAGTCAACAATTTAACGTGTAAAATATGCCTATTACTCGTTTGTAGATAATTACAAAACCGGTTTCCTATGTAATATATATATATATATATATATATATATATATATATATATATATAAGTAAACCATTATGCAAATGCAGGGTTAGAGAAGAATCTCCTGTTGGGGGTAAATGTAATTTCGAGAATGCAGTGTATAAGGCAAGCATTTTCCTAATGGACTACAAAAAGGACATAAAAATATAATTTGGAATTTCTGCTGGAAATCGGAAGCATAGGCATTCTTTTTATAACCCTTCTATCATAAACCAAACAGCCCCTTCTAAATGGTACTGGAGATTGAAGGATAGTGACCTTACACTATCAGTTAAATGGAATTTTATTAAAAGATCAACCACCCCAAGTAATTTCAGAAGAAAAAATTAGAATTATAAAATATAGAAAAACCAGTAAATTATTTAATCAAAGAAATGAGTTGATATTTAAATGTCGCCATAAAAATAGATATAATCTTATAGGGTTTATATATATATATATATACATATATATATATATATATATATATATATATATATATATATATATATAAACAAAAAAAAAACGATAGCTACAACGGCAACTTTCTTTATGTCAATATATGGATTTGTATTTGTATATATATATATATATGTGTATGTGTGTGTGTGTGTGTGTGTTTGCGTGTGTGTTAGTGTGTGCGTATGCGTGTGCGTATGTCTTAGATTTAATTAAAGTAAATATATCTTGGATTTTAGTATATATGTTTTAAGATTTGATCTAAATTAATCCTTGTATTTTAAACAACTGTTTTTTTTTATTTAAATTATGTAATAATATAAGGTATTAATTTGTTAATCTATTTTGATTACAGAGGGGTTATTAAGAATGATATTTTTGTTGTACATAGTAATAATTATTAATATTAATTAGAATGATTTAATATTGGTATTAATTATTAAATGTTAATTATTATATTAAGTAATAACATATTGTGGTAGTTGTCCATATCTGTTGTTTTTGTTTTTGTTGGCATTGATGTTAATATTCATAATTATAATGAGTGGATTATTAGTTTATAATGTTAATAGGTTTGACGATTAGTAGTAATAATTGTGATAGTAATATTAATTATGATGATAATTCCTAATATGGTATTATCTATAATACTTGGTATGATTTTATTTATAAATTTAAAGATATGAATATCATGATAATATATATGATACAATTGTAATCTTGAGAATATATAAATTTATATTGTATTTGTTTATAATTTTAGATAATATCTTAACAGTAACTGGTATAATTTTTATTTTTAACTTTTAATGTGATCAATTATATTGAATAGCGTTAAAATGACAATTTTCTTAGCTTTTTTGATAAAACAGTATTAATATACAATATCTTATAATATAATTTAATTTTGTTCAGAGGTTAATAATTCTCATGTAAGTTATTTATGTTGGATAATTTTCTCTCTCCGAATCAATTTATTCCCTTATTTTATATTTTTTTTACTTATCTCCTTCATTTGGGTTTAAAAGTTTGTTTTCCATTGCATAAAAAATAATAAATGGAAAAGAAAGAGAATTAAAAAAATTGATACATCTTGATACAGGAATTGAATATCCTTTGTCAACCAGACAGAAAAAACAAATGGCCTGGTCTTTATTTGATAAAAGAGAAAAAATAAAATACAAAAAAAAAAAAAAAAAAAAAGCAAAGGAAATTTGGGTTCGGGAGATAGGGTGGCCGGAATTATGTGGGTTTTTCTAAATTTTATTTTAAATTTCTCATTATTTCTTTGTCTGGAGATGCAGATCTAACATTTCTTAAAAATATAGGGTCTGCTGAAATAAATATAATTACAAAAATTTTAAAGATTTTTCTTATATATATATATATATAATATATAGGAGTGGAATTTTAGTTTAAATGCTAGTAAAATTAGTAATAATTCAAGCGAGCATTTGTTAAAATAGTATAAAAAATTGGAAGTCATCAGTTTCCAGAAGTGTTTCAAAGAAGTCAGTAAATTTGTTCTACTAAACTGTTCATTTAAAAAAATGCACATATTTGATTTAAAATAGTTCTGTCTTTAATCTCTGCTGTATTGTGTTCTCAAATGAAGAATATAATGTATTTTAAATGTAAGGACATGTTTTGCAGGAAATCCACCCCCCCCAAAAAAACCCCAACTAAATTGAATATATGACTCGTGTCGAATGTTTTAGTATACACGGCAAAAAGGTTTTCAATCTTTTCTAAAAGCTTAGAAGTCTGTTTGCCCACCCTCTTTGCAGTTAATAAGAAAACAAAGCAACCCAAGCCAAAGTCGAAATGCCACCTCTCCCTAAAAAAAATTAAAAAAATAAATAAATAAAGTAAAATAAATAGAAATATAAAATAAAAACACATATTAGGGCCAGTATCGGATGACAAGTTAAAATATACCCAAAAATTTCTTTAAATATACATTAGTCCTGGACTTTAACTAAGTTAAAACTTGAGGTAAAAGAGGGACCTTTTTTTTCCGCGTACACATGGGAAGCAGCATGATGGACGTGAAGGTATTCGAATGCGCAATGCTTCCTGGATGTGTGAGTCTTACGGCTTAATGCTCAGGATTGTCAGTTCGATCGGGGAACTACTGCTGCTCATCTATAAGAGTGGTTTCTATAGATGAGAATAAAAACAGTCATCGAAAGATAACCATGACCCACACTCAAACCACATACATAAACCGCATCGCTCTTCGCGCGAGTAAAAAAGGGGCGCATCCTGCTGTGGTTGGAGCCCTGGCCTCAGTGTTCGAAAAATCAGCTACTGAGCACAAACTCAAACAAAAACTACTAAAATGCAAACAAACAATACAGATAGCGACATTTAACGTTAGAACCCTAAATAGAATAGGTCAACTACCAGAGCTAACTGCATCAGCCGTAGAACATAAGATAGACGTAATTTGCGTACACGAACACCGATACACTCACACGGAAGATATCAAACATCACGAAACTGGCAATGGATGGACGCGGGTCACTGTATCGGCATGGAAAAACTCTGTCAGTTCCTCGGTAGGATGGGTGGGAATGCTTATAGGACCAAGAGCGTTAAAAACACTTAATAGCATTGAGAGAATACAACCTAGGGTGATGGCCGTAACGTTTAATGGCAACCCCAAAGCAACAATCATCTCCTGCTACAGCCCTACCAATGTTAGTGAAGAAACCGAACTAGTCACCTTCTACGAGGAGCTATCCTCCCTAGTGCGTAGCATTCCGAAACACAACCTGCTAGTCATTGGCGGAAATATGAATGCACAAATCGGGAAAAACAGAAACAACAAATACAGCCTACACAACACGTCAAATAGGAATGGACAACATCTAACTGATTTCATGATAGAAAATAGATTAACATTCCTCTATACAAACTATCAAAAAAAAGGGAGGGAAAATTATGGACCTACACATACGCGAACAATAGTAAAGCACAGATAGACTACGTCTTTATAAACAGGAAATGGAAAAATAGTGCGATGAATTGCGAGGCGAACTCCTCTTTCGAGGGTGTGTCCTCCGATCATCGAATAGTCATGGCCAAATTACGACTAAGCCTCCAAAAGCTATCGGAAAAACCCAACAAACACAAATGCCCGAAAACTAGAAAAGGCACAATATCAATTAACAGGAATATATCTAAAAGAACAGACAAAATACATACAAAATCAGATAGATAAGATTAGAGACTCGGTGGAAGATAGACAATCTAGGATAGCCTGGCAAATAATAAACGAAGTGAGTAGAAGGAAGAGCACAGCCAATGCAAAATTGAAAGCTGCAAGCCAACAAGAAAGAGTAAAACTGTGGAAACAGCATTTCTAAAATCTACTAAGAAACCCACCGAAAGTAACGAATGAACCGATCACCAGAATTATCTGTAAGCAATTAGACATTAAACTAGGTCCGTTCACCAAAGAAGAACTCGACTCGGTTCTTAGAAAAATTAAAAATAGGAAAGCTGCAGGGCTTGACGAGATCCCCCCAGAAGTGTGGAAGACCAGACAATTCGACGACATACTGCTCCGACACTGCAACGCAGTCTATAATCAAAATAGGATAGAAAGATGGACGAAGGGATGCATCCTCCCTTTCCCTAAAAAGGGCGACCTCGGATTGGCCAAGAACTACCGAGGGATAACACTTACACCCATAGCAGCCAAAATCTATAATGCCCTACTACGAAACTGCATAGAACCCAAAATAGACAACATCCTTAGAAAAAAACAAAATGGCTTCCGGAGAAATAGATCCACAACCTCACAAATATTGACCATCCGAAGCATCCTTGAAGGCGTTCGGGCAAAAAAGATGGAAGATGGAACAAATCCCACAAGCATACGGCCAACCATAAGAAAACGTAGCAGCAATAAGGATTCTCTACAGAAACACCAAAGTGAAAGTATGTTCACCAGATGGAGACACAGAATACTTCGACATTGTTGCAGGAGTACTACAAGGAGACACGCTAGCCCCATACCTTTTTATCATCTGTCTAGACTACGTTCTTAGAACTTCGATCAACAAAATCAGAGAAAATGGCTTCGAGCTGACAAAGAAAAGAAGCAGGAGGTACCCCGCAAAAACAATTACCGATGCCGACTACGCCGATGACATAGCGTTACTGGCGAATACGCCAAACCAAGCCGAGACACTACTGCATAGCTTGGAACGAGCCGCCGCAGGCGTTGGCCTCCATGTCAATGCACACAAAACGGAATATATGTGTTACAACCAAACAGGTGACATTACCACACTAGACGGAGCCCAACTGAAACTAGTAGACAAATTCACCTACCTAGGAAGCAGCGTCTCATCAACCGAAAAAGACATCGACACACGACTAACGAAAGCAGGGACAGCTATCGATAAGCTCTCGATCATATGGAAATCAGACCTGACCGATAAAATGAAACGCAGTTTCTTCCAGGCAGCGGTTGTATCGATACTACTATATGGATGCACTATTTGGACGCTAACTAAACGGTTGAAGAAGAAACTAGACGGCAATTACACAAGAAAGTTGAGAGCAATATTGAACAAGTCCTTGCGTCAACACCCCACAAGACACCAACTATACGGCCACTTGCCTCCCATCACGAAAACTATACAAGTTAGACGAACCAGACACGCAGGACACTGCTGGAGAAGCAAGGACGAACTCATCAGTGATGTACTCCTATGGACCCCCGCATATGGCCAAGCAAAAGCAGGACGACCAGCTCGAACACACATACAGCAGCTATGTGAGGATACCGGATGTAACCCTGAAGACCTGCCAAAAGCGATGAATGATAGGGAGAAGTGGCGAGAGAGGGTCAGGGATATCCGTGCTGGAGGCACGACATGAGGATGATGATGATTTTTATATGTAAACACAATCATAATTAAAATTGAAATTTACCCCTAAAATGTTTAAAATCAGTAAATTATATTGCTATATACTTTATTATATAAAATGATTAACGCTTAATAAATAAGTATAGGAAGAAAAATAACGGACTGATCTGAATTTTTGCATGAAATTTTCATTGTATAATGTTTGATCTATGTGTTCTTCTGAATTAAATGATTTGATAAGGTATTTTTGAAAAGTGAATATTTGGTTTGGATTTTTCATCATTAGGCCACAAACCCATTAAAAGACTTTATCATTTGCCAGGTAATGTATACTCAGATGATGATGTGAATAGACATCGAAATACGAATGCAATTCATTGAGGAATCCTTTTTTTTTTTACAATGAAATATTCACTACGTATATCTAATCAGGAATAAGATTTATTTTAATCAGCACACTTGACACCAAGCAACGTTTTGTCTTTGCTTCTTCAATTTCTACCCTGCGTTTATATAATATATATTTCAGTTATGAGCTTATATAATTTGCAATTAACGATTAGTTTAAATGTCTTCGTTTGAATGACGTCAAGTCGGATATTATCACATTGTCTGTCACAGGAAAATATTTATAAGGTTTGAAAAAAGATGAGATATGTGTGACGATGGTTTTGTCATATTCATTCTGAACATTTAATAAGATATCTATGAAGATTAAATTGGTTACAGGGAAGTCAGACAATTACCTAAAGCAGGTAATAAACTATTTATTATTATTTACTCCTTGAGAGTTTTTCATATCAGTGTTAGCCGATGGTATTTCACTGGAGTTTGAGTGACAGCAAGTCTCCTTAAGTCTCCAGGACATTTCTCTGTAATCCGGCCAATCTTGACACTGCTGTCTTTTGGATAATCTTTCCTCGTGCTTTTATTTCCAAGTCTTCCAGTCCCTTTACCAATCCTTTGGGGATTGTCCTAAGTGCACCAATTACAATTGGGATCTCCGTCACCTTAATGTTCCATAGGTTTTTTTAGTTCTCTAGCAAGGTCAAGATACTTATCTCTCTTTTCGCCTACTTTTATTTTTACTCTATGGTCTGCTAGGACGGCCAAGTCCACTATTCGCCAGGTTCTCTTTTTTTTTTTTTTGACTATCACTTGGTCTGGTCGTCTGGCAGATTTTAGATGATCCGTTTTTATCTCAAAATCCCAGAAAAGTTTGTCATTCTCATTCTCCAGGGCGGATTCTGTGTTGTACATATACCAATCGTTTGTATGGTCAGATTTCAATTTTTTGCGCAACTCCCTGTGAATTACCTTCCCTGCCCAGTCATGTCTAGTCTAACACTCGTTTTGTGCTAATTTACTGCATTCACTGATTATGTGATTAATCGTTTCGCCTCTATCACCACAATAACCTACATTTCCTATATTATTACGCTTTATCTATTCTTATTTTAATATAGTTGGTCTTTGTGGTGTTGTTTGAAGCTGCTTTTAGAAAAGATTCAGTTTCTTTCGAAAAGTTTCTCTTTCTTAGCCATATCCAAATCTTCTCGTGCAAGATGAATAAATGCCACTGATATCGACTTAAAAATCCCTTTACTAGCGAACTGAGTTCGTTTTCAGCAATAGGAATTATTTGTTATTAATTCACATAATAAATCTTTGAATGCAAAATTCGTTCCCAATGCTCTACTTATATTGACCAATATTATCGCTACTAGCACACTGCATACCACACAACACAAGCGACAAGCAAGAATTAGTTGTGATAATCTAAGTTCAATGTAAATTGTTGAAGTACTTAGTGATGAAAATATCCTATTTCATTTTATCTTCTTATCAACTCATATTTTACATGACACTTTCAACACATCCGTTAAATACTTACAAGTTGTTACAACCCATGAATTTTTAAATAATTCTCTTGAGCTAGAAAAATCTTTTATGCCATTTGGTGATAGTTTTGAAAAAAGTATGAAAGTTTTTATCAACCTAAGATCATATCATATATACTCGTGTATAGGTCGAATTTTGAAGACCAAATTGTTAGCTAGACTGTGATGTGGACATATTTTAGGGTTGAAATTAAAACATTATGGGAAGAATTAGAAACCCCAAACATTGATTCAAAAAGTAATGATTTGGTGGTTATACATAAGATCGACACAAGTTCATATGGTACTTTTAATAAATATTTATAAGGGTCGTTCAAAAAGTTCTAAGCCTCACCCAGAAAGAAGAGCCATAACTGAGCATTTTTGTGATAGAAACACACTGCCGCTTCCTATAAAACTAGGAAAAATATTCGGATATCTGTTACAATTTCTGTGCATACAAAAGGGAGAGGTTAGCAACAACTCTAAAATCATTTTGAATGACTCTCATAACAATGGTACTCATAATTTCAGTTTTTGGTATCTTAGATTGTCGTTCGATGGTATTAGTAATATTTTGACAAACGTCATTCAGAATGATTGCATTTAATTGTTTTTCTTTCTTTCTTTCTTTCTCAGTCAACATATTCCTTTTAGGGTATTTTTCTTTCTTTCCAGGCATTTCACATTGTATAATGGTTAACAAACTTGAATAGTCGACCAATATGAGAGAATTCGATTCTCAGTTGGTGTACAGACTTTCAGTCAGTCTAAGCTTAGTAAATGACTAATTTTCTTTGCTAATTGATTCCTTTTTTACGTCATTATTTTACTGCATTTTTTTCATCTTTTCTGCCTTTGCCCCTTCGCAAGGGTTCATTCAAAATGCCCAGATTACTTTTCATTATGTTAATTACACAAAACGCATTATTCATTATGTTATCATCGAATTGGTCCGAAAAATTCTCTCAAATCATATGAGATGGGATTCAGATCGGAAGGTGACGAGAAATAAAAAACCCATAAATACGCATACTCGCACCTATACTTACCTACTGGCATATGTGTGCGTGTTTGTGTCCGTGCATACATGTGTGCGTGTGTGTGTGTGTGTGTGTGTTTACATGTGCGTATATCTATGTAGAGAGAGAGGGAGAGAAGGATAGAGAGGGAGGGAGAGAAAATATAAGAATGGCACAAAACAGACCCTCAAGTATAAAATCACGGCACCCAAAAAGTTACGAGTAATGGCTTGTGAGATATAAATGTTAATGGACTCACAGCACAGGGCATTCAGATAAAGAGCAAAAAGTTCCATGAGTCGAACGTATACAAAACATAACTTGATATCAAATTTTTTTCTTTGGTCGGTTCTTTGTTCAAAGTTAAGACGGTTCGAAAAAATAATACAAGACAGCACATCAATTACTTTTTATTAAGATTATTTTCAACATTTTCAGTAATAAACAATTAAAAAGATGATTCAAAATTTAAGAGTTGCAGACAGAAACACTCAACGAAAGAAGATATATATAAAATGGTATCAAAATGGACTAATCTATTTCCCTGAAAATAATTTGCCGCCCTGATGTTCAGTCCTGAAAATAATTTCTCTGAAACTTCCAATGCAATGAAATTAATTGAAAGCTTTTTTCAAATTCTAATTGATGATAAAATGATAACTAATAAAAACTTTAGCTTTCAATACATTTAAAGAACAAGGCCACTAAAAATGTATTACAATCATTTCAAAATAATAATGAACAACTGACATATCCAATTTGACTTACGATCAAGTCATGTTGAAAGCACCGGTCACCGCTAAATCAGCAAAAAATGGCTGATCACTTACACCAGACTATGTACTGTAACCCTGTGTGCCATATCTAAACAAAGTCAATAATAACTGACATACTGAATTCAATGGTTTGTTTTTATTGCATTTTGTATTACACACACTGAATGTGTTAGCTTATCATATCCCCATAAAAATAAAAAGCAAAGAGACAATTTCATAGGCAACTTTCAAAGTGATCAGCACTGTTATAAAATATTTTAAAACTTTTGACCTTAAGGTTTTAAAATTTCATGTTTTTCTTTTGGTTGGTTTGGTTTTATGGCATATCAACAATTGTTGGTTGTTTAATGCCACATCCATTTTTATACATATAAACAGAACAATTTCAAACAATTCAGTTTAGCATAAGTACACAGTTTAGTTCTACTTGACCCATAGATAAGACCCTATCAGGTCCTGCCACTCTGGGCCAGAGTGGACTTGGGAGCGATGGCAATAAAGGGCTACTTCGCATTCCCCAAAAGCTCCAGTATTACGGAAGCCTCACCACCAGATTGTTTAGTGTTATATTCAGGACAGTCGTTGTGGGAGTCTTACCCCTCTGCAGAGATGCAGTCGGTGTATTCTACAGACCCAACCGACTGGGCCATATTGACCATGAAAAAAAAACTGATTCCCGTTAAAATTCAATCATTTCTTTTGTCTTATTTAAAGGAAACACACTTGAGTTCAAAAGTTTCTGCTCTCCCAAGTTAACGATAAAATACCGTTTTACATTCGGTTCACACGCACAGTTCAGATTCCCCCAAATTTTTCATTGTGTGTGTGTGTGTGTGCGCGCGCATACACACACACACACACACACACACACACACACACACAGAAATACACATGTACACATACACACTCACAGACACACACACACAAAATCGTCTCGAAGGGGTGTTGATACAAGAATCGAAAAAAAGGCGGCCATATTGAGTAAATTTACTGTTTCGTGTCTATCTTCTTATTTTGTTGTTTATTTTTTTAAATTAAAAATAAAAATAAAAATTAGAATTAATCCTTTTATAATAGAGCCATTTATTATTACATTAGAATATTCCTAATTTTACCGGCTCATTGGCCTAGTGGATAGAGTGTTCGCCAATGATCTGGGAGTCCGGGGTTCAATCCCAGGTCGAGACATACCAAAGACTTAAAAAGTGATACTTGATGCCTCTTTGCTTAACACACAGCATTATAAGGTACATATCAAGGGTAAAGTGAGCAATCCAGGGATAGGAGAAGCGCCATCTCCTACACCTCGGTATAGTAGCTATTGAAAAGGGAGCCTTCTGGTTTTCCTCGACTAAAGTCGCAAACTTTTACTTTACTATTTCTAATTTTACTACTGCATCTTGGGCTAAGTGTTTGTTTGTGTGATAGCCTCTTTTTTCTTTAATGTCTGATTTATCTTAGTACATATTAGAACTAAAGATGAGGTCTGGATTATGTATTTGCAGCATTTGCAGTATTATCTCACCATTGTTTCTCAGAGAATCATCGATGCAAATATATGTAGACTAAAATTCATTTTACAAGTCTTTTGTCTGTATGTTTTTCTTTTTTATGTAGCTTATCCCTCCCAAACGCACCAAAATAAACAAAGTTTTCTTTTTTTATGGTTGTCTATCGATTGGAAAGTGGTTGTACAAAACCTCTGCGCTTCTTGAAAGAATGGAGACTGATCATTAGGCTAACAGGATATTAGCAAAGAGGGAATGATAAAAAATCGATCAAGGAAATGATCGGACGCTCGAGCTAACAAAAAAAAAATGTTTTCATTTATAAATTATGAAGTTCTAAAAGCAATGTCACATTTTTTTATTGTGTCTATTGAATGAATAATGTTTTAGAATCATTATTGTTGTTCACACCGTTATTAACAGGAGAATCATAAAATAGATTTTTATGTGACATCAACCAACTTCAGTCATTCAATACTTAAAAATGCATTGTTTTCTTTTTCTTTTTTGCTTTTTTCCTTTACCAGTCGAATACCAGACATAGTGACTTAGAAAATTGGATTATAATAAACATTCTCTAAAATTCACAAGATTCCTCAACAGATAATATTTTCTGCAAAACTTTTGTTTTTTGTGTTTCTTTTTGTTATGCCAAGTACATTTGAGTTTCCTACTCTGGACATTGCTAATCGACAATAGTATAAAAGTTATCTAGAAGATAAAGAAAAAAGTGTTTATGTAAGAAAGATAAAAAATCAAATTGAAAATTGAGCCTTATAGCGTTTACTGTCTTTTAAAAATTTATTTTTACTTAGAAGTAGATTGGATTTAGGTAGGACCTAAATTGTATCTACGTTGGTATTCATTGTGGTAAATAGAACATTGTTCAAAAGGTCGCATACATTTGATTTCACAGTAAAAACGTTTAATAACGATACAAGGTTTATTGTATTTATGAATATCCAGAAATTAGATAAGACTGAACTTAAAATGAGCATAGCAAGTTCTCATTACTTTGTTTAAAGTAGTAGTTTTATTAGTTCCAGGTTTTAAGTATAGTTTTGAAAAAAATTGTTTGAATTAATTTTGATTCGACATGTTTTCTCAATTGTAATAATGATTTTTTATGTCTCGACTGCAGAAAATTTTCTTGAATACATTTTCTAAAAGTTTCTTTTAGGGCTAATGAATCGATTTGAAATCATTCTTCAAAAAGAAACCCGGCTTTCGCTAAATACCTTATTACAATTAATTTTGTTAGTATTTTCTTTCATAATAAAAATTCTTTGTTGCTTTTTATTTTTGCCTCAATTTAGTTTGGTTGTCATTTTAAGATCAAAGCTCATCAAAGACAACAATGAAGGAAAAGTTCTCGCTGAAAGTTTTGCTGCAGGGAAGGCTGGTAAATCGAACCAGCTGCCTAAACAATGAACGCCGATGACTTTTCAGGAGCCAAACTCAAATCTATAAATATCTCTTGATATTTTGACCGCAAATTTATCAAGTAGTTTTAGAACCTTTCATTCATTTTTATTTTATAGACGACGTACAATGAATTATTCTTATCTTTGTGACATTTTCACACACATTCTAATTGACTCTTCTAATAGTTCTTGCTGATTTCAGCAGTGCTGTGGTCTGGACTGTCTCGAATCTTCCCCTGACCACTTGGTCACCCAGTTTCTTTTCCAGGTTCTTTAGGACTGTTCCTAGGGCTCAAATTATGATTGGTATTACTGTCATCTTAATGTCCAATAACTTTTCAGCTTTCTGGCAAGGTCTAGGTATTTGTCGGGTTTTTCGTTTTTTTCTATTTTCCCTCTGAGATCTGCTGGAATGGCGAAGTTGATAAGTTTTTTTCTTCTTGTTCATTCAAAGTAGATCTATTTTTCTGAGCGGGACTGGGTGGTCTGTTTGTATCTCTGATAATTTAGTACGTCTCATTTTCTAGGACATATTCTGGATTGAGCATATACCATTTGTTAAACTTCAGTCTCTTTCATAATTATCAGCAGATAATTCCTCACACAGTAGATCACCTGCTACAGAAATTTTGTATGTAATTACCCAAACCCTCTGTATGAGCAGGATGCAAAACAAGGTAAATTTGTTTGCGGAGTTTAACAGGTTTCAATTCAGAGTTTTCTTCCTCCTAGATTGGTTGCCATACCAGGCATAAAGAGCTCAGTCCGCTTCACTATTTACTCATAGCTAGAAAAAGGATTTTTGGGATGCATAACTTGTCCAAGAGTATTAGCGCTATGCACCAGATTTCTTCATTCTCTTATTATGTGATTAACTACACTTTACAAGTCTCCTACGTCTTATCAATTTCAGCTTTCACATAATTTGTTTTTATGGCGTTATTTTGTGCTGCTATTAAAACAAATTCAGTTTCTCCCATTATCATTTTCCTCCTTTGAGAGTTTTTCACACCAGCGTTAGCCGATGGTTTCTTACTGGAGTCTAAGTGACAGAAAATCTCCTCAAGTCTCCAGGACCCTTCTCAGTATTCTGGTCGATCTTCATAATGCTATCGTTTCGATGGTCTCCACTCATCCTCTTATTTCCAAGTCTTCCAATCCCTGCATCAGTCCTTTGGTGACTGTACTAAGGGCACCAATTACAATTTGTATCACCGTCACTTTCATGTTCCACGTTTTTTTTAATTCCATAGCAAGGTGCAGGTACTTAGCTCTATTTTCGCTTTCTTTTAGTTTTACTCTGTAGTTAGTCAAGACAACAAAGTCCACAATTCTGTCTTTTTTTTTGTTAACTATTATTAGGTTTGGTCGTCTGGCCGAGATTAGGTGATCCGTTTATATCTCAAAATTCCAGAGGAGTTTGTGCGCCTCATTCTCTAGGACTGATTCTGGGTTGCGCATATACCATTTGTTCGTATGGTCAAATTTAAATTTCTTGCGCTATTCTCAGTGTGTTGTATTTTGGCCTTTGACCCGGCCAAAAATGCCATTCCAAGGTGATGCACCGGAAGGAAGTGACACATTCTGATGGCAGTTAGAAGAGGAAATCGCGTGGGCGGAAATTGGCTAACAAAATGGGACAAGCTAAAAAATCCCATGATACTCTCATAGACTGACGCACCGGAAGAGAGTGACCTCTGAACTGCATGACAGTTATTTCTGCTTGATGTCGATTAAACATGCGATTTCAAAGATCGAGTGGGCGATCGAGTGGGCGATGAGCTATTATATAACTCAGTGAAGACAGAAGTCAAGACAGTAGAGTTCCAGACAGTTGGAGACGGAGTTATTGACGAGTTGTGGTAGGGAAAGCCACACCCGGCCGAGGGGGCCCTCGGGAACCCCGATGGAGTTCGGGGACCAGAGAAGTTGCTGATAAGATGCAGTAAAGAAAGCCAGCACCCAGCAGAGTGGAACCCAGGGCCTCCGGTTGAGCAGTGGGGTCAAAATATTACAGTTTATGTTCGGTCTCCAGCTCCCTCTCACACGCAAACCCTGAGTAACCCTTTTCGAACCCTTACAATAAAGTGAGAGGTACATATTTTTATAAAGAAGTCTTCCTGCGTCGATTATTTATTGCGTCGGTATGTATCTTGCATGAACATGTATATGAGAATACAACAAGTGTATCACCTTGCCTATACAGTCCTGTCTAGTCTAAAACTCTTTCTGTGCTAGTTTGCTGGATTCTCTTATTATGTGATTGATCGTTTCATCTCTGTCACCACATAACCTCCATTTCCTTTGAGAGTTTTTTTCACATCAGCGTTAGCTGATGGTTTTTCACTAGATTTTGAGTAACAGCAAATCTCATCAAGTCTCCCGGTCTCTTCTCAATATTCTGGCCGATTTTAGTAAGGCTGACGTTTAGATGGTTTCTATTTGTAGTCTTATTTCCAAGTCTTCCAGTTTGTCTATAAAACCTTTGGTGATTGTTCCAAGCGCACCAATTACAGTGGGTATCACCGTCACTTTCATGTTCCATACTTTGTTGTTTTTTTTTTAGTTTTCTAGCAAGGTCTTGGTATTTATCTTTCTTTTCGCTTTCTTTCAGTTTTACTCTGCAGTAAGCAGGAACGCAAAGTCAACCAAAGGGCAAATTCTCTTTTTTTTGTTGACTATCACTAGGTCTGGTCGTCTGACCGAGATTAGGTGATCTATTTGTATCTCAAAATCCCAGAGAAGTTTGTGTGTCTCATTTTCCAATACGGATTCTGGGTTGTGCATATACAAATTATTATTATTATTATTATTATTATTATTATTATTATTATTATTATTATTATTATTATTATTATTTCTTGCGAGTTTTTGACCGTCGATTTGCTCAGTTCTCCAAGAAACTTCTCAGTACATTGAAAGATTTTTAACAATGCTGGAGTTTTGATGGTCTCGATTCGTTCTCTGCTTGCCAACTTTTTTGAGTATTAATGGATCCAGGTGTATTTCAGCCTCCAGACCTTCTAGTTCTTGTAATTTTTCCCCGTGTTATTTATCAAATCGGCCTTTCTGATATATTCTTTCTATTCCCATATTTAGGTCCAAAATTGTTTTGTTTCCTTTGCATCTGGCTGTTTGTTCTTGTGTATTCTTCATCAATTAGTTGATAGAATTTTCTTTGGTTATTTTGGAATGTCCTATTTTGTTTGTATTGCTTGTCCCAGTCTCGGTATCTTTTAAGTTTCCCTTCTTTCGCCAACATCTTCAAGTTGTTAGACTTGCTTGTTGTTTTGTTTTGGTCTTCTCATCTCATCCCTTTGTGTTTTCCCTTCCATAGCACTTTCGCTTGTGGCCGTAGTTTCTTAACCTTTCCTTCTAGTCTAATCTCCCATCCAGGTTTTGTGTTCAGGTTCCTTAGAGGATTTTATCAGACTAATTTTGCCCCCACAAAATTTAGCTCGTTTAGTTCAGTAATGTCGCCCATTTGGTAATAATTTATTTACCTTTTCGGTTTCTACCTTAACTTTTTTTCCAGTTTGGGTTTCTGAGGGATCGTAATGTAGTTTTTATTAATTCTACGTTTTTTTTTTTTTTTTCCTTTGTTAACTTTTTTTGTGGTGTTGGGGTCTGCGACTTTTCGGCCATCAGAATTCTGCATTATAATTAAGTTAGGTGGCTTTGTTTCGCTTTGAGTCTGGGAAACTACTCTATTTATTTGTCTACATATTTCTTGAGAATCTTCACTATTTATTCGTCCACGCATTTTCAGTATCTCGAGGCTAGAGAACCAACCATTCCTTAGTATCATTCTAGCTTGATCTGCAAGACTTTGGTCTGAGGAACTTGCCCAACTTTCTATCATTCTTTTCTCGTACCTTCTTTGCGTGGGATTGCTCCTAAAATAACATTGAAGTACATGCTTGTCTTCTCCCGTCCATTTTTTATTGGTGTCTCCTATGTGACGTGTTATGCTACCGAGAGAGGGAAGGGGAGGTCAATTCCCCTACCCTTCTGTGTTTGAATCAACAGGCACTAAGACTGACCGCTAAAACGGTAGGAGAATCAAGGTCAAAGCTACCCGCACTCCATGACCTGTAATCTGTTGGACAAAGAAAGGTATCCGGGTCACTCGAGCATTATGACAGGATTCAATTGTGGGAGAAGGAAAAAGTCAAATGATTGGCCCATCTACCCTTAGCACCAAAATGCCATTTTTTCGTAAGAGAAATTTGAAAAAGAATCTTCAGTTTGAGGACAGAAATCGGCGAAACTCGCCCGCAAAAAGAATCTTTAGTTCTGGACAGAAGTCAGCGTTAGAAAGACGTGCTAACATTCAGCCAAACTCCGGAAGGTCCTTCGCCCGTAAAAAGACAGAAAGCAACCTGAACATTAAGCCTTGTCAAAGATAAGAACAACTAAAACTGTTTTCCTTCAACCCTTCCAAAATATTGGGGAATTATATGTATTCAAAAGAGAAAGAGAGAAACTGAAAGGATTCTGTTTCATCATTAGCTAATTAGTGAATGAACTTTGTTACATGCTTCAGTCCAGCGACTTAGATATTTTCTTAATTAAAAGAAAGAAAAAAGAAAGAAAAAAAGGAGAAAGAAGAAAAGGACTGTTGAGAGACATTTATGTTTGATGCTTCCTGTTGGCTTAATATTGCCGGTATTTAAAAAGGAAATGAGAAAAGAAAAATGAACTGTTTCTTAAATATTATCATTATTTGTTTGGTTGTCACCTATTAAAATTTTGTTATATTTTAAATTCACCCTTGAGCTGAAATCCTTTGGTTGTGTTATTTCCTCTATCAATTCGTCTTCTGTTGCACATATTTGTTTCAGCCTCGTATCACCGTCATTAATTCTCTCTAAACGTCTGATTCACCTTAAAACATTACAAGGGAATTTTATGAATTTGACTACAGTTAATATTTTCTAACCTTGAAGTCCGTTTTCTTTCCACGATCTGAGTGGGTAGGAAAACGAAGGGCTTGGTGGAGTATATGAAAGTGAGTTGGAAACCCCCTTACCAGCGTCGGAGATCAGTCTAGCCCCAAATTAACCCTCACATTATTTGCCAGTTTACCATATGCCCGAAATAGGAGTCTTGACTGGGACTTATTTTTGCGGAGGGTCAAGTGCCAGACTGCCCGCGACGTCACATGCGCATAAAATGAACTCTCGTCCTGAGATAATTATTTATGCAGCGTCACTCCTCGTAGAGTAGCATCTTTGGTAATTATTTATGTACATGAAATTAAAACTGTCAACATTCGCGTAATATTGACTGGGTCCCCTATTTGTACTATTAAAGACGCACCTGCCGATTACGATACCCAGAACTGTAATCTGACACACGCTGATTTGGATTTGTCATTTTTCATGGGTAGTATGATGTAGGTATACAATATCCTGTGTTTAATATAATATCTGTACTCCTGTCACAGATGTGACTTAGTATTCTTCATGGACACACGTCAGCAGATCACACACACACACACAAAAAGAAAAATTAAAAAGATACTTACACCGTTCAAAAAGTAAGTTTTAAATAAATATAAGACCACAACACCTTTTTATTTGTTTTTATTTTTTAGCTCGACACCAAAGGTGGGTCATTTTTTATATTTTGGGAGATCGGAGTTTTTTATCCGTAGGGTTCTAAATTCAGTTGAAGACAAAATTTAAACTTTACATGTTTTTATTTGATAATGCATATAGGCAAAATAAATTTGTTATCCAAAAATTTTAAAGCTCCTTTATAGTCACGACTTTCAATTGTTTTCAGTTGTTGTATCAACCCTTTTCGGGTCATTTAACGCCGAATTAAGTATTTTTAGTTTGTTTGGTCTTATGGCATATCAACCATTGTAGGTTATTTAATGCCAAATCTATTTTTATACTTATAACCAGTTCTATTTCAAACAATTCAGTTTAGCATAACTCTGTTTAGTTCTATTTAACCCATAGATAGGATCCCATCGGATATTGCCACTACAGGCCAGAGTAGATCTGAGTGCGATGGAAATAAAGAGGTACTCCGCATTCCCCAAAGTCCTTGCATTACAAGGGCCTTGCCATCATATTGTTTAGTGTCATACCCAGGGCACTCGTTGGAGGTGGGCTTACCCCTCTGCAGGGATGCAGTCGGTGTATTCTGCAGCCCCAGCTGACTGGGCCAATTATTATTATTATTATTATTATTATTATTATTATTATTATTATTTTATTCATAGGGAGTTTTTTTTTTACATCAGCTAACGCTGGTCAATTTTAATCTGTTGTCCGCTGGAACGTCAAAGTCCACAATTCTGCAATTTCTCTCTTTTTTGTTGATTATCATAAGGTTTGGTCGGCTGGCTAAGATTAGGTGATCCGTTCGTATCTCAAAATCCCAGAGGAGTTTGAGTGTCTCATTCTCCAGGACTGATTCTGGGTTGTGCATAACATTTGTCCGTAAGGTCAAATTTAAATTTCTTGCACTATTCTCTGTGGATCACTTTGCCCACCCAGTCGTGTCGAGTCTTATATTCTTTCTGTGATAATTTGCTGCATTCGCTTGATAGGTGATTGATGGTTTCGTCTCTATCACCACATAATCTACAGCTGCTGTTTTGTTGCATCCTATCTATTCTTGCTTTGATATGGTTGGCCCTTATGGCGTTGTTTTGTGTGGCTATTTGAAGAGATTCAGTTTTTCTCTTAAACATTTCCCTTTCTTAGCCACGTCCACGTTTTCTCGTGTTAGTCGCTTAAAATGTCCATAGAATTGTTTTTCTTTTCACTTTTGTTTTTTACTTATTTCCGTTCTGATGATCCTCGTGTCGTCAGTATTACTTCTGGCGGCTGTAATCAGTCTTCCTCTGCGCTTTTCTATGTAGTCCTCGAGTCGTTGTGTCGATGCGTCAATGCTCGTAAGTCCTCTTCCTCCTTCTTCTATTGACTTATAGTCAGTCAACGTCACCTCTGGGATGAAAAGTCTTACGCATCATCACTAGTTTTCTTGTTCTCTGGTCCATTTGTTTGAGTTCTTCTCTGGTCCTCAACAAGAATGGACCCGAGTATCTTACGATGGGGACAGTCCAGCTATTTATCCCTTTCACAAGGTTCCTGGTATATAGTTTTGTTTCGAGTAGTTTTCTGAGATACTCTTTCTTATTTTTTTTCATTTCCATTTGTTTGATGGTATCAGCTTCTAATATTCCCAAGTATTTTTAGGTTTCCTTTTCTCCGAGCGTTCTGATTTTTACTTGATTTGTTAATTCGACTCCTTACGTCATGTGTCGTTTGTCGCTTTTCATTACTAGCATGGCGCATTCTTCTATGCCAAATTTCCTTCTTATATCTTGACTGTATATTCTCTCAGTCTTCATTAGGGTTTTCAATTCTTTTCCGTTTTTGGCAAACAGTTTGATATTCATGTACCTCAAGTGGTTGATCTTTTCTTGCGATTTACTAAGTTTGTATCTGGCTGTGCATTTCCTAAGGATGTGATTAAGAGGCATCATCGCTATTACAAATGTTAATGGGGAAAGTGCATCTCCCTGGAATATACCTCTTTGTATTTTTACCACTACAAAGCTTTTTCATCCTCCTGTCTATTCTACTCTCCAGGTTTCTATGGTCTTCTCGAGAAACTGTACTACTTGGTCGGGTATTTTATACATTTTGAGACAATGTAGTATCCAAATTTAGGGGACCCTATGGTAAGCCTTCTTGTTGTGAATCCAGGTTATAGCTAGATTTTTCCGTCTCATTTTACTCTCGTTGAGGATGAGTTGATCTATACATAGTAGTTCCTCTGGTTCTCTAATTGATTCCTTTCTGTTCGTCGGGAAGATTCCGCGACTTATCAATTAGTAGTAGATCTCCTCGCTAATTTGTGTCGTTAGTATTTTTCACATAATCGGTAGGCTCGTTATGGGTCTGTAGTTGTCTGGTTCGGTTCCTTTGAGGAGATCCTTTTGGATCAGAATGGTCTTCCCTTTAGTCATCCAATTGGATATTTCAGTTTTCTGTATGCCTTTATTCATTTCGGTAACAAGTCTGTCGTGGATGGAGATGAATTTTTAAACCAAAATCCGTATATGCCATCTAGGCCAGGAGTTTTCCAGTTTGATATTTTTTAAGTGTTGCTTTGAGTGTGTATTTCCACTTTAGGGCTTTCTTCAAGCATTCGCAACTCTGTTTCCATGTTGTATATGCATTCGGCTTTTTTGTTATGATCTTTCCGTTCCCATATTTTGTCTCTTTCGCATCCAGTTGTTCGTATGTCTTCGCCTATTTTCCCTTTACTTGTTGGTGGAATTTTCTGTCGTTGTTTTGGAAAGTCCTGTTTTGTCTGTTTGGCCCTGTCCCGCTATCTTTTTAGTCTTCCTTCTTTCGCTAGTATCTTTTATTAGTCTTTTCGTTTTAGTTTTCGTTCTGGTTGCCGTACTTTTTCAGTTTCGTCCGAATATATTTTAGTGTTGCATTTTAGTACTTTTGCTGGATGTCTAGGTCTTTTTATCTGTGATTCTAGTCTGAGTTCCCATCCGGATTTTGACTTTCTATCTGTGGTCTTCAGAGAAAACCCAATTTTTTCACATACTAAATTTGCTCCTGCATGTATTAAATCATTTAATTTCGTGATGTCGTTTGTTAGGATATTTGTCAATAAGTAGTTCACTTTCTCGGTTTCGGACTTGTCTGTCCTCCTCACTTAGTTCCTGAGAGAAGGCAATGTGGTTTTCTTTTCAGAAATGATTCTTTTAATGATATCTAAATTAATTTTTTTTTCTTGGGTCAATTTTTGTGTCAGTGTTTGCAGTGTATCGGTCATTATCATGTAGTGTTTGATTAGGAGTTTCTGGCTTTTCTGTATTTAGTGTCTCAGTTACTGTATGAGGTATTTATTGATGTGTTCGTCTAATTATTTGTAGGTAGATTTCCAGTATTTCAAGGTCAGAAAACAAACCATTCTTTGTTATCATCCTAACCTGGTCAGCGAACCTTAAATCTAACGAATTCTATCATTCTATCTGTATACCCTCTTTTTATAGGGTTACTCCTAAAATAACAGTACAATGCAAGCTTGTTATTTTCCCTAGTCCATTTTCTACGCAGTGGTCTCTGGTTTGAGTGATTGATTTGTTCAACATTTGTGTACCTGAAGAAAGAATCGTTTGTGTATCAGGAAGAACAGCCAACATTCACTGGCCGCTACTGGGTCTCCCATGATGGCTATCAAAGGAGCACCTGCCGATCATGACACCCAAACCCGTTGTCTGGGTCCCATATTAAATTATGTTTCGACTTGTCATTTTTCATGGGTAGTATATTGTGGCTATATCAGACCCAGTTTATTATCAACGCGCCTGAGACAGATGTGACCGAGAACAATTATGGTAAATGCTCATGTACAGCGGGTCACAAAAAAACTTTAAGTTTTAACTTAGTTAAACTCCATAGACAGGTCATTTTAAACTTTACCCCTTACAATAAGTATCTGAGCTAATTTCAGGTATACCTGTATCACCTTTTTGGTTTTTATATCTACTGCTGTAATTTGAAACTTCGTTTCTACTGAGTCTGGTCCTTTTAGAGTAAAGACTAAGCTCCTTATGTATCTTACAAGTTTCATTAAGGATAGCAATTGTTCACCTTAAATGAGCTCTCAGACCATCCCAGATACATTACTTTTTCATCTATCACAAGGAGGCACTGCTAAACGATATAGAATTTACCGCTGAAAATTAAAACGTTCAAATGTAATGCTTTCGAAATAGTTTAGCTGAAAAACTTTCAGGAAAAAATGTCATCATTTAAAGCACAAACATTTACCAAACGGTTTCACGAGCAACAGAATCTATTATGCATTTAAATCAAAGACAATTTTCACTAACAGGATCTTTTTTTTTACATAGCAGATAGTAAACAGCGAAGATTTCTTCCATATACCTCCTCGCCAGGTGGTCAAATTTTTGCGGTTCCTTTTTTTATAAGAAAGAAAAGTTCACGTGATATTCGCGAATATTCGATTCTAAAGTCATCCCCACCTTGATAATAATAATAATAATAAACAAATGCAGCAAATTGGCACAGAAGGAGTACAAGGCTAGACACGACTGGGTGGGCAAGGTGATCCACTTGGAAACAACAGCACTATTGAAGACGGCCAGAATACTGAGAAGAGTCCTGGAGACTTGAGGAGACTTGCTGTCACTCAATCTCCAGTGAAAGACCATCCGCTAACGCTGATGTGAAAAACTCTGATGAGTAAATAATAATGATAATAATAATAATAATTTTATTTTCGTGTTTGAACATTTTTAGGTGTTTTTTTACTGCAACTGCTGCTGGTTGGTATTTGTACGAAAGCCATGAATAGTGCATATCTAGGACGACAATAAAATTTGATAAATGAATGTTATCCTAATGTTACCATTGTATAGATCTTTTAAAATTGTCGTAAATAATCCATTTCTTATTACATTATCCTTTCAAGAAAGTGGTTGTGTCGATTTCTCAACAACAAAATAAAAACAGATTTCGTAACATTGCTTTTCAGTGATCATGCAGACCCCATTTATCAGTTCATGCAGACCCTACTTATTAGCTCGAGCAGACCTCACTAAGCTGTTCATAAAGACCTTAATCATCAGTTTAAGCAGTCCTAACATATCAATTCATGCCGACCCCGTGTATCTGTTCAAACAGATCTCACTTATCCATTTTTGCCTTTCTCCAATCACACAGAGTTGCGTATTTATTTTGGGTCCTCTTTACCTCTTTTTCTTTTTTACGTGTCACTTTTTTCTTTCGGTCAGTTTCTTTTGAGATGTTATTATCAAAATATCATTTCTTCCTTTTCAAACTTTTTGATTATCTTCAAGACTTTCACCCATTTATTGAAATTTTGCAAACTAAAGCTAAATAGGAACCAATCTTTTGATATTTTACTTAGGAGAGCTTTTCAATCAAATTTGAAACTATTAAAAACTTTTTTCCGAAACGCTGTTTTGCGTACTCGAACAGTCGGTAAATTAAGCCTGAACATATTTAAAAGGTTAGATAATTAAGAGAAAAGAAGAGAAAAAAGATATTGACTAATGTGGTCTTTAGAATTTTATGTCTCTTGTATCTTGAAACAAATTCTATTTTGTGTGACTTTAAATGGCCTCATGAAAAGTCTATAGTTAGTATTAGAAAAAGAATTATTGCTAATAGTAATAATTTAAAAAAATCTTTATAAAGAAAATAGAGAGAAAGCTTATTATGAATTTATCTCTACACAATGGTGTTTGCTTTCTCTATTCCAATAGTTATAAATAAGAGCATCAAATGTTAAGTTACGTGTGAGGATTTTTCCATTTATTGTGGTAAAATTGTTTGTATATCAAATCCATTTGTCCATCAAAATCATTCCAGATATAACCTTGCTCATTTGGCTGGGGCTGTAGAATACACCAACTGCTTCTCCACAGAGGGGTAGAAACTCCCGACGAGTGTCCTGGATAAACAATCCGATGGTGAAGTTCCAGTGATGTTGGAGCTTTGGGGAATGCCAGCACCCCTTCATTGCCATTGCTTCCCGGTCCGCTCTGGCCCGGAGTGGTAGAACCTGATAGGGTCCTATCTATGGGTTAAATAGAACAAAATCCATACTTATGATAAACTGAATTGTTTGAAATAGAACTGTTTGACTAAATTGAATAGCGTTAAATAGAAATGGTTTTGACAATTAAATTGTTCTTACATTTAAACTGAATTGCTTGAAATAGAATTATTTTGAGGTTTAAACTGAATTGTTTGAAATAGAACTGTTTTTGACATTGAAACTGTTCTTACACTAAACTGAATTGTTTAATATAGAATTGTTTTGACATTTAACACCGTGTAAACCAAATCTCTACATATACTAAACTGAATTTTTTGAAATAGAAATGAATATTTGCATAAAATGGATTTGGCATTAAATAACCTACAAAGGTTGATATGCCATAAAGCCCAAACAACCAAACCAAAAGTCGTTTGTTTCCCAAATTTTTCTTGTTTATACCTCGTCACTAAAAAGTCTCTATTTTTTTAAACTGCAAATAAATTGTGTTCTTTTCTTGTCAACAACTGCAAATATCCACATATTTTTTTATCTATTAATTCATATGCATAAAGTTGTTTCTTTATATATATATATTGACATTCCTAATCTTATCTTTTATCTGGTCTTGAACCGCGACCTAAGGCATGTGTAAGAAATACATCAATGATCTTTTGATCTTAATCTGTTTAAATGTGAACATGTGCACGTGTATCAGTTTGTTCAGATGAAAAGAATCGAGAACAATGCCATAAAAATGTGACAGAGGTTTGATGAGCTGCTTGTTGACAAGAAATCTTGGCATCTTTGAAAAACTTGTGATGCTTGTGCAAGATATACCTTGAATATGCATTTATAGAAAATCCATAGAAATATATCAAGAAGCGTTAGTAACATTTTCTTCATGCACATGACACATTCCTCCTTGTTTGATTGATAGTTGATGAATTCCTTTCAAAAAACATTTCGGCCGGCTGGTTCTCCAGCCTTTATCAGATATATACAGCTGCATCTGGTAATTTTCAATTTATCTTTAATCCTCAATTTCTTGTCATGGATTAAAAGAAACATTGTGCCAGAACGGAGAAAGGAAATTACTGATGTTAATGACTGTCAGTTATTTTAGCGTCCAGGGATGGAATAGGTCAAAGCAAAAGGTGGATTCATGCCTAAGAGTATTGATATTAACATCGTCTAAGGATCTGTTCAATAAACTTGACTTCATATCCTATCCTACCTTGGTACGATTCGGCTGGTGATAACTCAACCAACAGGAACACAGACAACGTTACGTGAGAATTGAACTTGAAATTGATATATTCTATTTTTACTGCCTGTAGCAATTAACTTTTTGATTCAAATAAGAGATTAAATCAATTAATGATAAGAATTTAATTTGCACTTAATAAAATAAAAGATCATTGAGAAATAATCAATTGTTTGAGCTCTTCTATGCTATATGTAACCCTTCAAACACATATTCAAAATATGTCGGTTTCGCTCTTACAATTTACCCTACTACACATGGATCTATAATTATTATTATGGTATAAGGAAACATTTCTTTCAATGATATTTTATCACAATTAGTCCGAGGATTTTTTGCCCCCAAAAAGTTATTTTTAGCATGAAGAAAATATCAAAACTTATCAAATTTAGGATAATGGCAAAGTAGAAAATAAGAATTGTCTTTGATGTATTCTGTTAGAATATATATATATATATATATATATATATATATATATAGAGAGAGAGAGAGAGAAAGATTGAAAGTGTGTGCTATGCGTAAATTGTCTCCATTTTGAATTATTAATTTCGCGCATGCGCTTAGTCTAAAGTTTTGTCAACTTTGCAGTAAACTCAGTTGGGTTAATGAGGAAAATGCATCATGACGTAATTCACTCCTCCAGAACATTGGAAACAACATGCTGTTCTTATAATCAATACTGACGCCGAAACTTCCAATACGAATATTTCAGAGTTCTTGGGTTTCAGTCTGAAGATAGTACAGAGGATTCAAAAACATTTGGATGAATCCAATGGTGATTACGAAAGTTCGGGAGTCACACTCTGGTCATTTTGATAAGAAAAGAACTCCCGATTTTTTGGTGTGATACAGATCATGATTGAAAACGATCCTAACTTATGAATCAACTCCACAGCCAGGGATATGGGAGTTTTTTTTATCAGGCTGGTTGTGCAGGAAGACATTCGGTATTTCTTATACAAGATGAGAAAGGGCCATTTTTTTTTATCACAGTCTATGAAGGGCAAGAGAAAAGACAGCGCAACAGAGTTTCTGAACAAAGTCAGGCGTTCCCTACACTCGAACTTATTTTGCTTTTTCTTGGATGAGAATTTCTGTCGGGATCAGATTGTGAATTCACAGAAAAACCGTTGGCTTTTTTTTTGTTCCCACATAATAGTGATGAAAACTAAACCAAAGCCACATGACGGTGTTTAAAGTGGTCTCTAGCAATCGTGACATTATAACTCAATTCATCTTCCCACATGGCCTCAAAATCATTATTTGCCTAGATCATGACCAGAGAAAAGAGTGGTTTTCTTAGATCGAGACGGGTTGGAAAATCCCCCGTCTGGCAACAGAACTCTGCACCATGCTATACAGCATGAGAATCCTGTGTTGGTTGTGAGAAAATTTCATCAACCACATCACTTTTAACATCTGGCTACCTAACCCTTCAGATTGCGAGTTTGAGCGAGAGACAAAAAAAAAAAAACAAACTCTGGGTAATACCAAAGATGAACTGAAGGCAAGGATAATGGCAACATTTACCTGTTTTTACAAAGAAGCCGTCGGAAGGGCTTGCAGGAAATTTCGAAGTCGTCTGGAGGCCGTAGTCGAAGCCAATGGCGATCTCTTTGAATAAATTTCATCAATAGTATTTAAAGACATTTTCTTGAAAATTTTGGTAAATAGATCTGATAAAGAGAGATATCGGTGTTATTTTCATTTTGGGGTAATTTAGACAACTGGCCATTGCACAATATATATATATATATATATATATATATATATATATATATATATATATATATAAAATCTTGTCTTGTTTTTGTAGTTTTAATCTTTAACATTCTTCTTCTTCTTCTTCTTCTTCTTCTTCTTATTATTATTATTATTATTATTATTATTATTATTATTATTATTATTATTATTATTATTATTATCAATTTACGTTATCTTCCTTAAAAAAATGAAGTTACGATAAAAAGTAAAACCATAAATAAACTCATATTTTCACGAGTGAATAATCGGTTTTTCGGTAATACGAGAAACTAACGACTCTGATAGTTGGAGCAGTATCGAAAAATAACAGAGTTGCGAAACAGATTCATTAGTCATAACATTGTCTTTAAAGACAATAGAAAACAAAAGTTTAATGGAAAATGTAGTTTGTTTTCTGTGAATTCAGCAATTTATGCATCAAGTCATTTGATAGACGCGTCAAGTATAATAGTAAAGAGTATTCCATGTCGCGTCTCGAAGAAGGAAATGAAACTACACTTTGAATTTTGGATATATATGATATATATTTTATCCTACACTGTTTCTGCTCTCGCTAAAAGAGGTAAGGTCTGAGATTATTGCTCAGCATCTGCCGACGGGACTTAGTAATTTACCCTCCCCGCTGGAGTCCCGATTCCTGCACTAACCTGATCTTGTATCGCATTTTGGCATGGTGGGAAGCAAAATAAATAACCTACAATAAGCAAATGCAACAACTTAGCCTAAACCGCAAAACCAAAAAGCATTACAAGATTCTCCAATGAACAGAATATCCAAAATATAAAAAGGTATCTTTGTAGTGGAATAACCGATCACCTTTTTTATTTAAAAAATTGGTTTGGTTCAGTTTCTTAGTTTCATAGCATATCAACCATCATAAAATCGCAAAGCTATCCTTGTAGAAGAACAAGAGTAGTGGTGCAATTTAACCCACGTCTTGGGTGAATAATGGCGATAAACCTTTCCCGTGGATAATAATCTTTAAGAGAATCTAATTGCGCGACTGTAGTTCGAACTCGATTACTACGATGTCGCAGTCTAGCACGTTAGCCACTTCTGCCAAAAAAATTCAGTGTGTTAAAATAGTAATGAAAAATTAAGTTGGCGGTTATAACTTACAATTTTATTTTTTATTAAATTTATTTCGTTGATCGCTTTCTTTAATTTGAGGTGTGAAACATTTTAGTCTTTTTTTTTTTTTATAAAAACGGACAATTTTTTAACAGGGAATCTAAATATATATGATCAATTTTAGGCAACAGTCGTTGATCTGATTTTTTTGTTATTCTTATATATATATGTATATATAATCCTCCGCACAAGCAGGATGTAACAAGATAAATTTTCAAGCAGAGGTTAACTGGTTGAATTTTCCTTTTCCTAGATTGGTTGCCTTACCAAGGTTGAAGAACCCTGTTTGCTCCACTATTTACTCATTCCTGGAAGAAGAATAGTCCCATT
>OY757937.1:21525477-21637977 GCA_963585895.1 Sepioteuthis lessoniana | reverse complement strand
ACTTCAAACTTTGGGTTTCTCTCTTTTTCTGAGGCTTTCTTCGAGGCTTTGTATTCGACTAGGTTCTTTTCCCTATCCTTCAACTTTCATCTCTAAAATTGGTCAAGGGATTGTACAATGGAATTTGAAGCCAATTGTCGAATGCGAGAATTTTCCAAGTGTTAGGATTCATAGATATGTTTTTATCAATGCTTTCGAACGAGAGCTGAACAAAAGAGAAATTATCCTAGTTTACTTCAGACCTTTCCCTTACTTGAACAAGAGGTTGAGTTTTTACAAAAAGAGATTTGAAAAAACACTTTGTGGTGTATTTTGGTACTATTAAAAAATAATACCTTGTGTCATCGTCAGCTAAAAATCGTGAACATCAGGCACTGATTTGAGGCGAAATTTATAGAAAAGAATTAAAGTCAGAAGAAAAAATGTTAAAAGACTTTCTAAAAGTATAATAATGAACTAAAAAAATTCCCAGCATCAGATGGCTATATTTCACATCTGACTGCAAAACAAAATATAACGAATCAATAATATAGAGGAGAAAAAAGCTTTTTGTCGACTGGGAAAAAAGAAAATTTAAATGGATACTTTATTGCAGCT
Source organism: Sepioteuthis lessoniana (assembly GCA_963585895.1). Lineage (NCBI taxonomy): Eukaryota > Metazoa > Mollusca > Cephalopoda > Myopsida > Loliginidae > Sepioteuthis > Sepioteuthis lessoniana. Next base: position 21,637,380 of record OY757937.1, on the reverse strand, counting down.
GAAATTTCATTCTTCAGATGCGAAAACCTTCGAAGTTTAATTTCTTAGAAAAAAAAAAAAAAATCCCAAACCATCAGCTCCCGTTTTTGGATGCTAATTTTCCGGAAAAAAAAAGCCATCGACACCCGTAAAGGGACGAGAATTATTATTCCTATGAAATGCAGATCATATCATCTTGTATTTTGGATGACGATAATTCTGGACTGATGTTTACCAACTGTAAAATTGATGCAGCCTAATATTCCTAGTTCATATGATTGTGAACATGACTAATAAATATCTATTCTTTTTTTCCTCGAGGGGTAGTGGCTAACGTTCTGGGCTGAGACATCAGAGGAAACAAGTTCAAACTCCAGACACAACTGCGTTCACGTTCGGACTTTTACCCTTGGAAATGTGGAAATAACCTTATACCCCTACTTATGGCTTATGAATACATACATTTTAAATGTGTTATTTTCAACTTTGTTGCGGCACATATAATATTGTAGGCATTTTTTTTAATAAAGAAGATTCTTGGTTTGTACCTATGAATCAAATAGCATTTTTTGAAATTAGTGAATAGCTGACAATAGGTCGTCCATAAGCCGAGAATGACGGTTTTGAATGTGTTGTCATAATGTAACCCGATCAATACTGATTTTAAACATACTCCCATCTTAACCAGTCTACCCGAAGAAAGATGTTAAAGGGATCACTTTCATAAAGAGAAAAGGGATAACGTCAATATCCTTCTTTTAAATTAGTTTAGGTGTATGTTAAAACGGACCCTTTCTTCGAAGGTAAGCTTTGTATTTTGGCCAGGGAAGGTTACATGTGCGCAAGATGGCGTCGTTAATTCGGTGGCGACAACACACACTCCTCATATTTCTGTCCGGTTTGTAAATCTGTTGTAATCTATGATTCTTTCATAAAATATTTATCCTTTTATAGATGCGAACGTGTGTGCTTATGTCTCTGAAACTAGTGGACAAGTTCACATACCTCGTAAGCAGCGTCTCATCTACGGAAAACGAGATCAATACGCGACTAGTAAAGACATGGACAGCTATCGATAGGCTATCGGCCATATGGATGTCAAACCTGTGCGATAAAATAAAACGCATTTTTTCCAGGCTGCAGTCGTGTCCATACTACTATATGGATGCACCACATGGACGCTGACGAAACCTATAGAGATAAAAACTTAACAGTAATTTCACAAGAATACTGCGTGCTGTAATGAACAAATACCGGAAGCTGCAGCTTTTCGGCTACTTCCTTCCCATCTCTAAAACCATCCAAGTCCGACGAACAAGACATACTGGAGAAGTAAAGACGATCTCATAAGCAACGTTCTCCTCTGGACCTCTTCACACGGACGAGTAAGTGTTGGACGACCAGCTAGAACTTATCTACAGAGAGTCAGGGAAATCCATGCAAGAGACACGATGTGATGATGATTATATTTGTACAATGCGACGATGTATGTGTAATACAAGTTGTTGCGTACAGTAGTTTCTCACCTTTAAGCGCGAGTGCATGCACGCACAACCCACACATGTGTACATCACGCAGGCATATCGTAAGTGAATATTTTGTACTTAGAAACATTAAGCATTGTCACACAATTGCGACAAATACAACTCCCTTTCACTTAGACGAATTTTACAATATTTGCTTGGGAATAGATAAACGCAGTCTCGAATAGAGTGTATCAATATGACATTTACAATAAGGATACACATTTATTGCTTTTACAAAATCCATCAGCGTCTATACAATCTCGCCCTGTCAGCAGAGTTTAGAATACGCTGACTCTATCCCCAGCAGAGCGGCAATATTCACCCCAAGAGGGCCGTTTTAGGCATAATATTAAACTGCATTTGATGATGTTTCAGCTTTGGAAGAGAGTGGAGTATCTGTTCATTACTCCCAGTAGTAATGATTCGAGATGGTATTACATGTTAGGGTTCTATTTATGGATCAAATAAATCTGTTTAAAATTATTCATATTCAATTGGACTATAGGCCAAAAAAAAAAAAAAAAATTTTGAAACTACTACACAAAAAATGTAAATATGAATGTAGAATGAATGCGATTCTGTAACCTCAAAGTATATAAGGTCAGTTTACCTCTAACATTGACGTGCAGTATAGTTACAAGACAACATTTGTCTTTCTTGATACAAGTTGCTCATGATGATATTTTCGTATATCAGTTTATAATCGAGTAGGTTTTATTTGGTAGCTGAGAAATCGTAATAAAAGTCCGTGATTTCAAAAGTTGACAGGCTTATCAGTGGGGTTTAGAATAAACTGGCTGTATCACCTGAAAAGATGAGATCCCTCACCAAAAGTTCCCCCTTCATTGCCACTACACTAACCAGGTATTTCCTTAAAATTTCCTTAAAAATGAATTGTATTCGATAGGACCGTGTGTAAAAGAAAGAAAGAAAAGAAAAACCTCTTTACCAACAATTCAAAAAATTAAATATGAACATACAATGAATGCGATTCACTGACCACTAGATGAAAAATAGACCAACACGTGTTGACATATCGCTAAAGTTATACCAACCAAGGAAAAGTTGATAATTAAGACAGGTAATCCTCGATTTGGAAGTTTGAAATACGACGCAATCTTATTTTCAAAATAATGATAAACAATTTCATCAGAATAATGTGACCAAGCTTAATAATGATGCTTCTTTATTTCTTTCTTTCTTTCTTGTTACCTCTCTCTCTCTCTCTCTCTCTCTCTCTCTCTCCTTCTCTCTCTCTCTCTCTCTTGCTCATTCTCAAGAATGAAAATATCTATTGCATTTATTTATGCATCCATTTGTAAAAATTTACATTTATATAGTGCTGTTCTTGGTCTATCTTTTTTTATCAATTTTTCTTTCTCTTCGCTTATCTCTTTATCTATTTACATATTTAAACATATCAGCCTAAGTGGCTCTGACTGTGTATCTAAACTGTGATCCCCCACTTTTTTAAGCCAATGGAATTACTAGGGAAAAATCCTCTCCATCAACGTCAACTGTGACAATCTTTATTTGGAGATGATTTCAATGTAAACACGCAAAGATCGATGGACATGCAAGGAACAATTGGTCTCTCTCGCGGAAGGACGACGTCACCATGAAAAATTAGCCATCTTGGCTCGACGTGAAAAGACCGACTTATAAACGGACAGACAAATGGAATGGACAAAAGGTCCATGGGCACACCTTTGGGTTGAAATTCTTCGATTTCTCTCCCTACCACACACACACACACACACACTATCTCTTTCTCTCCATATCACCCCTCTCTCTCTCTTTTTTCCCCTCTCTCTCTCTTTTCCCCCCTCTCTCTCTTACAGAGGTTTTCTTTCTTTCACTCATATTCACATATACATAAACTCAATCATACACAAATGCCGTAGGGGGTATTGTTGTATAGAGTGTTAAATCTGTGTTGAATAGAAAACAGGTATATGCATATTTATATAAACGAATGATTCCAATCATACGCATTTTCTAAACTAATATATATATATATATATATATATATATATATATATATATATATATATATTATGAATACGTATGTATATAAATTCATATGCACATATAAGTTGAAAATAATGTATTCATGAAGCTTTTTCCACAGTTTTATATATATATATATATATATATGTGTGTGTGTGTGTGTGTGTGTCATTTATATATACTCTCTCTTTTTCTCTCCCTCTCTTTGTCTCACAGATACACACACACACACACACACGTGGTAATTCCGTAATGGAGTAGTCTCTGTGTAAACGTTCGGAAAAGCGGAATATAAGGTTAATAGTCGAGTCAACAAAGAGACCTATCAACAATTGATAGTTTATCGACTGTATCAAGCTGGACAGACGAACACTTTGCCGACAGTCAAATGGTGAAAACATCAACTCAGTCAATATTCTACAGAATATTTCGTATGAATCAAAAGTTATTGAAGCTATGCACACATTTCCTTCTGCAAGTTATCGTTTCAATTGTGCTACCCATGCAAAGAGGGACAAAAATTAAAAGCGAACTGAATTCCAACTTCGGCTATGTTCAGGAAATCCTTTCTCTAAGCTCTGATTTTGACAATGCTAGTTACTGGCATGTCACTAAAGTATATGTAATTACGGATGAGTAAAAATTCTTTCTTGCTACTCACAGTCAGTTTTATCCCAGTGGAAGAGGAGATATGTATTTACCCAGCCCTCCGCCACAAACAGAATGCGACACAAAGTCAGTCTTTTAGCAGAGTACAGTTTATCTTAATTCAGGGTTATCCTTCTCCTAGACTGGTTGCCTTATCAAATCTAGATAACCCAGTCTGCATTACTATTAACTCATAATTGCGTGGTGAAGTGACGGATTTATGCTTTTCTTAAATAACCGTTACACAAAGATCATATTAGGAAATGCAGATTAGCATCAACTAGAAATGCTAAGTGTGTCATTCCGACTATCACCTTCATATTAGTTACAATTTTCGACAGGAATTCAATAACAACTTTACTTTTCATACGATTACTGAAGTTTACTTCTTTATTGAGCCAATACATATTCAGTAAGCTTTGCTTAGTCTGGTACAAGGATTTACCTTACATAGGTACATTTTACTTTACATAGGTACATTGTACCTTACATAGGTACAAATTCTATCGGAGACCGTCAGGTGCTAGGTTATCTTATATCTTCTACTCAAGCAGTTTGGTACAAGGCAACCTTTACAGTGGTTATGCTTGTTTTTCTTCACAGCATCGTATTTGGACGGCTTCCTCACTTTCTGTACTCAGGCTGTCTACAACAAGGAAAGCTCAGAGCTTGGGGAAGCTGTTTCGTCAAACCTTCCTGCCTACTGCAATTTCAACTTTTATCTCATCTTGTCTTACGGGTCTCACTAACCCTGTTCAAACTACATCTTGCTTCGTCTGACTTGATCCGACTCTCATCCGATCTTATACCATTTCTCTTTTGGTTTGATTTATTCATAACTTGGTCGGAATCGATGTGGAACGTGACTTCAAAAGGCCATCAGCTTTCAGTGAAATTCTCTATTGAAATCCAGTGCTAGATTTGCTTGAAAATTTCGCTTTGATTTGGATAGATAACTTTGAAATGTCGACACTTTGTTTCATAATCTTCCCTGTCCTTGGCTACTTTGAAAATCCCCTTTTCATCAAACGAATCATAAATTCTTTTTTTATTAAAAATACCTTGAGGTGTCCATATTTCGTCATTCTTTTTCGTCATCGAATAATTCGCCTGGTAGATTATTCCCTTTGATCGACATATTGAACAATCTTTTTCCATAACACAAATTTCACAACAGAAATTTCGTGATAAAATGAACATGATTCTTTCTATACGACCCGTCTAAAAGCAAATAACGCTATTACACATTCGCAATGAATTTTCTCTTGTCTTCTAAAATTCTCTTTTACTTCTTTTTCCTCCACAAGGTATTAAACCCCTTCAGACGGTCCTTGAACTCTATTGGGTTACACTTCAAATGTATATTGATTATCTTTTTATTGAAAAGTGCTATTTGGCGCAACAATTATCGGCATCAAGAAGTGAATTCAAGTTCGAAGACTGCTTTTATTTCTTTCTTACTAATACTTTGATAAAATATGACGTTACTGCTAATAAGACAGTGCTGAAAATGCAGGGGTGTCGAGGAGATGTTTCTTGTATTTTTCTTTGCTACCGGTTGTCTCTATGTGAGTTCAGCGAGTAAAAATCTGACTCTAGGACCATGAATTAGTCTATTCTCTCGAATCTTCAAGACAACATGACTTGATCATTAATACATTACACTGATCCCATCTCCGCTCTGTGTATAGATGGAGAGCGTTAAATTTCATAGGGATTCCATTTGGATCCTATAAAAACTCATCAGAGTCCAAAAGAAAAAATGATTATAAAGATTTTTCTTTTAAAATAAAGCACTTCCAATTGGTATATATATATATATATATATACTCCTTTACTAAAATGTAAAAGCTCTATTACGCGACAAAAAGGTATGAATCACACTCTAGAATTTCATATTCACGCTTTGTCAGTTGATAAAAATAGAGTTGATAAGTACACTGACAATGACATGTCCTTCTATGATTCTACCTGGCCAGGAGATTAAGTAACTGTTATATGTATTTCTTTTTGTCCCTTTTGTCACTTCAGTTGTTCCAAAAGTAAAACATTCTATTTACATCTAAATAAGAAAAATAGATGACTGGTGAATCTGCTTGTAATAGAGATCCTTGATGATAATTTATGATATACCATTTTTGGTGATTTTCCTTCTCTTCCAAGCCTCTTGCCTTGTCATGGTTCTTGTTGTTCTTGTTCTAATTATTATTATATTACTCTTTGAAAGTTTTTACACCAGCTAACACTGGTGGTCTTTCACTGGAGTCTAAGTGACTGCCAGTCTCTTCAGGTCTCCAGGAATCTTTTCAGTTCTGGCCGACCTCAACACTGCTGTAGTTTAGATGGTCTCGATTTGTCCTCTGATATCAATCTCTTCCAGTACCTTTTTAAAGCCTTTGGGGATCGTTCCAAACGCGCCAATTATAGTTGGTATCACCGTTACCTTCACGTTCCACAGGCAAGATCTAAGTACTTGTCTCTCTTTTCGTTTTTTTTTTGTTTTGTTTTTTTTACTTTCACTCTGCTGGGACGGTAAGATCCACTTTACAGTAAGTTCACTTTTTTTATTAATTACTACTAGATCTGGTCTTCTGGCTGCGATTAGGCGATTTATTTCTATCTCAAAATCTCAGAGAATTTAATGCATCTCATTTTCTAGGACAGATTCTGGTTTGTGCATATGCCATTTGCTAGTGTGGTCAAATTTGAATTTCTTGCACAATTCCCAGTGGATCACCTTTCCTACTTCGTCATGTCTTGTCTTATTCTCCTTTCGTACTAGTTTGCTACATTCGTTTATTATGTGATAAATCGTTTCACCTTTTTCACCACATAATCTCCATTTCCTATTCTGATGCGTATTATCGATTCTGGCTTAAATATAATTGATCCTTATGGTGTTATTTTATGCTGCTATTTGAAGAGATTCAGCCTCTCGTAGGGTTTCTCTTCTATAGACATGTCCAGGTCTTCTCGTGTGAGATTTCCCTTGTTTGTCGTTTGAAATATCCATACAGCTGTTTTTCCCATTTGTCTTTCCTACTTTTTGTTTGTTCTTACGTTGTCAGTGCTGGCCGCTGTAATTAGTCTTCATTTTCACTTTTTAACGTAGTCCGTGAGTTCTTGTATTGATGCTTCCATGCTGTCTTCAATGCTCCTTCTTTTCTTGACACATATAGTCTGCCTGTATCATCTTTCGGATGTAAGACCTTGTCCATCGTCATCAATTTTCTTGTCTTCTCATCTTTTTGTTTGAGTTCTTCTCTTATCAATCTTAAGAATAGTTCTAAGTATCAGACGAGGGGGTCTGCCAAGGTGTTTATCCATTTGGTTAAATTTCTTTTGTAGAGCTTGGTTTCCAGAAGTCTTCTCGTTCCTCTGTGGAATTCTTTTCTTATTCTTCATTTCATCTCTGCTTGTTTAATGGAGTCCCCTTGATTTGGCATTTTCTTCTGTTAATTGTCTATTTCCACTTTTCATTTTTCATGACACATTCTTCTACGCCAAATTCTATTCCTATATTCTGGCTATCTATTCTTGTTTAAATCTACAATTCTTCCTCATTTTTTTCGAACCAGTTGATGCTTGAAGGGGTTTAATACAAAGTCCAAATGAGTAATTTGAGCCCTACGTTGTTTTGGATAGGGATTTGTCATTTTTCATGGGTGGCTAATGTGGCTACACCAGAGTAAGGGGTTAATTATCTTCGCTCCTGTTACAGATGTGGCTTGATATTTTTCTAAGGAAGAAGACACTTCAGTGGGACACAGAAAGTTATTTAAAGAGTGGATTCTTTCACCTTTAAAATAAAAGTTTTAACTTGGTAACACCATGATGGTTTTAAAAATTCACATCCATCTGTGACAGACTTGCTCTTCAAATGAGTAGATTACAAGAAGAAGCAAGAACATTTGAATGGGTGACAAAAGGAAAAACTACTCTGATCTAGAGAGACCCCAGAAAAGGAACCATCACTAGCTACTATAGATCGACAATTCGTCAAAATTCTGATCGCACAATTTAGGGAGATATACTATTCGTTTGTATGTCGCGGACGGTTTCCGGAAGAACGAAAGAAACGCTACCGGCGAATTAGAGGAACAGGTGACTTACAATACATTGATCAGTACATCCTCAAAGAGAGCAAAGCGAGGCGGAAAGGTGGAGTCATGGCATGGATTGACTACAAAAACGTCTATGACATTGTCCCGCAAGGTTGGATAACAGAATATCTGAAAACCCACAAAATCTTTTGGCTCGTCTTCACATCATCATAGTGTCCAACTGACTTTCTTTTCCTGTTTTCTATCCCGCGTTCCCCACTAACGAATTTTCCGTTTGAGTTTCTTTCAGCCAATCAGAGCCCGCCGACCGATTTGCTGCTGATATGTTTCTATTTTTAACTCGAGTATCCGTTGCTATTTCGACCTAGACTTGAGGAACACTACCCCCATTCACCTAACCATTCGATTCTCCCTTATAGCCTTTCTCTGTTTCTGTGACTGCCTTGAATCTTTTTCTCATATATTTCCTTCCTTTTCCACCGTCCTGTGATCGACCTGTAAATCTAGCTAGGAAACAACTTACTACTAAAATAATCAACGAGAGTCCCTAAATATATTACATTACCTCAAATCTTAAATGTATGATATCAAGCCAAAAGATTAAGGATAAAGAATTATGTGAACTTGAGTTTCCTTGGAAGATGCCTCCTTGGATTTTTACTTTTGCAAGTGTTTTCTCTCGAGCAGTTTCAGTCTCTAATTTTTGGTAACTCTTGCTATGAAGTTTACAATTTTGCCCGACATTTTTTAACATTTTCAGATGTTCTCTTATTCATGTTTTCTGGATTATGTCATGTGCTTTTTATTATCTTGTGCTGATCCATAAGTAATAAATCATTTATTATTCGAGTTCATTATCATTATTATTTAATTTTCCGTTTTATTTTCCGTTTCTTACAATCCTTCACGTGGTCTTTACCCAAGACCTAGCGTGAGGGAGGGTAGTGATTATATGCATTCTAATTATTTATCGTTTGGTTTGGTTTGTTAAATGGCATATCAACCTTCATCGGTTATTTCATGTCAAAGCCATCCCTGTAGAAGAACAGCGGTAATATTATTTAACCCTTTTGCTGGGAGGAAAAGTGGGTTCTTACCTTTCCGAATGGAGTTCGAACTCACTTCGCAGCCACAGTTCAGCACTTCTCCGATGTATTTATGTTTTTTCTGCCTTTTTAGGTAATATTTTCAAATTGAATTGATTGTATTCTCCTAAGCATATGAGCAGTTCCGCAAAGTGCAATTTTTAAATTTCATATAGGCTGAAATGACCAGGTTATTAGTTAATACGTTTATCTATCCTTTTCTTTATCATACCCAGCCCTCTTACTATTACTAGCACTGTGATAGTTTTAAGGTGCCTCATTTTTTCAATTTTTCTATGTCTTCGTATTTATTTTTTTGATCATATTCTTTGACTGATCTGTTATTACCTGTTGGCACTGATATATCAATTAGAAGGCATATTTTTCTTTTATAATTCTTAACTACTATATCTGGTCTATTGCTCTTTATTTTTCTATCAGTTTGGATAGTAAAATCCCGGAGAATAATTGTGTTTTTGCTTTTGGTTCTGGTTGCTGCTTAGACCTGTTTCACATTTCAATATTCTATTGTATTTACATACTTTTCAATGAATGTAATGTACTCTCTTTTATCACACCTTTCTATTGGTGTTAGGTCAGCCGAACTCAAAGAGGTCAATTGATTCAGTTTTTATTCACACATATTCTATGTATTTAGTTTGATCTGTTTTTATGTTTTCCCGATAATTTCTAGTTGGTAGCCTCTGGTCTTGTGCTGCTATTATTAATCTCTCTGTTTCCTCCTTCCCTCCTGCAGTTTTCATCTATTTTTATTTATTAGTTTTAACTATATACATATAAGCATTTCTAATTTTTGGTGTTTATCGTCTATACAGAGGATTTTGTTCCCAGACGTTTTTCGATTGATTTACTCCTCGTGTTTTTGCTTCTTTCTTTATATTTTTGCTGCTTATATTGCTTTACCTTTTATGTCTACTTCTTTCTTTGTGAGGTCGAGCTGATTAACAAATTTATTACTTTCTTTTCTCATTGAATATTTTTTCTTTTGATTCTCGTGTCTGTTTACTAACTTTAGTATCCAATCAGTGGTAGCGTCGAAGTATTTCTTGAATCTTATTGTAGTTGTTTTGAGGTCAATTCTAGTTGAATTAATCCTCTTCCACTATTATTTCTTGAAATAGTGACGTTTTGTAACCACTCAAGGTTGATGCATTTTTTGGAAGGTTATTATTTTCCTAACTTTATTATTCATCGTTCTTATTTCAGCTAAGGTCCAGTTTATTAAATTAAAACTGTATGTCATTACTGGTATTGCTAGGGTGTTTATTTTTTGCATTCAGTTCTGTTCTTAAAATCAGTATTATTCTCCTTGATAAGTTTTTTTTTTATTTCTGGTTTACTAATAGTATCCTTGACACCATTCGGTTCATTATTTCCTAAATGTTTATAAATTTCATTGTGTTCTCAGTAATTTCCATGTTTTTTTTTTATATCGAGAGTGATGTTTTTAGACTTTACCCGTGAGCCTTTCTTAAATGTGACTTTTACCCATTTGTTCAGACCAAAATACATTCCTATGTCGTCACTAAATCTTTTTATAGTAATTTATACACCTCTAAATGGTCATCATTTTTTGCGTATGATTTTAAATCGTCCACTTAGAATATTTGGTTTATTTTTTCGAAGTAGTTTTAAATCCATAGTCAGTGTTTTAAGCTCTATTTGGAGGTATTAGAGCTAGACAAAAATACAAAAAAGAAAAGAAGAAAGTGAGTCTCTTTAGAAGTTCCATTGATAATGTTCAGGTTATTAGTTTTGGAATAATGCTGCCTTTTTCCTATTGTATTTTAGGAATGTTATTATAACTAGAGATATCTTTTAAATGTTTAAGACTTTTAGAATACATTTGTGAGGTACGCTATCAAAAGGTTTTGGCCGACAATCCAAGCTATAATTAGATTTTTATGTATTGATCCACAATTCTCCATGATCATCTTGTTTATGGGAAGTGGATCTTTGCACCTATATGGTTCTTTTTTTGCATCCCTTTTGTTTTAAGGAAAAGCTGTCCTTATATTCTATGAATTTGAGAATACTATCCTTTAGAATCGATGTTATTATTTCATATATTGTGGGAAGGCACATGATAGGTCAGTAGTTACTCTCTTGATTCATATGTTCTGGCTTTTGTATATTTGTCTTGTATTTTGACTTTATTCTAGAGTGGTTAGGTTTCTCTCTTCAGGTTTCCTCTGTGTAACCATGTCCATGTCATTTCATCCACAATGTATTTAATTTGTCTTCTGAAGTGAGATTATTACTATTATTATTTCATTCCTTGCAAGTTTTTAACAACTTTCACTTGATTCTCAGTGACAGCAAGTTTCCCCCAGTCTCCTGCATTCTTTTGAGTATTCTAGTCAATCTTGATATTTCTGTGGTCTGGATGGTTTCGATTCTTCCTCTGCTCTGAATTTCCTCCAATCTTCTTTCCCAGCCTTTCCAAACGCACCAAGCACCATTGGTATCACCGTCATCTTCATGTTCCATAGTTTTTTTAGTTCCCTGGGAAGATCCAAGTATTTCTCTATATTATTATTATCATTATTATGATTGGAAGATTAACATTTTTACGTTGAATATATTTTCTATCTCTTTCAGGTAGAAGAGTAAAATATTTGGACTGATCATTTACGTTTAATTTTTTTCTCAGTTAAAAATAAATTTTTCAAATAAATTTGAGAAAACATGTTTTTTTTCAAAAATATTCAAGAATTGATTCCAAATGGATAATTTATTTCTCTCAGAGTAACTTGTAATTATGTTTAATAAAAAAAATATTTTTCAACACTTTGTGGCTTAAATGTCCCTTTGTAACGCGAGTGCTAAACTAAACAATCGATATTTTTTTTAGTTTTCTATTAAAATATTGAGAGAAAGCGAAAAAAGTGTAAAAAGAAAAAAAAGTTTTATAAAATGAGTTTGAAGTGAATTTACATCTTCGTCGGTAAACGAAGTCGCACAAGATTGAAGTGGAATTAATTATTTTTCCTGGGTAAATATTGGGCAAGATCTTGGATTTCTTTCTCTAAAGAAACATCGTCCACTTTGGATGACCTAAATTAAAAACTGAAATGAAGAAATTTTAACTCATTTTTATGTATGTGTTTTTGTGTATGTACGTGTACGTGTGTGTGTGTGTGTGTGTGTGTGTGTGTTGTGTGTGTATGAGTGTTCACGTGTTAATTTAAACCTAAGTGTCATTCAGACGGCTCTCTATTATCTTCTTTTAGCCACTCTTCTCCAAATAGTCATTGATAATATCTGGTTAGCATCTCTCGCTTTTAGTTTCGGTTGAGACATTTTGATGAATTAAAATCCACTTGATTTACATAAATTGCATTTGAAGAAGTGGTAATTGAAAGCAAATGCCATTAAAATTGATCCAATATTGTTTATAGAATTACGAAAAGCCTGATTACGTCTTCTAAGCAACTAAACAAAAAAGAATATTAACTTGATGGAATAACTCTAATATCCCTTTTTATTTTTAACTGCAAGTGGTATGAATCTTTAAATGTATGGATATACAAAAAAGTCGGCAGTCTGAACTTTGAAATAAGCTGATTTTTTTTAAAATTTGAAATATTCATTGCATAATGTTTGAACTCTATTCACTTGTGAATTAAGAACATTGACAAGGAAGGAGATTAACTCTTTGTCATGTAAAATTATTATTTTTTTATCACAAGGCTACAAACTTATCATTTTCCCTTCGTATAGCTGACTAGCTTGTTTTAAATTAATGTTCAACGATCTATTTTAGCAACCTATTATTATTCGAGCTACTTTGATCTTCGGTTAAACTTAACAGATACCTTTAAGTCAAAGGGTTTAGCTAGCGACCCTATCGATTGAAGAGATACTTACAAGTGGACAGTTTTAAAAAAAAGTTTTTCATCAATATTATACATAAAAGATTAACCGATTCTTTAATTTGGTATGTAGTGTAGATAATTTTAAAAGATTAAAATTGCTTCACTCAGAAACCGTGGTGTAAACTGAGTTTAATTGACCTTTGATGGGTAATTCAAACGCTTGGCTGTCATTAGGAGATCATAATGTCGGGTGCTTAAAATCCTAGAACCTTAAAATAGCTAGCCTAGAACCGTTGAAGAAAGCGGAAATCCATTTCCATCTTTGATAAGAATGGGACTCCCAAACTTTCGTACGAAGTCGGTTATGGGTGTGGAAATGCGTCCTGTGTACCCGAAAAGAAAACTTCTTTTTATTCATTTAAGCAGCAAAGAAAAAGATCATGTAGCAGCGAGAAACAGCATGGAAGAAGAACCATCGGCTGATCAGAGATAAAATGGCTGTTCAAAAGTTTCATCTTAAGAAAATGAAGGGTCGAACCAGAAGATTTTCTCGAGATTCTTTTTTCAAGTGACAGTGAAAATATTTGTGGTCTTCGAAAACTTCTGGTAAAAGAAAGTGCAAATATTGATAGATTTGGGAAAACACAATCCTGTTTTTCTACTTGGTAAACGACAAATTAATATGAAATGTATTAATCATATTTATTTCTGGCATCCATATTAATTTCCTAATGTCTATTACTAATATAATGTCACAAAGTTGGCAGGTTTTGTGATGGTACTTGCTTCGGCATGTGCGTCAATAGATAGATATACACAAAGAAATGATTGATATGGACTGGTTGATATAAATAAAAAGTCACTCAATGAATCAGAGACAGACAGACAGACAGACAGAGAGAAACAGGGATTGAGAGAAATATTAAGATAGATATGAGCCGATTTAAATAGATAAACAAATGTATGCGAACAAATTCAGATAATTGATAGATAGATATTTCTTTTAAAATTCTAATGTATGAGTCGATCTCACATCGTTGTTTAAAAAAATTCTCGAAAGAAAAAGGAAGTAAAGTTGCTCATTGACTTTCTCAAAGAAAGAAAAAATGATTATAAGATGTTCTTTATTTTCTATTTGCGGGATTTTAAGATACGTGTGAAATTCCCGGTGAGACACGGGAAATACCCTTTCTTGACAGATTACTGAATTCATGAATCAGATAAAATTTACCAAATGTTTGAATCGTACCCTCTACATTAATTTCCATCAACCATCATCATATTTCTTTCTTTCTTTCTTTCTTTCTTTCTTTATGTTCTCATTGGAAGCAAATAAAGATGAAATTCCTGCAAGTAATAAATTAATAATTAAAATTATATTGTAATTTTTCTCTAATTGTATTGACTTGGTATGAATGGTGTAACTAATGAACTCTATTTCTGAATTGATTTTTGTCGAACGATTTGTCATTAAAATCAAATTTCGATGTCAACTATCTTTATTTTTTGGGTAATTTTTGGCCTCACTCCTCAATATTGACAATTTATTTATTTTCAACGCACAACATACTGAGTGCCAAAATTTGCATAAATTTGTGGTAAAAGTATCGTCACTTAATGCTTCAATTTTTCCCCCACCGAGATTAATAGTTTTTTTGTCCAGAAAATGACTAAAGCTAATGAGTGTTGCAGTAGCTATAAAGCAAGTGGATAGGCAGCCCGGAATAAAAAAACAAATACAATCTGTATCTACACAAAAAAAAAAAAACCAACAATTTTTCTACCGGGTTCATGCACTATTTGTTCTTTTATTTTACTAACACTAAAATTTACAGATGTTATATCAACAATTAAACAGCGTGTTTAAAAAACTTGAAATCATTTGAGGTGTACTGGGTATTTTAGAAAAACCGACACCGTTTCGTAATTCAATAACTCAACCAATTCTCGTTCAAATGATCTCAAGTTTAACAGCATGAATAGAAACAATTCAAAATTCTACATTTAATGTTTAAACGCCCTTTATTTTCCAGTGAATGATATTTTTATAGCTGAAAAGAAAAAAAAAAAAGACAGCATTTTGAGTTGATTCTATAAACGCTTTCATAATTTGAATGAGAATTAGTCGAGTCATTAGTGACATTACGAATTATCAATTTTTCTGAAACAGCATGTATTTAATGAATATTTAGAAATAATCAACGAGTCCTACCCTTAATGTCCTGATTTCTATAAAGAGTTAATTATATTGAAAGAGTTCGATTTCTAGCAAAATTTTATTTTTATCATAGGGCTTTGGATGGTTTACCTTCCGATCTTCCACAAATATGCATTGTAGAAAGAGAGAAGTTGTGTCTTTGGTCTCTTGATTTGTTGATTGTTCATTAAGGAGATTTTTTTGTCTTCTGTTCGTCCACTTTGGTCTCTGGATTTGTTGGTTGTTCATTAAGGAGTTGATTTGAACATCAAAGGAAAAAAAAACCCACCAAAAACTGTGAGTTACTAAAAAAGTGATCAGTCAAGCAAGTGGTTAGGGAGATACATTCTAAGTTCAATTCCTTTCAATAGTACCTGTTAAAACAAGAGATACCTGCTATCACCACCACCATTATCATCATGACGAGTAAAGTAAAGAAAGTTACAAAATACGGCACAGGATTAGAGTCGAGTAGTATATTGGGGGAAAGCCTGTGATGCAAATTACATCCTTTTTTATTGAACGTACTTGGTTCAATAAAAAAAAGATTAAAATAAAGAAGAGAAATAGGAAATAAAAACTGACTGTAAAAATGTAACCAAGAATCTAATTTAAAATATTTTTATTTTCAACACCCTTTGCCTTCTAATGAAAGTGTGCTCAGTAGTTTACTCTAAACAAAACAACTTGTAAAGCTCTAATAAAAAATGGCTATCACTGATAACTTATAAGCTACAAACGAGCACAATAACACAGAGCTGTTAAGGTCCATTAGACCTTTTTGCCGTTGAGTAATTCAGCATTGACTGAGAGGCATTTAACCTCGCTATTAGACTTAAATCGATGCATGTTTAACTCTCTTGGTGAACCGTTTGTTTCCAACACGTTTTATCTAATATGTATCCACCCTTGTTAATGCATGAGGCCTTAGGGATTTCTATGCTTCTGTTTTGCCTTTTGGCCCTCAATGTTTGTAATGATAAAGTTTCTATTATCTCGCCTTATAAAAATCTGTATCGATTGACTAATTGATTGATCTTAAAGGCATGTCAATCTATTTGGGGCAATAGCAATAAGGGAATTGCGTACATTGTAGATTTATATTTACTTTTTTACGTAGTTTTTCGATTGTTTCTCAAACGGTTTTATGATATCGATTTTTCCTATCTAATACAAATAATTTTCAAACAGATCTGTTTAACCCATAGATGAGACCATAATAGGTTCTACCATTCCTTATCAGAGTGGACCTGGGAGTAATAGTAGGGTACTCAACAGCCCGAGTTCCAGAACTGTTACCTCACCAACAGATGCAGTTTAGTGTCATAATCAAAACATTCATATTTGGGGTCTCATTCCTCTGCAAGTGACACAGTCAGCTAATTCTAAGCTCCACCAACATAGTTTTTTTTGTTTATTTGTTTGATGGCATATCATACTTTGGAAGGTTATTTAATGCTAAAGTTATCCTTTTAGAAGAGCAGTATGCACATATATGTAACTGGAGAACATACACCTTGAATATGTGCAAATAATATTTAAGGTATTAAAATAAAAAATTCTTGAGATATCATTGAAAATAGCAACATTATTATTTTATTCCTAGACAGTTGTTCACTCTAGTTTTAATAGGTGTTTTTTTTTTCTTTTCTGAATTCCAAGTGATAGCAAGTCTCCTCTACTCTCTAGTTATCTTTTATCCATTCAAACTGATTTTAAGTGTTGTCGTCTGGATGGTTCTCTCATTTCTAGTTCTCACAGTTTCTTTTCCAAGTTTTTGGAGACAGTTTCAAGGTCATCAACTACAATTGGTATCATCATTACTGTCATGATCCAAGTTTTTTTCAGGTCTCTGTCAAAGTCCAGATATTTGTCAATTTTTCCCCTTTTCTTTATTTGCAATCTATGGCCCACTCAAGCTGTAAAATCCGCTAGATGACAAGGTTTTTTTCTTCTTGTTAATTAACACCAGGTCTGATCTTTTGGTCGGGATTGGCTGATCGTTTATATCTCAAAACCCCAGAGAATTTTATATTCATTGTGTCAGTTCACAAAATTTGCTTATGGTGTGATTAACTATTTCATCTCTGTCACTACATAACCTATATCTGCTATTCTTCTACATATTATCAAGTTTTACTTCGTCATATCTGATTCTTATTTGAGATGCTATTAAAAAAATTATGTTTCTATCTTCAGATTTTCTCTTTTTAGCCATGCGCTATTTCATTAGTTTGTCGTTTGAAGTGTCTATACAGATTTTTCTTCCCAGTTTTGTTTTTTGTTTCTGTTTATTGTTTTTCTCTTAGTCCTTAAGTTATTTCTGTTGATATTGATGTTACTAGCAGCAGTAATCCGTCTTTCTTTGCTCTTTGTTTTTTAAAATATTTCTTGAGTCCTTGAATTGTTGCAATTCTTGATGTAAGCGAAGGTTCTCCTTCCTTTTCTTTGTCTATTTCATCTCACAAGTGTAAAACCTAGTGTATTAACACCAATGTCCTTATTCAGTGAGGCGTCTATCTGAGATCTTTTGATCCCTTGAAGAATAGTCCAGAGTATCTTACAAAAAAGATAATTCAAGTATTTATTCTTTTGATTAGAATTCTGCTGTTCCTCTTGTTCTCTTGTGGTATCCCTTTTACTTTTCGGGCAACAGCCCCTGGCTCATTAGCGAGCAATAGACCTTCTCTCAAATCTGTGCTGTAAGGATTTTTCACTTCATTAGTAGACCTGTTATCGGTCTATAGTGTCACGTGGTCTACTACTGAGAGAAGAGAAATAAGGAATTTCTACTACCCTTCGTGTTTGAATTAGCAGGCCGCCAAATGACCACTAAAAAGAGGGGTAGTAATGTAGGTCAACTTCGGCCGGGGTGTCGGAGAAAGTAAAGAATGTGGGTCAGAGTGAAAGCCAACAGATGTTTGCATTCTGTGACCGGATGGATAAAGAATGGGGTATAGGGACATAGAGTAGTCCTAACGAATCGCCTGACAGGGGGAGAAGAAGATAGAAGCTAAATGATTGGCTAGAATCCCAAAGCAGAAATAGCCCCCTTCTTCCGTCAGCAGAAATAGGGGTAAAGAATATCAGTTTTGAAGATGAGGTCGCCGTGAGAGGACGCAGAATCTCGGGCCAACACTCCGGGTGAAGAAAGCGGAAAGAATCTTGGACAAGAAGGACCTATGCCTTCAAGCCAGAGCTATATATAATATAAAGTCCTCCAGCCCGTAAAAGAGAAAATACTCTCCAAAGGAACCTGTCAAAGATAAGTAAACATTAAGACTGTTTCTCCCTACACCCTTCTTAAGCATTGCAATTACTCTCTCTCTCAATTTAAAGAAAGACTAAAGAAAAAGAAAAAAAGGAAGAAAGACATTTATAGTCATGTATTATCCGCTGATAATGTAGCCGACACGTTGAATATGTGTGTCCGCGTGTGAATTAAAAAGATTGTTATATTTTAATGTTCCCACGTGTTGAAGTTTGGTCATTGTGTTACTTGCTGTCAAGTTATCTGTTTCATGATTGTTTTCAGCTTCTTTCGCCTTATGTTATTCTCGCCTAAATTGTCCTATTCTTTCCTTTAAAAATATTATACGGGAAACCGGAGTTGTCGACTACTATAATTAATATTATTATATCTAAACCTAGAGGTCCATATCTTCCATTGTTCTAGGGGTAGGAAGAGCTAGTGGCCTGGTGTGTATTTGTGTTAGCTTGAAGTTTGGAAGCCCCTTGCCAGCGGCGATCAGTCTAGCCCTAAATTAACCCCCACAAAACATGCCAGTTCCTATATGCCCGAGAAAGGACTCTGAACAAGGACTTATTCTACGAGGGATCAAGTTCCAGACCGCCCCGTCTTCACACGTCTGAAAAATAAATTCCCGTCTTGGGATTTTAATAATTTTGCCGTCACAATAGCTGCAGAGTATGTTTCCTTTTTGTGGGGTCTTTCTGGACCAGTGTAGTCTTTCCTTAAGTCTTCCATTCGGGGATATTTGCTTCTAGACATTTACTCACTTCAACAGCCTGTCTGTTGTTGATCGACGTGAATAATTTTTACCAGAATCCATGTTTGCCATCATGGCATTGCGTTTTTCAGTTTGGTACTTTCTTGAGTGTTGCTCTGGGAGATTTCAGGTGCAAGTCCTTCTCAGGGACTTCTTCGAGTCCTTGTAATTTAAAATTTTTTTATTTATCTATTTAGCCTTCCTATGTTCTTTTTGCTTCCATATTTTACAACAAAATTGTTTTGTTTTCTTTGCATCCGGATGTTATTATGCCTTCGTGCATTCTCCACCAACTTGGTAGAGCTTTCTCTCGTTATTGTGGAATGTCCTGTTTTGTTTGTATTGCATGACGGAATATTGCTATCTTTTAAGTCTTCTTTCGCCAACATCTTTGATTCATCTCTTCAACTTGTCCGACTTGTTTACTGTTTCGTTTTGGTCTTTTCATCCCAACATATCCTTGCGTGTCTTTCCTTCCTTAGTACTTTGACTTGTTGTTGCAGTTCTTTTAACTGTCCATCTAACCTAAGTTTCCATCCAGGTTTTGTATTTCTATTCGGGTTCCTTGGAGGAACACCAATTTTATCACAAACTTGTTTGGCTTCTGTATAAATTAGCTCGTTTAGTTCAGTGATGTTTCGCATTGGGATATTTGGCAATAATTTGTTTACCTTTTCGATTTCTACCTTGACTTTATTCCTATATTAGTTCCTAAGGGATGGTAATGTCATCTTTTTTTAAGTCATGATTTTCGTTAATAACTCCATATTTATTCTGTCTTTTTGTATTGACATTTGTTTTGTGGTGCTAGGGTGTGAGATGTATCGGTTTTCAGTATTCTGTGTTTCAATTCGGTTAGGGGGCTCGTGTTTGTCTGTATCTAGATTTTTGCTTAGAGTAGGAGGCTCCTATTTGTTAGTATCTAGAGTCTCGCTTCGGGTGATCTTGTTCATAACCTTCCCAATTTACTTGTTCCCATATTTCTAGTATCTCAAAGTCAGAAAACCAACGTTTCTTTTCTGGTTGGATAACATCTTGCGGTTTCTGTCCAAATGTCTATCATTCTTTTTCTATTGATTCTTTAGGTATGATTGCTATTAAAATAACAGTGAAGTACATTTATTTTGCCTTCTTTTCTCTATTTCTTTGGTTGGTGTCTCTGAGTTGAATAGTTGCTTTGGTCGTTGTTTATGTATCTGAAATTAAAAGAGTCAACTTTCGTAGGATGCCACCAGGTCTCCCATGTTGACTATCAAGGGAACACGCGCCAATCATAGCACCCAGATTTGTTATCTGGGTCCTACGTTGAATTAGGTTTGGATTTGTCATTTTTCATGGGTAGTATAATGTGGCTATACCGACTCAGAGGTTGTTTATTATTTGTGCTCCTGTCACGGATGTAACCAGGTACTCTAACAAGAAAGAGGACGCTTAAACGGCTCACAACATTTTTTCCTTTAATTTTTAACTTAAACTTTAACTTCGTAAAAGTTTAATAGTCATTAAAAAAAGAAAAAAGAAAAACGGTCTGTTCAAAATACATCTTCATTCATCACATAAGCTGCTGCTTGGATTGGCTTATGACTGATATTACTGTTAATTTGTTTAAACCCGAAAAACTTTGTTTAGTATTCACCAATACCCGCTCTTTGCTTAGCATTTCAGGTTTTCCAAATCCTATTATTATTATCATTATCATTATTATTTACACTTTTATAGTTTTTCACATCAGTGTTAGCTGATGGTTTTTCACTGGAGTTTGAGTGACATCAAATCTCCTCAAGTCTCCAAGACTCTTCTCAGTATTCTGGCCGTCTTCAATAATGCTGTCGTTTGGATGGTCTCCACTCGTCCGCCAACTTCCAAGTCCTCCAGGCCCTTTAATAATCCTTCAGTCACTGTTCCAAAATCACTTATCACAATTGGTACCACCGACACTTTCATGTTCCATAGTTTCTTCAATTCTCTAACAAGGTCGAGGTACTTATCCTCGTTCTTTCAGTTTTATTCTCTGGTCAGCCGGCATAGCAAAGTCGACAATTTTGCAAGTTCTCTTTTTTGTTGTTGATTATTATAAGGTCTGGTCTTCTGGCCGAGATTAGGTGATCCGTGTGTATGTCAAAATCCCATAGGAGTTTATGCGTTTAAAGGACAGGTGCTGGGTCGTGCATATACCATTTGTTGGTATGGTCAAATTTCAATTTCTTGCACATTTTCCAGTGGATCAACTTGCCCACCCAGTCGTGTCTAGTCTTGTACTCTTTCTGTGCCAATTTGCTGCATTCGCTTATTATGTGATGGTTTCATCTCTATAACCGCATCGTCTACATTTGCTATTTTGTTGAGTCTTATCTATTCTCGCCTTGATATGATTGGTTCTTACGGCGTTGTTTTGCGCTGCCATTAGGAGAGATTCTGTTTCTCTCTTAAAATGTCCTTTTCTTAGCCACATCCAAGTTTTCTCGTGTGAGAAGTTTTTTATTAGTCATTTAAAACACTCATAGAGTTGTTTTTCTTCCCATTTTTGTTTCCTGATGCCACTTTAAAGATATAAATATTTTTCTCTCTTCGCTTGTTTTCGTTTTCCTTTTGTGGTCCGCCGGAACAGTAAAATTAACCCGATGACAAACTCTGCTTGTTAATTAATATTTGGTCTTCGATGATCCGTTTGTATCTTCAAGTCCCAGAGAATTTTGTGTCTAAATGTTTTGGACGGATTTTAATTTGTGCATTTACCATTTGTCAGTATGGTCAAATCTTAATATTTCCCACCCAGTCATGCCTATTTTTGTCCTCTTTTTGTGTTAGTTTACAGCATTCACTTATTAAGTGATCAACCGTTGTCTCATAACTGTCACCATACAATCTACATTTGCTTTTCTGTTGCGTATTTTCAAATTTTGTCTTGATATATTTGGTACTTATGGCATTATTTTTCTATTTAAAGAGATTCATTTTTGTACTTTAGGTTTCCTTTCTTAGCCCTGTGCATGTATCCTGGTTTGCAATCTTCCCAGTTTGTCATTTAAAGTATCCCCATATTTGTCTTTTTCCCGTTTCTGTTGTCTATTTTTATTGTTCTACTGTTACTGCAGTAATCAGTATTTCTTTGTTTTTTTAGTGGATTACTCAAATTAATGCATCTGTGCAATCCTCAGTTCTGGTGATACCTTTCATCCTTCTTTCCTTGACACAAATAGTCGATCTATGCCATCTTTCGGGTGTAAAGCCTTGTGCATCATCATCAGTTCCTATGTTCTTTGGTCGATTTGTCTGAGCTTCCCCTTTGTTCATTTTGTAAGAGTAACTTACCAGAGGGAATGTCCAGACATTTATTCTTTTGATGTGGTTCCAGTTGTAGATTTTGGTTTTGAGAAGTTTTCTTGTCCTTCTCTGGTGTTCTTTTCCTACTTTTTCTTTCATCTTTTCTTTTTTCTTTATTTTTTAAATTTTATCTATCATTTTATTTAGTGGGGTGTTAGTTAGCACAAGATCTGGTGGTCTAGTCAGGAATAGGTGAACTGTCTGTTACTGAAAATTCCAGAGAATTTTATGCGTTACATTTTCTATGACAAATTCTGGTTTGTGCATCTACCATTTGATAGTATGGTCAAAATTATTATTGTTATTAATAATATTATTATCATTATAATTAGTTCACTTTTTTTTTCACTCCTGCTTCAAATGGTGGTCTTTCCCTGGAGTCTGAGTGACGGCAAGTTTCCTCAGGTCTGTGGGATTCTGTGTCTTATAGCTGATTTTTGGCAATTTCCAACTATTTGTCTATCTTTTCATTTTTTTTTTTTCATTTTCATTGTGTGGTCAGACGGAACGACAAAATTATCTGACAATTTTTTTTGTTTGTTTTGTTAAATGAAACTAGGTTTAATTTTTGTCCAGGATTAGGAGATCCGTTTGTATCTCAAAATCCCTGAGAATTTTATACGTGTCATTCTGTTCGTGCTTATACCATTTAGTAGAATAGACAATGTTATTATAATTATTATTAGTAGTTTTAGTAGAATAATAATAATAATAATTATTATTATTATTATTATTATCATTATTATTATGATTTTGAGAGTTTTTCAAACCAACGTTGGCAGATGATTTTTCACAGGAGTTTGAGTAACAGCAAATTTTCTCAAGACTCTTCTCAATATTTTGGCCGATCTTAATAAATGGTCTCTACTAGTCCTCTTATTTCCAAGTCTTCCAGTCTCTTTATTAATCCTATGGAGATTGTTCCAAGCGTACCAATTACAACTGCTATCACTTTTATGTTCCATATTTTTTTTAGTTCTCTTGGAAAGTCTAGATATTTATCTCTTTTTTCGCTTTCTTTTAATTTTGCTTTTGGTAGGTTCAATTTTTTGTTTATTATTATTATTATTATTATTATTATTATTATTATTATTATTTAATCAATTAATTAATTGCACGCTCACTAATAGTAAATGAAGCAAGTGATAAATTTCTTCTCTTATATGTCTCGTTAAGATTTTTCGCTACCAGTTGCAGACACATTATTGGATTGTAGATAAAGATTTTTCTCTTTTTGGACCTGGAAAGTGCCCATAGCGAAGTGTTTAACATACTGGACTGCGACATCAGAGTAAGCGAGTTCAGACTCCAGTCGATTTATTACGTTTACTTTTGGACTAATGCCCTTGAGAAAGGCATGAAGGCCTTTATTCCCTTAGCTATAGGTTAAGTTGCACCACTACTGTCCTTCTACAAGGATGACTTTAGCATTAAACAAACCAATAATGTTGATATGCCATTGATATGCCATTAAAGAAAGCAAAACGGAAACATTTTTTTATTTTTCTATTTCAGGGTAGTTTATCATTTCGTCATCGATTTGTTTGCCTCTTAAAAGCATTTGAACCGTTGTTGAACAGTGAACCGATATAAACCATTTAAATCAAAATCCATTGATTCCATCACACCTTAGTACATTCTAATTTTGCAATTTTCTTGACAAATCTTTAAGTGATTCGGTCCTTTATTGATTTCTTATAATTTGTTCAACAACCATTTAGTCCCTTCATTTTCTTGTTTTCCGTTGGGATCATTGCTTTGAAATGTCCTATTTTGCTTGTATTATAGAATCCTATATAGGTGTACTAGCTCATTAGCTAGTGGGTAGAGTGTTCGCCAATGGTTCGGGAGACCGGGGTTCAACCCCAGGTCGACTTATACCAAAGACTTAAAAAATGTGTCCTTGCTTAACACCCAATATTATAAGGTACGTATCAAGGGTAAAGTGGATTATCGAGGTGCCCGTGGTGTAGTCGTTATCGCCGTAGGAAATGAACACGGCGATACGAGTTCAAATCCTGGACGATACTGATTGCATTTCACATAGCACTAATACCCTTGGGAAAGGTATGAATCCAATTATTCTCCCTCCAGCTATGGGTAAATAGTAGGACAGAATAGGTTCTTCAGCCTTGGTGAGGCAACTGGTCTAGGAGAAGGAAAACTCTGAATTCAAACCTGTTAAACTCCGCTTAAAAATTGACCTTGTGTCATATCCTGCCCGAGCGGAGGGGTTGGTAAATAGTATCAAGGGTAAAGTGGATCAATCCAGGGGAAGGAGTAGCGCTCTCCCCTACACCTCGGTGTAGTAGCTACTGAAAATGGAGCCTTCGGGTCGCCCTCGACTAGAGTCGCCAACTTTCCTTTTTTTACTTATATAGGTGTCTTTTATCTTTAACTTCCTTCACAAATATCTTTTCACTTATTTTTTCTAGTTAGATTTTTTGTCTTCTTTGGTGCTGATGTCCTTTCTCAATTGTTTCATTCTATTCAGTTCTCGGGTGTTTTTCTTTCCTAAGTCTTTTTACAACTCTTTGTAATTTCATTTCGCATCTAGCTTTTATTTCTATTTTTTTTTTTTTTTTTGGATTCCTTATTGGGATGCCTAATTTGTCACTGACGACTTTAGCTCCAGCATAAATTAGATTGTTGAAATCAGGGACGTTCTTTGTTGGTATATGTTTTAGTAATTCATTTTTTGTTCCTTATTTAACTTTTTCTGATTTTGATTACTGACGTCAATATTTCTTTTTCTTTAGTCATGATTTTCTTTATCATGTCCACTTCATTTATTTCCTCTTGTGTTATTTTTTGTTGTGGTGATTGTACTTCTAGTTATGTTTGGCTTCTAGCATTTTCAAACTTTACCTCTTCGTTTATTTTTTGGATTTCTTGTTGAGTATTTTATTCACCAATTACCTATATATATATATATATATATATATATATATATATATATATATATATAACTTTAGTTTATTGTATTGATTTTGTTAATTTCCTTCCATATTTCCATCATACGTTTCCCATCACCTCTTTGCGGAGATTTTTTAAATTACAATATAGTTCTAATTTGTTATTTTTTTCATTTTTCTACTTTCCCGAGGTATTATTACATTGGTAATCAGGATGATTATAGACGGTGGCAATTGTCTTTGTATCGGACATTAGAATAGCCAAAATTTGTAAGAATACGACAGGGTCACCTATGTTGGCAGTCGAGAAAGTACCTGCCGATCATGACACTCAATTCTGTCATTTTTTTCTCACGTTTTTCTGGAATGATGTGTGACTTTATCAAGGGTAGTTTATGGATATACCTAACCAAGGGCTTATTTATTACCCCAGAGATAATAGTGTATTCCTCCAGGAAAGATCACGTTCGGACTATTACCAGCAATGCCCTCGATCTTCTTGAGTCTAGATCAGAGCAGGTGTCAATTTGAAGCAATTGCAAAATTACCTTAATCATAGAAAAGAAATTGTCGGCTATTTCAGCTTGAAAAAGACTTGAGCTCAACAATACTTTCATATTATCGATTTATGTCACTAACACATAATCAGCATCAATATTAGCGACTTTTCTATGCATTATATCTACATTTAATAAATTTAGCACCAACAAATACATAATTTTCCATCCTTACAATAATCGTGGATATTTATGAGAGTAACTTACTGAACACAATGCGATAGCTATACTCTTTTGTTGTTATTGTTACCTGTATCTCATATACGTTAGCACAAAAAATAATTCTCTTGGCTATCGGTGATTTATTTCACTAAACGACAGCTTTTCTTTGCCCTGAAGTCAGATATTTTAGCAGCTTATTTCAACCATATTTTCGTAAAGTACCAATGAAATAAACGACCCTGTAAAAACTTTTTGTTACATCTGAACAGGAACAGATATATTAAAAACTATCGCCTTGGATATTTTATGCGGATGTAAATAAATAATTGTGACATTATTATATTTCCACGACATCGTCTTCAGAACGAAATATGAGATTTTAAGATAGTCCAAATGAAGCCTTTATGTTCTCGTTTTTGAGATAATGTCTCCCAACAGATGACAAGAAATATTATCTTGTCTTGACTTTAGTTGAAAAAAGGACAATTATTAAACTGAATTAGAAAATTTCTCTCGAGAATTTCAATTAGGCATAGAATTGTTTGGTGAATACAGCACTATAGGTTTATTGTATACTTTCAATAGGATATTTTTTAAGACTTTTACCAATTGAATTAAATTTTGAGCATCAATAGGAAACTGAGTAATGAACGGCTGCACAGTTGACATAAAGGTTGGGGATCACGTGGGATTTGCTTAAAAACAATGAGCGCAATTGTACTTTACTGAGACAACAGTAACTATTGGATTAATCGATTACACACACGGAAAAATATACATTCGCCTTAATTTGCTCATGAAAATGAGATGATACTCAGTTTAAGAAACTCGAAATGACTTTTTCTGCTGTTAATGGTCAAGTAAAAACAACGAAGAAAAATGTAAGATAAAAGTGATGAGCTCTTTTAATTTGTTATTTATTATCTTTACATTACGTCGGGAAGCATTAGTTTCAGAGCATTAAGCTCACATTTTGTGAAGGTCAATGGGATAAATATAAAGAAAAAAGGGACAGGCAAAAGTCTATAAAATCCAACAGTGATGAACGCGTTTCACCCCCTCCCCCCACACACATAATGTTTTCTTTTTTTGCTGTGGGCGAGTAGATAGAAAAGAAACGAATGTGTGAAACGAAGTGTTTCGTTATAGGATGTAAGGAGATGTTCATGACGAACGAAAGAAACAAGATCAGTTGTCATTATGTTTTGTGATTTCTGGAAAGGAATAATTTTTCCCATCCGTTTATTGGTGACGATAGACTATGAAAACCTAACAATGTTTGTCATCAGATATCGATGTATGTTGTGTCGACTGGTACAAACACTCAAATAGAAATATGGATATCCCTCACCTATACCGAATTAAAACAAAGTTGAAACATTCTCAATATGTTTGGATTAACTCAAGATTAAACGTATAAATAATATTGATGGATTACAGTAAATCATTTCATATACATATCAATACGTTCACAGGTTCTAACATAAAGGAATTTTAAACTGTAAAATTGCAGAATATTGCATATGGTGTACTGGTATGAGTGAAATTGTTTCTTTTATGCAAGTAGGTTTTTGTTAAGCGATGAACATTACTACCTCCTCCCCACCCAACAACTGACGCCGTTTAAGTAGGTAAAATGACTCCATGATTTACTGTATTTATAGTTGGCCATCTGTAGATTTGTGTTAGAGATAGAACTTAGTTGCAATGAATGTTTTTGGTGTGTATGTGTGAGTGCGCGCATATATATATATATATATATATATATATATATATCAGGTTAAATTTATCTTGAAGATATTAAGATTTCCATGTCGGAATATATGGAGGATTCTTGATTTTTTTCATTTTAACGAGTATTTGGAGTAAAAACTACGTTCAACATGCAAAACCTTATTAACTTGCCAATTGGATTGAAAATTGCTTTATTCCCCTGGGAACATCATTTGAAGAACATTACTCTAATAAAATGTTTGTTACGATGTGTCGTTTTGCTCGGTAACAGTTGCATGCATATATGCAAACAAAATGGAAAATTTAGTAATGTATTGATTTTTTTATTTCGATTATTTTACAAGTAAACCACAAAATATGGCGCAAGGCCACCATCATTGTACATCAAGTAATAATAAATAATAATTTACTACCAATGACTCGCGAATGTTTTTCATTAACTAACCATGCTAGAAGTTACGTGACTTTTATAAACTTTTGGAATTTTTTCTATAAAACAAGCTGCACAAGTCAATTGTGAATGGAGAAAAGATATGAGCGGTTAGTCCGTCTTAAAAGGTACCTGATGTCACAAAATATTCTTGAAATATGGAGGCTTTATTGACATCAATAATCGGGTGAAAATGCATTTATTGATGCCCTAATTTCTAACAAAATAAATCATTATGTAAGCAATTATTGCTTTAAATAATATATACAGAACAAGACTGTCCTTTGATTACCTTTTCTGGAGTTTTTACCAAATATTGAAGGATGAATCCTTTTCTGCATTGCAACCGTCCGGAAATGACAAGAAATGCAATAGATAATTGTAATGGTACTTGGAATGTGAGCGAATAGATATCAGACGACGACGATCGATTTATCGAACTGTCAAGCTGAATTATTGAAACAGCGCGCCATGAACGACAAATTGAATGCGGCCAAATCAACAGATTTATTATCCTTAACATTTCGTCATCTCTCTTCTCTCTGTCTCTCTCTGTCTCTCTCTCTCTCGCTTTCTTTCTCTTATACTCCTTTTATTATAATCTCTTCATTTTCTCATCACACAAAAAGTGAAAGTGTTTCTTTTATGCGTGAAGGTTTTTATTAATCGATGAGCATTATCCCCACTTCTCATTATCATCACCACAACTGATTCTGTTTAAGTGGTTGTCGTTATTTGTAATGATTGCGAGCAAATTTATCTCCAAATGTTCGCTTTGCATTAAAGTGACTCCATGATTTACTGTATTTATAGTTAGCCATCAATAGATTTGTGTTCAAGATAAAATAAAACTTGGTTGGAATGTATATTTTAGATAAAGGATTGTTATCACTCGGGACACAAAGATTTTCTTGTTGAGTTGAGCGGCAGAAAAACAACTCCTGAAAACGTCACGATCCCAGATTCAGGTTGACATTGAATCATATCAGATTAAAAACGAGCCCATTCCGAATTCGATTGATTCTTGTGAAAATATGAAACATTCAGCCGTTCATTCATCAGTCAAAAGATATGATCATGTTGTTTTATACGGTTAACTTTGGTAAAACTTGTGCAGCTGCTCTCGCCGAATAATGCAACGTGTTTAACGATTGTTGTAGCAAGGGATATGCTAAAATACGACACCTTTTATGAGAATTTTTCTTTCTATACGGTAATTCTCTTAAAGGCTATGGAATGTTCTGGTCATAAGTATTTGAACAGACACATTTATTGCACAAATTTGCAGAGATCATCAAGGATTTTGAGCTGATGCAATGAAAATTAATCATAGAGTTTATCAAATCTTACAAAGAGAAATGTGAGGTCACATTTTCAATCTTTTTGATCCAATCGGAACAAGATTTTAGGATAGAAAATCTCAATTTATCTGATTCTTTGGAAAAAGAAATCAAATCTTTTGTATTTAGGATCACAAATCATAACTAAATGCCTTGTTATGTTGATTATAATTAAATTTGTCTCTTCTTGTTCCGGTTGTAGACCTTAAAAGCAAAGCAATTAGAAATAAATTTTATCTTTGTTCAAATACTTATGAGCAGTACTACATTTATATCGAAATATACTCGTGCATGCTTATCTGTTAGGTATCATTTAAACAAGTTTAATCAAATGTGATATATATAATGCCCAATTTTTTCCATCTTTTTGGATGGGTCAGAATTCGGCTGATATTTTTTCTCGAATACTTTGCTTCCAGTCGTTGAAATTTGAAAATTTTTGTTAATTAGGAATTAAATTTTAATTAATCAGTCGAGGGGAACGACTTTATTCTTATTTATATTCTTATATTTCATTGAGAATTTCCAATTCTTGAATCGCAATTTGTTCCGTCGAACAATATGTACATGTATCTGTGACTATGTATCTGTATGGAACTGCTTATGTGGGTGCAAAAGCAAAAGTGTTTTTGCGTGTGCGCCTGTGAATATGTATGAGTATGCGTCTGTATTGGCAAGTGGGAGTTTGTATGTTCATATTCATGTGTATTTCTGTATGTATGTGAGTATGAACCTGTGTGTATATATTCGCATGTTTTTTTGTTTGTAAGTATGTGTACAAGGGAGTGTGTTTATATGAGTGCTAGCTCGTGTGTGCTTTTGATAGCACATGTTTGTGTATGCTTGTGTATAGAGTAGTAAGAGCTTGTGTGTGTGTGGTATATGCTGGTATACGAGTGTGTGCTTGTGTACATATGAGTATATGAGCTTGTATGTACAGGATGCGACAGAAATACATCCTACATTCTAAATTGTCACCTGTAAAGTGCAAGTGAACTTGGGTAAATGGAAGATCCATCAAGCTAATTTTTCATATTCAATCAGTTACAATCACGAGTTGGACTGGCGCACAAACTACAATTGCTGCTGAATCGTTTTTTTAAGACAGGTGAATCTGTAATTCTTACACAGAGAGATTTTCATGCTCATTTCAATAATGCTGTTCCAAATAAAAAATCGAGACTGCTATGAGTTGAAAGTCTCAGAAGAATAGGTTCATCGATTAAAAGAAAGCCATCTGAAAGAATTAAAGGATGCTATTCAGCGAAAAGTGGCAGAAGTACTGTCGGACATGACTCTAGGTATTTTTATCAATTCTATAAAACATTGCCGGTAAAAAAAAAATAGTGAAATGGAGCAACTATCATCACTTGCCTAGGTTTACTTGCACCACACAAATGACATTTCAAAACGAGGGAGTTATTTCAGTCGTACTCTATGATATGCCGACTGTATCTCCCACAGAGAGGTTCTCCTCTAAGAAAGGTGTGTCAATAAACTGTATCTGATGGTGAGGCTCCACTTCCGAAGTTCTGGGGTGTGGAGTACTCTTTCATTGCCATTACTCCCAGATCCACTTTGACTCGGAGTGGAAGTACCTGTTAGGGTTTCATCAATGGGTCAAATAGATTTGTATAAGTCTTATTCATATTCGATAGTACTGTGTACAAAAAAGAGACCTCTTAGGAAATAACTACGTACAATGAACGCAATTCCCTAACCTCGAGGCATGAAATAACTCAAGAAGTTCATGATTCGAAAGCTAAGCCAACACTAAGTTCTTTTCTTTCGTCGGCTAACTTTCTCTTCCAGAAGAACATATAAACGACGGGTGTTTATGTGACTTAGTCTTGATCAAAATATGGGTTTTAGGAAGACCTATGATTTTAATGTTATACCGTGACAACACACAAACTAATGAAGCAATTCTTCTCTGAGATCTATCAGCATCATTATTATCAAGAAGTGTCTTTAAACTTTGACATGCAACTTTCATGCCAAACAGTATGAGTGAAACGTTTGGATGATTTAGTTATTTTGAGCTTTTGTTTCTATTTTTCTCTGAAAATTATTTCCGTGTTGGAACTGATTCGCTAGTCGCAATAACTGGGTCATCAATTTCTTTTAAAAAGACAATGAATTTATTTTGAACACCTAATCTTTTAAACAGTTCTACCTTGGAAAGGCTGGTTCATTACCGATTCTATTGGACACCATTGCGAAAAAAGTTTTCATTATGTACTTTCTGTTTGACCTGTACGTGGTTTCAAATTCTTTTTTTAATGGCATATCAACTTTCCAGGCCATTTAATGCCAAAGTCATCGTTGTAGAAGAACAAGAGTGATTCTAGTTAATCCATCGATGATGGGAATTAGGGTGCTCAATACTTTTGTCAAGGGTTTTTGTCCGAAAGTGAATATGATAGCACGACTGACGTTCGAAATCAACTCGAGGCTGCAGTCCTGTATTTTAACCATTAGGGCAGGAGGACTCTCTTCTGTATGTGTCATCAAAACTCTCAACGCCTTTGGGCTTGAAAGATGGATAAGTGACACGTGTAAAATGTTGTGTCAAGATTTTTTTCACTGTCCTCGTAACTTGGTTTAGTCTTGGGGGTACAATTTATATAGTTTGTTTTGGGCATAAATAACCAGGCGGATCCCACCTCTTTCCAAGCAGGTTGTTATACCAAAGTTAAAGAGCCCTGTTGCGGGAAGAAGAGTTGACTTTATTCTTTTCCCAAGGGTATTAGCGCTATGGGAAATGCAAACAACCTCGACCAGGATTTGAATTCTGGTAGCCGAGTCCACTTTCTACGATGATAATCGTTATGTCACAAGCGCCTCCATAACTTTCAAGACAAAAACGGAGAAAATGACACAAAAGCTTGTCAAAAGGTATTTGTACATTCCTCTTTTCGAGTAAAGCATGAAAAACATAATTGATGACACAGAAAATGAGGTTTTCAGGCCGACCAAAACTCTCAGGTTTATGGAGATTTCTTGCCATTTAAATAACGTTGCTTACATAGTCTGTGTGTGCTAGATGGACATTGACGACAAAATTGTTAACAACAGATCTTTCATCTAACAAGGCATTTAACTACCCTCCTCATTTATTAAGCCTGGTGGGGAAGCCGATTTATGTACTTCCAGAAGTACCCCGTCCATGATCGGACAAAGAGGATTTTAGGAACACAAGTGAGTGGGATTAAAAGGTAGAAGAGAAAAGTAAGCTAACAATTAAAAATGTGTCCTTATTTGTTGTTGAAAGATTTTGCGTGTTAATTCAAATGAAATTTATGTTTCATTTTATGAATTGTTTCATATTCTTTTTTAGTTTACATTTGAAATAGCTTATAATATGTAAACCGGGGCATTGGCCTAATGAGTATAGTGTTCGCCGATGGTCCGGAAGACCGGGGTTCAATCCCTGGTCGAGTCATGCCAAAGGCTCAAAAACGTTACTCGATACCGCCTTGCTTAATATTCAGTATTATAAAGTAAGGATCAAGGGTAAAGTGGAGCAATTGAAAAGGGGAGCCTTCGCGTTACCCTTGACTAAGGTCACCAACTTTTACTATAATATATAACCCTAAACAGATAAAAGGTTTAAAATATTTTGATGATTTCTTTTTGGTCTCAATAAATCTTAATTTTTTTACAATAAATGTTCAGTTACAGAACAGTTTTTTACTTTACAATTTTTGAAAAAGAAAAAAAAAAGCAACATAGTTTTAACGTAAATTTTTATTCACCCTCTAAAACTTTAACGATAAAAGAATTTGAGTCAAGCATTACAATATTGTTCTATTTTAGGATTATTTTATTTACATCTAAAATATTTTAAAAAAAATGTAATTCTAAACCCATGAATTAGTTGATGCTTTATCATAATTTCATTTTTCTAAAATCTTTTTTTAAGATAACATAAATTTAAATTCATTTCTTAATCGCCTGTTGACTTACAGTAATAAAAATGCAATGGTTTAATTCATTTTTTACACTTTAAAAATTTAACAATGAAAAAATCCAAGAATTGAAAATGTTTAGGTGGAAAATTTCGCATATTAAATCAATTAAAAATTATTCGTTTATTCTATTTATAGTCTATTTCTTCTTTTTTAAGTTATGAGTTACACTGATAAAAAAAAAAAATTAATATATTTTTCTCAAAGAAATACGAAAAATATTCTTTCAAAAAATCAATTTTCTTTTAATTTTTGTTATTTTTTCATTTTTTAGCACCTAGAAATGAAACATTATAAAAAGAAGCTATGTAAAAATTTTCGTATTAGAATATCTTTTTTAGTTTACATTCTAAATAATATTGTAAAAAAGAAAAAAACGCTTGAAACAATCAAATGATTTTTTTTGTTCTCCACATTCCACAAATCGATTGATTTTTGATTATTGAATTGTATAATTTAATTATTAAAAATCCCAAACTAAATTTTGTATTTTTTTCTTAAATTAAAGTGTATGCGCGGTTTTAATGTTTAATGGCATTTCCTTTCTGAGTTATAAGTCGACACATACATATCAAAACATACACGACTTCTTTATGAATATTGATGTATATACTCATATTATAAGATGCAAACCTTATAATAAAATCGCCGAGAAGAATTTAGCTTTTTTCCAAGGAAACATTTCTTGATTATTTCTAAGTTATTAATCTTTGGAAGAAGATCTAAACTCTCCTCATCTGACGGAAAATCTTTTTCTATATGTCTGCTTGTTCGGTTGATTTATCACTATAGTAACAATGTAGTGATCGTTCGTTTATCTCTTGAAACAGAGCAGAGGATTTCACTTATTTCTATACACGCACAGATGTATTAATCCACTCACGCACTTACGCTGACGCACGCACAAAGCATAAACAATGAGACAATGAGAGTTCATTTGATTACATTTCATTTCTTTGATATCCGCATATTTAGTGAAAGACATTGATCTATTTATCAATAGTTTTGCCTCCAATGACGATTCAGGATCTTCCTCTTTTGCCCTCGGGGAATCAATCAAATTAAAACGGGACGAACATGGGAGAAAGCAAGGAAAATGCGTGCATCAAATATTTTCATTGGACAGAGTGGTCATTTGATTATTAGCTATCCAGAGTCATGACCAAGGGATCATCTGCTTCACATATAGTTCTCTATCTCCATCAATAGATATTAGTAAATATATACCAGTCCGTTCATATCTCTAAATTTGTTTGTATTTATATCATTCAGATCTATCTATCAATCTATCTATCTATCTATCTATCAAACCGATGGGGTGTCCTCGTGGTGTAATGGTTAAAGCGATGAACTGCGGAATCGTAGTACGCGAGTTCGTACTCCAGTCGCGCTATTACGTTCACTTTCGGGCAAATACCCTTGGGAAAGGTATGAACCCCCTTATTCTCCCTCCAGCTATGGATAAATAGTAGGATGGACTAGGTTCTTCAGCCTTGGTGAGGCAACTAGTCTAGGAGAAGGAAAACTCTGAATTCAAACCTGTTAAACTCCGCTTAAAAATTGACCTTGTGTCATATCCTGCCCGAGCGGAGGGGTTGGTAAATAGTATCTATCAAACCGATGTCGTATAAATTTGCCTGTACCTAGTTATTTGTCCATAGCGTTTTATCTTCTGATGAGAAAAAAGTTTGTGTCATCCAGAAAACAAGAATCACTTTAATACACACATATATACATACATACATACATATTAATGAGAGTACATGTATTTGTCTTTGTTTGTTTGTTTATTTGTTTTATGCCATATCAACCTTGGTAGTTTATTTAATGCCAAATCTATTTTTACACAAATAAACATTTCTATTTAAAACAATTCAGTTTAGGATAAGTGCACAATTTGATTGTCAAAAACATTTCTATTTCAAACTATTCAGTTTAGTTAAACAGTTCTAATGCAAACAATTCAGTTTAGCGTAAGCACAGTTTCAATGTCTAAAACAGTTCCATGTCTGACAATTCAATTTAGCATAAATACTTAGTTTAGATGTCAAAATAGTTCTATTTCAAGCAATTCAGTTTAGCATAAGTCTGCAGTTTAGTTCTATTTGACCCATAGATAGGACCCTACCAGGTGCTATCACTCCAGGCCAGAGTGGATCTGGGAGCGATGACAATCAAGGGGTACTCCGCATTCCACAAAGCTCCAGCATTACTGGAACCCTACCATCAGATTGTTTTATATCATATCCTGGACACTTGATGCGAGGTTTTACCCCTCTGCAGTCGGTGTATTCTACAGCCCCAGCCGACTGGGCAAGTGTGCTCCTATGGACCCCCACATATGGACGAGCTAAAGCAGGACGACCAGCTAGAACATACATACAGCAGCTATGTGAGGATACGGGATGTAGCCCAGAAGACCTGCCAGAGGCGATGAACGATAGGGAAAAGTGGCGAGAGAGGGTCAGGGATATCCGTGCTAGCGGCACGACATGATGATGATGATATATATATATATATATATATATATATATATATATATATATATATATATTCATTTCATAAATCTCTGAATATTTTTGATTGACCATGAATACATCAGTTGGACAACCAACTGATGTGGACCAAATCTTAGAAATAAAATGCATCAGGTAATTCAGCAATAATACTTAACTTTTGTTGATTTGCACATTTTGCAAAGTTGTAAATTTCTCTCTTCGTTATTTTCATTTCGGATTTTGTATGTGTCGCATTTTTAACTTTTTACTTTCGTTTTATTCCTTTTGTTTTTTCTTCCCTTTTTTGCACTTTGACTTATTCCCTTCGTCTTCATCATTCTCTTTCTTTTTTCTTATTCTTCTTTTCTTTCTTTCCTTTTTTAAACTCATTTTTCTTTTTCTTTTTCATTTTCTCTTTATTTTTCAAGACCTCTTTCCCTCTTCTTTTTTCGCTTCTCTTTTACTTTTTCCTCGAGATTGAATGGAAAATTTTAATATGTAGGGATCTTGGCATGGGCATCTCGGGTCGTGTACTGTTAACAATCTAGATTAATGAATCTTCACGAGTGAGTTCGAGTCTCATTGGGTACTCCATTCATGCAGCCTTGTGCTAAATTTAAACAAAAAAAATTACTAGAGGGATCTAGGCAATAATTGTTTATGGTTTTATTGAAATATTTCTAAGCAATAATCAACAGGGAAGCTATGTTGCTGCAAGAGGTAAGCTCTTGGGCAAAATTTAAATTTCCAAACTTCAAAAGAAAAACATTAGGAATTGTCCCATTAAAATAATTACCTGCATATAATATTTGTAATTAGATTTATAAGGGATGTAAAATAATTACAAAACATTATTGCTGGATGATGACCATCAACTTGAAGAGATAACAAAAATATTTAAATCTATGAATTTCTTAAATGTCATTCATTTAAATATTTTTTAAATTATCAACAAAACTCGGTGAAGTTTTACATAAAGAATTGTCAACTTTATAAGAAAAACAATTTTAGCAAATCTTTGTTTTGCTCTGTGGATTTATATTTTATTAAAGCAATTGCTGTGCATACCTTTTACTTCAATTTTTATAGACAACAAAGATTTAAAAATATTTATCGTTTAGAAAAATGAAATAAGTGGAAAGGATTTTTGACATTCGTTCGTTAGTCTCATTAAATCTGTTATTCAAGTGTTGATCTAAGTAAATCAGTACTTCCTCAAGTCTTGTGTATGTCTTTTTTAAAGATTTTTTTTTTTCACTTTCTTCACTCTCGTTTAAATGTAAACCTAAAGGAAGAGAAAAAAGAAAGGAAAGGCGTTTCAAAGAAGAAATCTTTGTATTTTTTTCTTTTATTTCTTCTCCTTTACGAATCTTTTCGTTATCTTTATCAAATGAAAATCCGAATAAGAAATAAAGCAAAGAGATATTAATCCCCTTCCAGTTCTGGTTAACGTCGACATTAAAATCTATGAAATATTAAACATATTATCAAAAAACATTGTTAATGCTCAGCGGAAAATAATTTGTGTATAATCCTTTTCAGACTTAATTTACTTTTGAATTTTCAGTTTTAAACTCAGATTTAAATTTGAAATGAATTTGAAACCAACATTTTATGGTCTTTTTCTCTTTATAGCCATTAATATCATTAGATTCAGTTTAAAAAACCCAACAAAAATGCTCATGTTTGATGGAAGACATCTAACAGGACCATATTGAATCAACTATATTTTTTGAAGTGTCTTTATCAATTGAAAATTATCAGAGAATATATATATATATATATATATATATATATATATATATATATATAAGCAAAATTTGTTCCAAAGTTTTTCATTCCTTTGTTGCGAAACTGAAGAAATTATAAAATTTTCCAAAAAAATATGAAAAGAAAGAGGCCACGATTTAAACAAAAACTCAATAATGAAAAGAAATTACGGTTATTTCATTTTTAACATGGATAGATGAATTATCAACATATTATAAAGGACTAATTTCTTAAATTATATTCGTTTTCACAAATATGCTCAGATAAAATATTTTTGGTGAAGGTAATTTCAAAATAAAATTTTCATAATAGTCAACTCCTTTTCCAGCAGACTTGTAAGATATTTGACAATATCTTACGTGATACTTTGTCATTCATTCAGCGCTGATATTGTTAGTTTTAAGTTTTAAATCTCACAAAAAGTGATATCGACTACTTGTGTCGCAAAGGAATTGTGCACATGTCAGATACAGCCTTGTTAGAAGGACTTAGAACACAC
Source organism: Sepioteuthis lessoniana (assembly GCA_963585895.1). NCBI lineage: Eukaryota > Metazoa > Mollusca > Cephalopoda > Myopsida > Loliginidae > Sepioteuthis > Sepioteuthis lessoniana. The sequence continues at coordinate 21,598,822 of OY757937.1, read as the reverse complement.
CGACTGTATTCTCTGCAGAGGGGTAAGACTCTCTTAAAAAGGGTCTCCTGCTCATAGAACTAAACAGCATCTGATAGTGAGATAGGGGAAATATCTCACTATGGGTTATGGCACAAATTGTATATGATTATGGAGATATGGAGAATGCAGAGTAGTTCTTCATTGCTATTAATCCTAGTTCCACTCTGACCGGAGAGGAAGTAACTGTTAAGGTCCCATCTATCCAAGTAAAATATGTTTAAAATTATTTATATTCGTTCAGAAGCCGTACAAAAACAAATCAATACTTTAAGAAACTACATAAATGTAAATATCAACATACAATGAATGCGATTTCCTAACATCTAAACGTAAAATAACCCTAAATGGGTTGAAAAGACATTAAAATCAATCAATCAATCCAAGCAAACCAGATGAAAATGATTTATATTTTTATTATTCTAAAAGTCTGAGCTAAAAACCTTAGAGAAGTAGTTTCGAATAAGATATTAGTAGAAAAAATTATTTCGTTTAGATTAACAGAATAACAAAACTCGTGACGTAAGTTACAATTAAATATATTTTCATTGTTGATTCTTTTTAGTCACATTCAGATAGTTGATATTACTTAACATTATTTTGTGAGATTCGCCTTCAATTGGATAACTTAATTTTCTTATTTCCACAAGTTTTCTGATTTTGAAGTTTTTTTTTTCAATGTACAGAACCTTTGGAACCAAATCTGAATTCTACATTTAGTCAAAGACTGTAGAATTGGATGATGCTTTTTCTTTGTTTCTATAAACCTTTCGTTCAAAGTCAGGATAATGAAAACGAATTTTTTTCATCCGTAATTACTTAAGAATGTTCAGAAAGCATGTAACAATGTCATTTTGAAAACAACAAATACCATTTTCTACCCGTGAAAATGATTTATATATAAGTAAAATAAACAAAGAACAAATATAAATAAATATTTGCATCGTGATATCATAAAGAAGTTCACTACGCATAATGATATTTGTATCATTGTGTTTTAGCAAACTAAGTTCACTAGGAATGATGAACATGCACAAGTCGGGTGGCTTACAAGGTTTCATTTCAATCGGACAATTTTCGAAAAGAAAAAAGATATTGTCTTTAAATTGTAAAAATGAAGAAGTTGGAATGGCAGTAAATTCCAGAAAGAAGCGACAACACAGAAGTGGTCGCAATAAGCAAAGAGAAGAAACAAACGAGAAGACGATAAAATGGTGACGAGAACAGACACGACGACGAGAAGCAACAAACAAAGCAACGCAGAGCTAGAGGACGGAAGAAGGAATTGAGGAGATGGATTCTGGGCAGTCGTCCGAATAAACGCAATGAAACATCTACTTTATACTGGTTAAACAAGACATTCGGTTTAGCTAACTAGATGGATCCAAAGTCAAGATACAATTTAACTTTATAAATTGAACTCTTCATTTTCAAAAACTAATTTACAAAAAAAAAAAAAAGAAAAAAAAAAAAAGAAACGCTCTGATGTATCATAAGAAATCACCTAAATTTTGCTGATCCAAAATCTAAGCATTATTTATTCATACAATGGCTTAGATAAAGAAGACATTGGGTGAGTTATATAGTAAGCTTAAATTACATAGGAAAATCAAGCGAAAAATAAAATATCCAATGAATTTTATTTCTTTTATAAATGAACGCAAAAAGAAAGTCGGAAAATAATCGTTGAAAGAGAACTTAGAATGCAAATATGTTTGACTTTCGAAATAGTGAATCAATTTAGAAAGGCTTTCATGCGAAAATCCTTGTGTCGGCTTCTTTATCCAATTGAAATGGCGAATGAAATCTCTCGTATGGTATCCTCTGTCAGTAAGTATTTCCTCTGCTTTAATTAAAGTCTAGTACGTATTCTAATGAATGGCTGGCTTGTCTACAGTTCGAAAGGAGGCCATAAATGTTCACCTAATAAGAAAGAAAAAGTAATGAGGGGAAAGTCTCTGTAGCGAAATGGCTAAAGTGCTGGATTGCGGCCTCGAAGTAAGCGGGTTCAAACTATATTGACACCATTGTGTTCACTTTCGGACAAATACTTTTAGGAAGGTATGAATTTCGTTACCCACCCTCTCTGTTCTTCTATAAAGATGGCTTTGACATGAAAAAAAAACCCAACGAAGGTTGATATACGATTAAACAAAGAATTCAAACCAAAAAGTAATATGGATCTCGACCGAGACAACAATGACTGTCCCCTCATCTATGATGTTAGGATACGACAAATTGTTTCCTTCAGTTAAAGCTCAAATTACATGACGCTCTTAATGTTTATTTCTGGTGATACAATACTACATAAAAAATGTCATCATTCCATTATTTGAACTAGTATCTAAATATTTGTTTTATGGAACGCTCAATTTCAGCCGATGCCTTTTGCGACCTTCTTAAGATATAGATCACATTGACTAATCTTATTTTTTATGTCTTTGGAACAGATTCTGTTTCCAAACAAGTTATCCTTGTCGGTGGGGCTAAGAATGCTCTGATTGTATCCCCCTTTAGAGGAGTAAGACTCCCCCAAAACGGTTTCCTACGTATGTAACTGAACTGGTATTTGAGTGCCCCACTTCATTGTCATTACTCCCAGGTCCACTATAATATAACCCCATGCAAAAAACCCCATGAAACAGCTACATAAAAATAGAAGCATAAACCTGTGCAATTACCTAACCTCGAAGTATAAAATAACCCAGAAGGTTTTACATGCTTTTAAAATTTATTAACCAATCATTAGTCCAATACACAGAGTGAACATTGCAGCAGACGCTATAAATTGTTCAGAATTACGATTAACTGATTCCACTGAACTGGGTTAGAAACAAAACACTTACCATAAACTGAGCAGAACGCAAGAAAGTTTGAAAGTCATTAATGACAAAAAGCACAAAATGATTGGAGTCGTTGTCAAACAAACTTTAAACTCATTTTATACTTTATATTGTTCTAAGTCTAGTCTATTAAGATTTTTGATTTAATTTAATTTTAGTCATGAATAAAGATAACATTTTATGAAGCTTTTAGTTTTGCTAAAAAAGATTTGAGACATTTTGTAAAACTGAATAGATGTTTGAGATACGTTACTTGATAATCATAAAAAAGAATCTTTAAGATATTGGAAGAAATCAGATTTTTATTTCTTTATGAATCAACTGAAAACTAATTTGAGTTAACATTGATTTGCATTGAGATTGCGCATTTTTTTACGGGTGCCAGTGTTCAAGCCTCGATAAAGAGCTAGAATTTCTTACGTTGATTTTAAAAGATTGGAATATCATATTTGTCTAACTCTCATTCCCTCTTACTTAATCTTGTACCAAACTGAGAGAAAATTGATGGAAAATATAATTGTAATACAAGCGACATCATCAAGAAATAAAAAAATAGAAAATAAATGAGGGTTGCAAAAATTTTGAGAGAGAATGAATTCAGAAAAATCTTAACCGGAAGAAAAATATGATTAAAAAGTTTGCAGGATCAAAGTACTAATTATCAATTGAAAGATGTCTACGTATTCCTGTAATTCATTTCTGCTAACATACAAGTCTAAGGAATTTTGTTTCTTTTTACTTCTTTTCCGTTTTTTTTTTTTTCTTTTTGGATTCAGCAAATAAACGTTATTCTGTACACTGATGAGAATATGAAATTTAATGAGTGTCGCGACGACTTTTAAGAATATATTTTGAAACATATTGCAAAAATGTTAATATCTTTAATGATTTTTATTTGCAAGAAAATATCACAAAGTTATTTATTAAAAAATAAGAAAGATTAAAAAGCGATCATCGAAAGATAACCATGACTCGTACTCAAACCACATACATAAACCGCATCGCTCTTCTCGCGGGTAAAAGGGGGGCGCGTCCTTCTGAGGTTGGAGCCCTGCCCTCAGTGTTCGAAAAATCAGCTACAGAGCTCAAACAAAAACTACTAAAATGCAAACAAACAATACAGATAGCGACATTTAACGTTAGAACCCTAAATAGAATAGGTCAACTATCAGAGCTAACTGCATCAGCCGTAGAACATAAGATAGACGTAATTTGCACACAAGAACACCGATACACGCACACCGAAGATATCACATATTACAAAACTGGCAATGGATGGATGCTGGTGACTGTATCGGCATGGAAAAACTCTGTCAATGCATCGGTAGGATGGGTGGGAATGCTTATAGGACCAAGAGCGTTAAAAACACTAAATAGCATTGAGAGAATACAACCTAGGATGATAACTGCAACGTTTAATGGCAACCCCAAAGCAACAATTATCTCCTGCTACAGCCCTACCAATGTTAGCGAAGAAACCGAACTAGTCACCTTCTACGAAGAGCTATCCTCCCTAGTACGTAGCATTCCGAAACACAACCTGCTAGTAATTGGCGGAGATATGAATGCACAAATCGGGAAAAACAGAAACAACAAATACAGCCTACACAACACGTCAAACAGGAATGGACAACATCTAATTGATTTCATGATAGAAAATAGATTAACATGCCTCAATACAAACTTTCAAAAAAAGAGAGGGAAAATTATGAATCTACACATACGCGAATAATAGTAAAGCACAGATAGACTACGTCTTTATAAACAGGAAATGGAAAAATAGTGCGATGAATTGCGAGGCATACTCCTCTTTCGAGGGTGTGTCCTCCGATCATCGAATAGTTACGGCCAAAGTACGACTAAGCCTACGAAAAAATGCCACACGAAAAGCGACAACCAAGCACTATGACTGGGCCCTATTCAACAACAGAGATATTAGAGACAAATATGCATTAGAATTAAGAAACAGATTCGAAGCACTACGAGAGAAGACAGAAAAAGGTACTAGAAAAGGCACAATATCAATTAGCAGGAATATATCTAAAAGAACAGGCAGAATACATACAAATTCAGATAGATAAGATTAGAGACTCGGTAGAAGATAGACAATCCAGGATAGCCTGGCAAACAATAAACGAAGTAAGTAGAAGGAAGAGCACAGCCAAGGCAAAATTGAAAGCTGTAAGCCAACAAGAAAGAGTAAAACTGTGGAACAGCATTTAAAAAATCTACTAGGAAGCCCACCGAAAATAACGGATGAACCGATCACCAGAATTATCAGTAAGCAATTAGACATTAAACTAGGTCCTTTCACCAAAGAAGAACTCGACTCAGTTCTTAGAAGAATTAAAAATAGGAAAGCTGCAGGGCTAGACGAGATCCCCCCAGAAGTGTGGAAGACTAGACAATTCGACGATATACTGCTCCGGCAATGCAACGCAGTCTATAGTCAAAATAGGATAGAAAGATGGATGAAGGGATGCATCCTTCCTTTCCCTAAAAAAGGCGACCTCGGACTAGCCAAGAACTACCGAGGGATAACGCTTACATCCATAGCAGCCAAAATCTACAATGCCCTACTACGAAACCACATAGAACCCAAAATAGACAATGTTGTCTTAGGAAAATAGACAATGTTGTCTTAGGAAAATAGACAATGTTGTCTTAGGAAAATAGACAAAATAGACAATGTTGTCTTAGGAAAAACCAAAATGGCTTCCGGAGAAATAGATCCACAACCTCACAAATACTGACCATCCGTAGAATCCTTGAAGGCGTTCGGGCAAAAAACCTTCAGGCGACATTACTATTTGTCGACTTTACCAAGCCCTTCGATTCCATACACAGAGGGAAGATGGAGCAAATCTTACTTGCATACGGCCTACCAAAAGAAACCGTAGCAGCGATAATGATTCTCTACAGAAACACCAAAGTGAAAGTACGTTCACCAGATGGAGACACGGAATACTTCGACATTATTGCAGGGGTACAGCAAGGAGACACGCTAGCCCCGTACCTCTTTATCATCTGTCTAGAATACGTGCTTAGAACTTCGATGGACAAAATCTGAGAAAATGGCTTCGAGCTGACTAAGAGAAGAAGCAAAAGATACCCCGCAAAAACAATCACGGACGCCGATTACGCTGATGACTTGGCGTTACTGGCGAATACGCCTAATCAAGCAGAGACACTACTGCATAGTCTGGGACGAGCCGCAGCTGGCATTGGCCTCCATGTCAATGCACACAAAACTGAATATATGTGTTACAACCAAACGGGCAACATTGCCACACTAGACGGAGCCTCTGTGGAACTAGTAGACAAATTCACCTACCTAGGAAAGTAGCGTCTCATCAACCGAAAAAGACATCGACGACTGACGAAGGCATGGACGGCTATCGATAGGCTCTCGATCATATGGAAATCAGACCTAACCGATAAAATGAAACGCAGTTTCTTCCAGGCAGCGGTTGTGTCGATACTGCTATATGGATGCACTACATGGACGCTAACTAAACGACTGGAGAAGAAACTAGACGGAAATTACACAAGAATGCTGAGAGTAGTATTGAACAAGTCCTGGCGACAACACCCCACGAGACACCAACTATACGGACACTTGCCCCCATCACGAAAACTATACAAGTTAGACGAACCAGACACGCGGGACACTGCTGGAGAAGCAAGGACGAGCTCATAAGTGATGTACTCCTATGGACCCCCACATATGGCCGTGCAAAAGCAGAACGACCCCACTCGAACTTACATACAGCAACTATGTGAGGACACAGGATGTAACCCTGAAGACCTGCCGGAGGCGATGAATGATAGGGAGAAGTGGCGAGAGAGGGTCAGGGATATCCGTGCTGGCGGCACGACATGATGATGATGATGAAAAAGCGAAAAATACTTAAAGCAAGTTCAAAACATTTTTGTCTTCAGTTCGATTGTACCATTATTGCTGAAATTTACAAGATTGTCATGAGACATTTGACATACTGGTGGCCCAAAGAGACAAACCTGTTTTCTTTTTATGCAAAAGTTCGTGTTTTATAAAAGAAAAAGGAGTAGATAAATGATTGAATGATTTCAATGTCAACCCGTCTCGAGGCAAAAGATAATCACGTTCATTGTACACTAATTCGTTTAGTCATTGAATTCAAAATCCATCTTTATAGAAAGAAAGTAGTGATACTATTTAACTCATTGCTGGTCCATACCTTGCCTGTAGCTATTTGTCTGAGACTACGTAATAGAGTGGCTGAAGTTCGCTTACCACGACATCGCAGTCCACTACATTAACTACTACGCCACGGAGACTCCTGATTGTTTTTGTTTTTTTTTGCGTACGGTCCTATTGAATACGAATAAGTTTTAAACAGATATACTCGGTCCATAGATGGGACCCTAACAGCTTCTACTCTGGGTCAGACTGGTCTTGGGAATGATGGCAATGAAACGTTTCTTCACACTCCCCAGATCTGCAAGAAAACTCATTTTTGCTGTGTTTTCGCCCTTTGTAGGAGATACAATCAGTGTATTCTAAGCCAGACCAACAGGGTTTAGGAGACATAAAAGCAATGATTTTATCATTTCCAAATTATCTTCCATTTATCCTTATTGCATCCTTTTTGTACATAACAGCAAGTTTCAATTTTTTATCAAAAATTCTCTGGGTTATTTGGTTAAAGATTTCCATTTTTCTATTATCAAAACAATTATTCAATTACAAAATTCCAGAAATGCCTAAGAGGAAGGCCAATAAACAAAAAGTTTTGTTTCTGGTCATTTTTATTCAGAGCAAATTTTCTACACCTGTAGTTGAAGTTTGATTTATAATTTTAACTGACTTAATTTCTCCAGTGGCTTAGAGGGATATCATTTTTTAGCATCCAAAAGATTCTATATTGGGAGTTCATAAATGGGAATAAGACCAGATTGATCGACTTTAAAATGTTATTTTCTTAAACTGTTCTTGCAAAATTTACCTTTTAGACATAAATCTCTTCATAGATGAATGGGAACCGAAAATGTCATTGAAATTAGATAATTAGTAAATTTTGTAGAGATTTTAAATATCTAAGTGTGTTTTGCTTAGGCGAATATTATCTCTTGCAAATCGTTACATTTTATCATAAACATCTTTTCTAGTTATATATTCTCGATACAAATCATTTTCATCTAAAAGTTTTCTCCAAACTTTCTTAATAATAACTCAATAATTATGACGATAAAAAGGAATTTTATGCAAGTTTGGAAGTTTTTCTTCACATATCAAAAATGCAATAATACTGAGGAATGTGTCGAGTATGTTTATATCAAACGAAATTAGTAACACTAGTTAAACTGATTATAAATTGGTCTTGCAAACCAATTCACTTGAGTAGTGAGTTTCAACCGTCACTAGACGAACCAATTAAAATTAGTGCAATAGTTTTAGTAAATAGCCATTCGTGGTCGGACTCATACCTTTACATATTTACGTTTGTCGGTCAGCATTTCTTTCAATCGTTCAAAGATTTAGAACCAGATCAGATCCAAGGAAAATGTACCCTAAAAGTTCGACAATCTAATTTTCTTTATTAATTACATTTGGCTCAATTTGATCACCTGGTCATGTGATTCAAATCAAAGTGGAACAATAGTAGCTGCCAATAAACAACGCTTCATTCTCCCTCTGGAAATCGAAACAATAAAACGTGAATGCAATACAAAAGAAAGGACACGGAAACAAATAATTTTCTGTTTGCTGATATACTTAGAAAATCCATGGCAGTTTCAGTTACTACAAACTTCTTATCAGCGACGCTGTCTCGTTATCGCTCGAGCTAAACATATTTGAGATGAATAAATATCAGTGCTCCGTTTTTTTTTAATCTTCGAAGCACGCCCCGAAAGTGATTCCGTCACCTTTATGTGGTTTTATAATTTCACGGACGAATGTCGGTGGCGTGGCAGTAGATGTTGAACCTTCTCGTCAATAATCCTTTTTTTACATCGTTAAAAATAGCAGCTGAGCGTCATTCTGACAATATGACGTCTGATAGAAAAACGGAAGAATGCCATTAAATTGACCTCTGTGGAAAAATTGCAATTATTGACGCTTTCTAACGTTAATATTGTAAAATTTCAGTTTTTTGTGACATCGATGTGATTAACAAACAACAAACAAATGTCACTGCACCAACTGATGAACGAGGAAGTTGAGGCTGTCATTGCAGTGGTATATACGTAGGTCACGTCCTGTGGTACAGCTTTTACGATTCCAACATACTGGGTCATTTCAGACGAAAATGCAGAGCTAATGGTGATGGCTATGTGGGAAAATAGAGTTAGGAAGCTGAAAACTTGCTCTATACCTAACGGTGGTATTGCGTTTTTTTCACTCTATCTGTTTGAATTTCCACGTAAATTCATAGAATTTTTTTACTTTTAAAGAACTCCTTTTGATATGGTTAAGCAAAATACTTGAAAATGGCTCCAATAAAATTATTCCAGCGATTTTTTCTCTTTTTAATACTTATATCTCTTGGGCAATAAACTATTTAATACTTATATCTCTTGGGCAATAAACGAAAAAAGAAAAATCGTTGTAGTTTATATCTTTTTCTTGAAAGATTTCCAAATCTATTTTTGAAAGGATAGGATATTTTCATTGAATAATGTTTTTCTGTTCAAACCTTTTATGAAATCCCGTTTAATTCAAAAATGTAATTTATAACAACTAGTTAATTTCAGTGTCTATTTTTGAAAAAAATTAATTGTAAAATTCTTCAAACTTTCTGATTTTTTTTGTCAATTCTTCATTCGTCTTGAAAATTAATGAGAAATTATTTAAAACTCATTCAATCACATATTTTCGTGGTAGCCACCCCCATAATTTTAAATATCTTTTAGAGAGTTCAATCCTCACCGACTGGTATATAAATGATTCTTCCTTACCATGATGGATCATTTCCATGAGGCAAAATTTTAACCATCTATATAGATATCAAGATTCTATATACTTTTAAAAATTTTTAATTTCTTTTTTCTAACTACTCCCAGTTTTGATGAATTAAGATGAAAGATTTAACATGAAAGATTTGTAATTCAGGTATATGCAAATTAAAAGAGTTCTCCATTGCAATAAGTTTCAGTGTTTCATTATCAAACTTTATCTTCTCGTGAACCGGCTCAATTAGCCATGTTGGAAATAGAAATATCCATCTATTTTTCTCTTAAAAACAAGATTGATATATTCATCTATAAAAGTAAGTTATAAAGGTTGGTATTGATTTTCCAAATTTTAAAATAGAAATCAACAACGATTTTTCTTATAATGTTTTAATTCACAGAAACCAATATTCCGTTGAATTTTCACGGGTGTGGCGAATATATATATATTTAGTTTTGTGGCTAATATATATATATTTAGTTTTGGGTCTCTGTGTATGTGTATGTGTGTTTAACCAATGTATAAATGAGTGGTTAAAAAGAATAAAATATTCCTTCTCTGCTACTTTTGCGCTGTACATGGTTTTTGATTTCATCGGCAAAAATTTACATCTGCTTTTTCCGTTTTGAAGGCAACAGCATTATCGATATTCTCGCCAAATGACGTCTCATTCTGATTTTACTTTTTCGGTAACAAACATTTCATTTATTCATTCATTTTTTTCCCATGAATTTAAATTTACATAAAAGAACTTCATGCATTTTGCATTTTCTGCTAATGGCTTTTGAATAGATCCATATATAGATGTTTTAAATATCCATCTCTATTCATTATATATATATATATATATATATATATATATATAACAACTAAAATAATTTAAATCTTAGCTTCTAAGTTTTGTTTTATTACTAATAGTTTCATGTTTTCTATAAAATGGCAAACACAATCGTCAGATGAAACTATTGAGGAAGAAGTGAACGGCCAGAATTCTAAATACGAAAACATTCCTGGTCGGTTGAAGAGGAATAAATGACCGAACAACGCAGGAGCGGAAGTAGTAGAGAGAAAAACAAGATCTTTCCTGAAGGATTTAATTTGCGGTAAAGTTAATGTATAACTATTACTCTAGTGGGTCATTAAAGTAGGACAAAGCGAAAGACCAAACAAATCGTGATAATATTAAATTGCAACACTATATGATTAATAATTTCAGCTGAGACTGAATCTTAAAATTCACAATAGGGTCAAATTGCTTTATCATTAGTATACTGTATATGAATAGCAGTAAATAAAATTAAAACTGTATAATACAGTTTTCAATTTAATCATTAAGAGAGAAAAAAATCAAGAAGTGTATAATGAAAGGTTTTTACAATGATAGTTAATATGAATACAAAAATGGAAAATAATTTCAGCTAAAAGCATAAAAAGGTAACAATGACTAAACGTAAGTCGAAATCCCTAATCAGGAGCTAAATCTATCTTCAAAAATTTGTTCATATTGATAAAATACTCTTCAATAACAAATGCCTTGTCATATAAGAATATGGAGCTTTTCTTTTACACATAAATTGCTTGGAGATCCACTAACAGAATGTTTAACAATAGATTATTTAATCTTATTTAATCGGCCTTGCCTATCTTTAAAATACCAATAATGTTTAGACCAGGAGGTTCTCTGTTCTCATAGATTTTATTGGAAAGACTTGTGAGAGTGACTATTTGACCGACTATTTTGCGTCGAATCAAAATAAATTTTTTCTTTTAAGTCAGAATCTATGAAAGCCTTGTATAATGTTTCAAACAGTAGCTACAAGTAGAATTATTTTTACTGGTATTAAGATTTTTGTGTTGTGGACACAAAACAAGTTTTTTTTTTCAAGCTTTTTTTTTCAAGCTAAAACAAGTTTTTTTTTCAAGCATATCTCCTCTTCAAGAAATTTCTATTTAAAAAGTTCCTTAATGGGAAAGACTTATTTAAAATGTTTATCAATTAATTTGAAGAAGTTAGCATTGCTGGGAGGATTAAACTAAATGATTCGAATGCCTTTTAAGTTTCCACTAATATTGTATATCAAATTCCCGTCTTGTTCAGAGTTCATAAGGGTATGTATATCATCAAGTATAGCCCTCTCAAAAACGGTTTTATCAATGAAATTTGTGGATAGCATACTAAAAACATACTCATTGATGTATTTTAAAACAATCGGGAGTGGTCAAAATTAACACTAATGTAAACTGGTATATTGTTCTGTCAGGAAGACAAAGTTTTGTGTAAAAAAATTCAACGCCATTCACTTAAAAATGACCACGATTCTTTGATTATAAGACTTAAATATAATGAGGTCCCAGCTAGATTGACCTGTCTTTGGTTAGCACATCGAAAAAACATTAACGATGACATGAATGTCAATTAATTAGCCAAACACACAAGAAAACTCTATATTTCAGATTTCAACGCTATCAAAAGCCCCCGCAGCCATATTAAACTTTTTATTCTCTCTTTTAGTTCCCAATTGTTTATTGGGGACCAAAATAATATTCTGCCAATGTTTTACTCTATTTACTCCTCATCAAGTTCCTAGTAAAGTTGATGACTCCATCAAGAATAAAACAAACAAATATCAAATTATAAACACACGCACGCGCGCGCATGCACACACACACACACACACACTTATGCTTATTTTGAACATTGATGAACCAATTGCTCGTACATTGCGCATTCTTCCAAGAGTATCTCTTAAGGTCCATTTTTCTAAAATTTGTTTGCTCATGCTGTTAATCAAAAGAATCTGACGGTTGGTTTTAAAGATGCCTTGAAGTTCTTATGAGTAAGAAATGCTTTTTGTGGAAAAATTCATTATTGACATTGTTTTTCAATTCTTCTCTGACATTTTCAATGTTTTGTAGCGGTTGAATCAAACAACATTTTATGTAAAGGTAGTTTGACGCTGTAAAACTTGTTGGATTTGTCACTTTTTACGTATATATCTTGAAAATTTCTAGTAATCTTATTATTAGTATGAGTTCTTCATAGAATTTACTTTTTATTGTTGTAAAATTGAAAATTCTGGACGATATTAAACATGTTCCCCGCAAACGTACACAAACTGCAGTTGGGAGAAGGTTTATTGTTTTTAAAGCCGAACTATTCAAAGACGGTTTTCTTAACGTTCTTTGTGAAGAAGAATTCTTGCACATTTTCTCAAAGAGATTTTCAACCTTTTTGTTTTTTACTTTTAAAAAGATTCAAAAGCACAGAGAGAGAGAGAGAGAGAGAGAGAGAGAGAGAGAGAGAGAGAGAGAGAGAGAGAGAGAGAGAGAGACCAATCCACTAAAAATATTACAAGTTTAAATGAACATAATATTATTCTATGAAAATTTAACGGAAAGATTTACAAGGCTTAAACTAATTATTACCTGAAATGTTGAGATTAATTATTCTCATAATTCTACGAAGAGTTCTCACGAATATCATCATACTTCATTTTACGCCAATATTTAGGCAGGTTTATACTTTCATATGCCTTGAATGTATAATTTATCCAGGAGGAAGAGGAGCTGGTTGTTCCGATTATACACAGTAGTAGATCTATGTGTCTGAGAATCCCGAAGGCAGAGAAAACTTTTGGAATCCGGCTACATCTGTCGAAGAAATTAACATAAGATTATCCTACCAGTTCCCTTGCGAGAATCTGATAACATGTTTCAGCCACTAAAATTCGTGAGATAGTTTTTATCTTTAATGAACACAATAAATATAGACATCGTGTTGAAAGCTTTTAGCCTAGTTTATGCAGACTTTTGGCAGATTGTTGGATATTGATTTGAAGATCGCTTTTGACATACCGAGTAACTTGTGTGGGTGGCATGCTAGGAAGAAGTTGGACATTGGAACAACAACAACAACAACAAAAGAAATAGACCTGTTTCCTAAATTTTTCTTTTTCTTTTCTTATTTGCCTTTCTTTTCTTTTACTTCCACTTCCTTTTCCTCGGCTTTTTAAAATTTTACTTTTACATGTTTGATAATTTTTTCATTCTCTTTGAATTGATTCCTTTCTTTTACTGTTTTTAATTCTTTCTTTCTTTTTTTTTATTAGTCTTTCTTTCTTTCTTTCTGAACTAACAGGGATTATAGATTAGAAAATTTGGCGAGGTCGATTGAAACTACGAAAGAATAACGAGAAATATGTAATTGTCTTTAATTGGAATCATTTTGAGATGAAGCTTCTTAATCTGAGAATTAATTTGTATTTATTGCGTACTTTTTGTCCTCATGTTGGTTGTTTTTTTGTGTCTTTCTTTTTTCACTACGTTTCGGCCAAATTTCACCTCTGGTGATTTACCGCGACCTCGGATAGGAATGATGAGTCTTGTAACCGTATCCCCAGTAATTACTGCCTAAAATTTTAAAAAGCCGAGGAAAAGGAAGTGGAAGAAAAAGAAAAGAAAGGCAAATAAGAAAAGAAAAGAAAAGAAAAGAAAGAAGAATTCCAAAAGGCATTAACATATCTACTTATATATAATGGAAGCAAAAGAAATTGAATCATTAAATCATATTAAAATTTTTGTGTCTTTAAACTGGAAAGTTAAATGAACAAAAACTAAACTTTTCGTAATGCAGGAATCGATCTTCTTATGTAACAGTTTATTAATTAATAAAAATTGTAAAAAAATGCGTTATAAAAACAAGAAAGAACATCGTATTATAAAAGAAAAGAGAACATCGTATTATAAAAAGAAAAGAGATGGTAAAATAGCTGTGACTATATCAGACGGACCAGAAAAGAGTTTAGCTCAATTTCCTTTCAACCAAAAATTAATGGAAGATTTTAGAACTGTTGGCTTATTTTGCAGGCAAAAATATCTTTTAGTGTTCGCAATTTGTTAACAATCATTGATTGATTGATTAAATGGTTGATTGATTTTAATGGCGGATCATTTTTGGAGTAGTTGTTTCTTAAGAGGTTTCATTTCTTTTTTTCACTCGGTCGTATCAAATGGGAACAATTTTCCAACAGATCTATTTGACTTATAGATGAAAACTTAACTGGTACTATCACTTCAGGTCAGAGTGGATCTGGAAATGATGGCAACGCAGGGATCCTCTACACCTCCAGATCTAAGAGCTAAGATTTGCAGACAGGGATACAACATATATGATCAGAATTTTGGAATAAAAACTAATAGAAAATCATATAGTTTTTTTTCTTTTCGAGGTCTCGTTAAGAGAATTTCGTTTTGAAAAGAAAACTTTATTTGAAGTTTCCTTTGTGCGTCTTTTTTTTCCCCAGAGACCAGCCCTTGTATTCGTTCTTTCGTCTGGGTTTTTGAACCAATTCCTCCCGCATTCCCCACTAATGGAAAGTCAGAGCATAAGTTCCGGGGCATTTTTCACAATGGCTGAGATTATGCAGCTGTCATTCTAACAATGGCCATTTGACGCAATGACGTCATACCGTTGTTCAACTTTGGCGTTTTGTTGTCATGACTCGTTGGCGAGACAAATGAGAAACCATAATATTGTTGATAAGAAATCCACAGATGCATGAAGGAGAGTTAAACGAATAAAAGATACAGTAAGAGATTTATGTAAATCAAATAAAAGAATTGATTATTGCACTTGAGTTTTGTATTGTTGTAATCAAATATTTCATTGTACTTAAATATATAGCTATAAGAAAATAATCGGCGTAAAAGCATTTTAGTTCAAAATTCAAAACCTTATACATCCCAGTCGGCTGGGGCTGTAGAATACGTCGACTACATCTTTGCAGAAGATCCCTCCCCAACGAGTATCTTGAATATGACATTAAACCATTTGATGGTGAGGCTTTGGAGAATGTGGAGTATCTCTTCATGGCCAGGTTTAATCTGACCCGCAGTGGTTGTAACTTGTAGGATCCTATCTATGAGTCAGATAGAGCTATCTAATCATTCATAATGCTTGAAACCATTTAACTGCGTGCAAACGAATGACCAATGTTGAATAGAATTATTTGTGTTAAATTGCAATAGTTGAACCAATTTAATTGTGTGCAAACAAATGAGTTCTGGCTCGAATAAAAATGTTACCAACAACCTATTCGTTTAGACATCATATACATTTTTATATATAAGTATAAACAGAATTTGGGATGAAGTATCCCACAAGAATTGATGTGCCATAAAACACAACCAACCAACAAGCCCAAACCCAATAACATATAATCTGCATTTTGATAGAAAACCTGAGACTAGGATATGTAATTTTTTTCTCATCAGCCTTATTATTGATAAGACTTTTTTATTGGACGGCAAACCTCAGAAATCCTTTCTACCAGCTGATAACGAGACAGAAGTCGACATCAGAAAATTTACTATGTTCTAAAGACTTATTACTGTTGTCCCACTTGTTGAGTTATGCAAGTAACCCATCATTTTGATTGGTGAGTGTGATAAAAATTCAACGCTCAGGATGGAGGACTTTACATGACCCAAATCCAAAGACAAGAGACCATGTTGTAAAATGTGATATTTTGTAGCCATTATGGAAGATCTTGTCGACCTTGTATGGGTCCCCTTCGTCCGTTAGCAGACACTGAGTGGATGAGGAGTCTCATCCTAAATTTTCGATTATTTCATTTTTCTAATGTAGACACGGATTTATGAATGCCCGTCTATTCTTATGATATAAAGCATGATCCACCATCTGGAGTTTTCCTCAAAAGTTTTTGAATGATATTTTTTATAAAGAATTATTAAAACAAGGCGACACTTGGATAAAAACATAAGAAATATGGTTATTGCTCAGTTTATTATTACAAAAAGAGGCAAATTTTAAATAACATAGTAGTGTGATCAGATAAACATAAAATTGCTTTTCCATTTATATTTGCGTGAACATTTGTGTGTAAATAAATATTACACATTGACAAATAATATTGTTATACATACACATCCACATACATACATCCACTCGTCCATATATATTTGTGTGTAAATTTGTGTGTATATGAATATTACAAACCGACAAATAAGCTTTCCGATGGAATTTTTCAAACTACAAAGTAAATGATGTACTTACCTGAGGAGCCTTGCTATCTGATGGAAAATAAAGATACTATGAATACATCTATATAATAATTATCTGATTTTTCTCTGTATGTATTTATCCAACCCCTTGGCCAAGCGCAAGATGTGAAACCCATTCTATTCTGAAGCGGAGTAAAGCTAGTTTGAATTCACTTTTACTTTTCCTTGATTAGTTACCTAACCAAGGTGAAAGTGCTCAGTCTGCTTATAGCCGGATGGAGTGGGGTTGGATTCACACCTTTCCGAAGAGTTTTAGCGTGAAGTAAAACAGACACATCGAGAATTTAAACTCAGGCCATGAATTCTATTTCCTACGAACATAACCGTTACTCTAAGCATACCTCTGAATGTACATGTGCACGCACACATGAATGATAGGAAGTGTTAGATGGAATAAAAAGGTTTATAGATAGATAAAAAGCCGCGTGGGAAGTGTTCTCACGAAGATATAATTTATACCCCCTTTTTATTTCTTAAAAACAGGGTATGATGAATAAATTGTATTCATTTAAGATTATTAACTTCGCACATACGCTTTGTTTTTTTTTCAGCTTTTATCTACCGTGTGGTATACTAGAGTCAATTGGGTATTGTCTGTGAGGAAAGTAGCACAATGACGCTATTCACTCCGCCAGAAATTTCGAAATGGCATGCTCTACTGCTCGGCATTGATACCGGAACTCTTAATACGAAGATTTCACAGTTTTGGGGTGTCAAATTGAAGGCAGTGCGGATGATTCGAAAAGAGTTGAATGAGTCCACTGGTGAGGAGAGCTAGGAAGCTTCACTTTAATCGTTCTAAAAAGAAAAGAATTCACGAACTTGTTGGTCATACCCCCCGTCATTGAAGACAATCCCAACAAGTCAATCAGGTCCACGGAAGTATCTGAATTTCTTATCAGGCAGATAGAGTTTCAAGACATTCGGTATTTCTTATACAAAATTAAAAAAGATCTTCTTTTATGACTGGCCATGAAGAACAAAAGGAAAGATCACGTTGGAAAGCTTTTTAACAAATTCAATCATCCCATCCAACTGATCATGCTTTTGATTTTTCAGATATAAAAAAAATTCTGCTAGAATCAAATGGTGAACTCACAGAACAATTGTTGGCTGCTTACTCTGTCCCCACAAGTTGCTACTGCTACAGATGAAAACTAAACATTCAGTCCACATATTGTTCACTTGAGGTGGCGATGTCATGCCTCCATTCATCTTCCCACATGGCATCAGACTCAACACGGTTGCCTACATCAAGTTCCAGGAGGGGGAAGTGCTGCCCTTGATCGAGAAAGTAGCTACGAGAAGATTCTACTTCTGACAACAGGACTCTACGCAATGCCACACAAGCAGGAAAACCCAGTGTTTGTTGTGAGCAAATTTTTGCGACTACATTACCCTAATATCTGGCTACCAAATTCCCGAGACTGCAATCCCCTTGATTATTATTTGTGGGGCTCGGTTGAGCGAGAGATTAACAAAACTCAATGTAACAGCAAAGATGAACTGAAGGCTATGATAATGACAGCATTTACCAATTTGAACGAGAAAACCACCGAAAGGGCTTACAGGAGATTCCGAAGTCGTCTGATGGCCGTAGTTGAAGCCAATGGCTATCTCTTTGAATAGATTTAACAAATTTGAATTTCAAGATATTTTTATGTAATTTTGGGATATATATTTGATAAAGTGATATATCGGAGTTATTTTCATTTCTGGCTTCGAAGGCTTTTATAGGGCAGGGCGGAGGTGTGCGCCGAGTACATCTTCCTCTTGATCCGTTATCGTTTGTCTGTACTACTCCTGCCTAAGGGTCATCAGGTGGCGCTAATACAATCCCTTTTGAAACTTCTTTGGAAGTTCGTTGGTCCGTAGACAAGTCTGCTGCCAGCGTTCTCGTAACAGGGGTCTGGGAATGCCTGATCTGAAGAGCCATTGACTCGCCGAGAGATTGGCATACCTGTGCCGATCCTTGACGAAGGACACGATGTGGGGACATAAGGTGAGAGACGTCTTTCCTCGCCTGAAGTCCAATCCCGTCGTAGGCCTGGGAACGAAATACCATTTGTCCGCGAGTGCCGTAGGGCCCTTCACAAACTTCTTATGTCCAGCGACCTTTCACAGTCTCGGAAGGAGCTACATCGGAAATTAGTGGGGGGTCCGCAGCGAATCCTCTGGAGAAACGGCTCGGCTGGTCGTTAGAGGAGATTCGCTCCCAGTGGAATTGGGCGCCAAGCACGAGCATTGATTCGCTCGAAACGCGTTGGCTCTCAACGACTGGGCTTACAGAACGTGCATATCAGACAAACCTGATAGTCCCCGCTACGGCAGTGGTTTAGAAGAAACGGCCTTCCACGCCTTCTACTACTGGGAGCGGGTTCGCCCGTTCTGGAGCCACGTCGGGGAGTGGACCCTCGCATCAGCCCCAAATAGCTCGTGCTGCTCGACATTAGTAACGCCGTGGACAATGTTGACCCTCTGTATCAGGGTGAGAAGCGAAGGGTGTTTCTCGCGATCCTATCTGTAGCCAGAATGTTGATTTGGGAGACGCAAAACAAGGGATTGTATGAGGATGCAAACTTTTCTCATCGGGATCTGATCTTGTTCTTTAGACATCAGCTTAGGGTCAAAATTAGATACAATAGAAAACGCTTGGAACGCATAACATTCAACAAAAGGTGGGTGTACGCAGCGAGCCTGATCGCACAAAAGGGGAATATGTGGGAGTCATGCTTCCCTCCTCTTCCTGTGCGAGGGTCCTTCGGGACTCCACCCCGAGTAAGCAGAATCCTTTGATACTCACTTGACCCCCTAGCTAGTTGTATGAGGTGTGTCATTGGCCCTATCACTTTGTATTAATCAAGATCCTCCCCATCCCTTATTGTTTTTCTCCTAAACCCACTCCCCGCTTTCTGAGGGTCTTGAAACCTCATTTTCTGTAATTCACGTTGTCCTCTCCTCACCTTCCCCCTACCCTGTTTTCCCTTTTACCCCCTTAAAAATTTTACCCTCCCCCACTAGGGACAGATCGGCTTGTTTTCAGCTCCCGTCCGGACACCTGAAAACAGTCGTCTCTCCATATCATAAACGAGGGGATGGAAGGGAAACCAACGGCGTTCTTCAGTTATTTTATTTTTTGCGAATTACCTCCAAAGATTTTCTTTCCTTTCCCATCATGACTCTCACTGTACATACGAGGATCATGAAATAAGTTTCCAGACTTTTTCGTATGGGCACTTTTATTGATAGTACACCATATTTACCAACCCCTCCGCTCGGGCAGGATATGACACAAGGTCAATTTTTAAGCGGAGTTTAACAGGTTTGACTTCAGAGTTTTCCTTCTCCTAGACTAGTTGCCTCACCAAGGCTGAAGAACCTAGTCTGCCCTACTATTTACCCATAGCTGGAGGGAGAATAATTGGATTCATACCTTTCCCAAGGGTATTAGTGCTATGTGAGAATGCAATCAGCCTAGTCCAGGATTTGAACTCGTGTCGCCGTGTCCAATTTCCTTCGACGATAACCATTACACCACGGGCACACATGAAACTCTTGTTACATTCGAAGTAATCTCCTCCGGCTGCAATGTACTTGTTGTACTGTTCCAACAACTTCTGGAAGACCTCATCGAAGTCCTCTTGTGTGAGCGTGTCAATGACCTTCGTCACAGCCTCTTTCATCTCCTCAATTGTCTCATAACGACAGCCTCTGAGCTTAGGGAATAAGCAAAAGTCACAGGGAGCAAGGTCTGGACAATAGGGAGGGTGAGGAACTGTCTTGATGCACATCTTGCTCAAATAGTCTGTGACAAGGATGGAGTTGTGGACTGGTGTATGGGACTGGTGGAAATGCCACTGACCTAATTTGAAATGTGCTGGCCTCTTCTCTAGGAATCTCTTGCTGAACTCCCTTAAAACCACAACATAGTAACCCTAACCCTAACCCTTTGGCCAATCAACTCTGGTGTATTGACTTCCTTACTCCTCCCACACCTCTCATCATCCCTCACAGACTTCTTACCTTCCTTGAATCTCTTATGCCACTCAAAAAACTGATGCTAGATTCATGCAAGATGATCGAAAAGCAGTCTGAAGCATTCCATACGTTTCTCTGGCATTTTTTCTAAGTTTAAAACAGAATTTTATCGCATATCGTTCTTCTAAAGTCCAGATTGCATTTTTGAAATTCACCAGCTGTGACAATCAGGCTTTAGTAGGGTGTATTCCAATTGCTGCTGTAGCTGTTCATTTAAACCTGAAATCATAAGAATTGGTCAGTTATCTCATAAGATGTATAGCTATAACGTAGTGAATTTTCAAGACTCTACGACAATTTTAGATGCCTGTACAAAAAGAAATCTGGAAACTTATTGAATGTACCACGTATATCATTCCCTTTCACTGGGTTTTTAAGTAGTTTCCATACTGGTGATTGTTGCGCGTTAGTGATGAATCGGAATAAATCATAGTGAAATAAATTATTGTGTGACTGGTCGTGAAAGAGGCTAGCTAGGACTCCCAGAGCAACTTTTCTTCCCCTCCTCCCCACAAAAAACCTTGGGCCTTGTGTTCACCAAAAATTGTTAAATTTTATATTTTTCTCTTTTTGGAAATAAACTGCGTAATTTATATACGCATCGTAAATGATTAAGTGACGTCATTGTTATAACAAAAATGTCAAAAATGACTCTTTCTTGAAGATACGTCTTTGGATTTTAACTTCTGCTAGGACTTGTCTTCCTGCAATTAATTCCACTTTACAGTTTTCTATGGCTTTCGTGGTTTCCCTTTCTTTGCCATGTTCTTCTCGTGTGCAATCTCGGCCAGGTATGCTTGAAGTATCCATACATTTGTTTTTCTTCCTATTTTTGTTTTCTAGTTTTTCTTGTTTTTCTGTTTGTCCTTATGTTGTCATTACTGTTAATGACCGCTGTAACTAATTTTTCCTTACTTTTTAGTGTATTCCACGATTCCATGTATTGTTGCATCCACACAATCTTCAATGCTGGCGAGTTCTCTTCCTTCTTTTCTTGACATTTATAATCTATTTATTTCATCTCTGTCTTGGGCATATTCATCAACTTCATTGTTCATTGGTTCATTTGTCTGAGTTCTTCTCTTATTCATTATAAGAATGGTCCCGAGAATCTTATAAGATGGACTGTCCAGATGTTTTTTCTTTTGTTGAGGTTTCTGCTACAGTTTAGTTTCAAGAGGTTTTCTTGTTCTTCTAAAGTACTTTGTTTATTTTTTTTTTCATTTGTTTGTTTGAAAGTGTTCGCTTCCAATATTTCCGAGTAATTGTGCTTTTTTCCAAGCGTTCTGATTCTTTCCTGCTTTGTCAGTTCAATTCCTTCCGTTGTTTCTCTTTTTTCCTACTTTTCATTATCTGTATAACACACTTCTCAATAAAAAAAATTCTATTCTTATATCATATTGTTTTTCTCGAGGTCCCTTGAGCTTTTTCATTTTTGGCAAATATCTTGATGTCATCCCTCGGATTTTGTACATTTGTTTCTCCTTGTGCATTTCCAAAGGATATAATTGAATGGCATCGTTGCTATAGCAAATAATGGCGAGAGTGAGTCTCCCTAGAAGATACCAAGGTTAGCGTTTGTCCGCCAACTAATTCCACTTTACAGCTTCCCGTGGCTTTCGTGATGAAGTTTATGAGGATATAATGATATATATGGTGGGTTATCTGT
The DNA here is from genome assembly GCA_963585895.1 of Sepioteuthis lessoniana. Taxonomy (NCBI): domain Eukaryota; kingdom Metazoa; phylum Mollusca; class Cephalopoda; order Myopsida; family Loliginidae; genus Sepioteuthis; species Sepioteuthis lessoniana. The sequence continues at coordinate 21,576,234 of OY757937.1, read as the reverse complement.
TTTTGTTCCCCATGCAGCATTCGTTCTGTTCACCAAGAAGCAGTCTGTGCCGCACACGCGAGTGATATATGTCTTTTCTTAACTGTGCATTTAGGATTTTCAGCGTTATTTTACACATCAGTTTTAGCTGATGGTCTTTAACTGGAGTTTGAGTGACAGCAAGTCTTCTCAAGCCTCCAGGACTCTTTTCAGTATTCTAGCCATTCTCAATAATGCTGTAATTATGATGGTCTCCCTTTGTCCTCTAACTTCTAAGTCCTCAAGTCCCTTTAATAATCCATTAGTTACTGTACCAAAAGCACAAGTCACAATTGGTATAATTGTCACCTTCATTATTATCGTTATTATTATTATTACTACTATTATTATGTACTCCTTGAGAGTTTTTCACATCAGCGTTAGCTGATGGTCTTTCACTGGAATTGGAGTGACACCAAGTCTCAAATCTCCAGGACTCTTTTCAGTATTCTGGCCGTTTTCAACAATGCTATAGTTTGGATGGTCTCCACTCGTCCTCCAACTTCCAAGTCCTCAAGTCTCTTTAATTATCCTTTAGCTATTGTACCGAATGCACCAATCTTGATTGGTATAATCGTGACCTTCATGTTCCATAGTTTTTTTTCAATTCCTTAGCTAGGTCGAGTTACTTATTCTTCTTTTCACATTCTTTCAGTTTTATTCTGTGGTCAGCCGGGACAGCAAAATCCACAATTTTGCAAGTTCTCTTTTTTTTGTTGATTACTCTAAGGTCTGGTCTTCTGGCCGAGATTAGGTGATCCGTTTGTAGGTCAAAGTACCATAGGAGTTTGTGTGTGTTATTCTCCACGAAAGATGCTGTGCATATATTCTTTGTTCGTATGGTCAAATTTGAATTTCTTGCACATCTCCCAGTGGATCACCTTGCCCACCCAATCATGTCTTATTATTATTATTATTATTATTATTATTATTATTATTATTATTATTATTATTATTTAATTTTCAATTTTATTTTCGGTTTCTTAGAATACTTCATTGGGTCTTTAATCAAGACCTAGCATGAAGGAAGGTAGTGATTATATGCATTCTATGTATTTATGTTTTTGCTGCCTCTTTTGGGTGATATCTTTCAGTCACATTGATGGTATTATCCTAAAGGAATGAGCAGTTCCACAAAGTGTAATTTTTGTGTGTATTTTAGATAGGCTGTGACTGCTAGGACTTCTGATAACGTGTTTGTCTGTCCCTTTCTTAATCATACCCACTATTTCTACTATTAATGGCACGGTGCCAGTTTTAAGGTACCGCATTTGAAAAGAATTTGTATTCACTTATTTTATATTCTTTAACTGATATGTCACTATCTGTTCGTGCTGGTATATCAGTTAGAAGGCATATGTAATAGTCTTTAAATTGGTCCATTGGTCTTCATTTTCAATGAGTTTGGATGGCAAAATCCCAGAGAATTGTTGTGCTTCTGTGATTGTTTCTTGTTGGTGTTAATTACCATTTTCACAATCTAATATTCCCAAGGATTGGGCCACCAGACATTATGCTGTCAATGGATTCAGTTTTTTGTGTGCACAATCTACATATTGTGTTTGATTTGCTTTTTTATAATGTTTGACTGATGGCTTCTAATCGTCCCTGTTTTTTAATTGATTTAGTTCTTGTTTTTGTTTCTTTCTTTATCTTTTTGCTGCTTTTTTTCTTCATTTCTGTTTCTTTGTGAGGCCGAGTTAATAAGCAAGTTTATTACTTTCTTTAATAACTGAATTTTTTTTTAAATTCTTATTTCTATTTAATAACTTATTAAAACTGTATATCACTATTGGTATTACCAGGGTGTTAATTGCTTTAACTTATATATTTTTGCATTCAGTTCTGTTCTTAATATGGCTCGTATTCGCCTCCAGAATTCTTTTCTAATTTTTTCTTTATTGATTGGTACTATTCGCTTCATTAACTTCTAAATATTTTTAGGCTTTATTGAGTTCTCTGTAATTTCCGTTTTTATATCTATAGTATTGTTTTTAAACTTTACTTGTAAACCTTTTTTAAATACGACTTTAGCACATTTTTCCAGACCAAATTGCATCCTTATGTCATCACTAAATCTTTTTATAATGCTTAATAAACCGTAAAATCGTCATGATTTTTGCGTATAACTTTAAATTGTGCATATAGAATAGGGGGATTATTTTTTAGTCGTAGTTTTATGTCCATTTTCTGTATTTTTAAGAGAGAGGTATTAGAATTGTTCAAAAAAGAAGAGGAGAAAGTGAGTCTCTTTGGAAGATTCCATTGTTAATGTTCAGAATATTAGTTTTGAACATGCCTTTTTCAAGGATTAATCCGATGTTAGTATGCTTCTTTTTCTATTGTATTTTAGGAATGTTATAATAACTGAGGCTATCATTAAAATGTTTACGACTTTTTTAATCCATTTGTTAGGTATCAACAACTGGTTAATTTCAATCAACTGAATCCATTTGATCGGTCACACTTCGGCTGGCCGTGGTATCAACGGCACGGATCTGGTCGGGTGTGTCTCGTCTCTGGACATACTTCGAGCCTCAGGGGGCCGTCCCCCAGGCTTTAACCCTCTTCGGAAGGTTTGGTTTATCGCCTGGCGCCTGAGATGCCCCTATTTAGGGGAATGCTGACGGGGCCCGAGACATTTTTGGGAATGCCGGATGCGTCTGGGCTACGGCCCTGCGCCAGGACCCACTTAAAAAGGCCTTGTGCCATACTCCTCCGGTTGATTTTTTTGTTTGTATCGACCATTTTCCATGATGCTGAATAGTGAAATACAAATAATATTAATGAGGAGTTAATTTTTGCAATCAAATGATTCTTTTTTGTATTCTTTTCGTTATAAAGGGAAGATGTCCCTAAATTCTATGAATTTGACAAATCTGTCTTTGTGAATTGATGTCATCATTAAATGTCCTGAGAAGGGATTTTTGACGTTTGTTGTTTCTTTTATTTTTGGTTGAAGTTAAGTTACTCATTTTATATTTTCAATCCTTCTTATCTTTTTGTTACATGATTTCTTATTGTTCCATGTATTACTTCAAAATGATTTCAACTCTTCACTCGTTGGAGTTTCTTTTGAGTTTATTGTCTCTTTTCCTATTTCTTGATATTTTTGGTCGTCTGGAAATATTTTGTTTTGTCTGAAGAATTTTATTTATTTTTCATATGGTCACATACGTTGGGTTTTTCGTTGGATTTTTTGCTTCATCATTTTTTAGTATTAAGGTCTTTCTAATTGATGTCATCTCATATTTTCTTGTATTTTTTCTCGTTTTCCTAGTTTTTACTTTGATAGCCTTACTCATTTAATCAAGAATGAATATTTCTTCTCTCTATTCCTTTTTTCTTTTTATATTCTCAGCTTAAAGCTATTTTGGTTAAATGTTTTGGTTATTGAAGCAATCACATTTAATTTCATTTTAAAGCGTAAGATTTGGTTTAAAAAATTTGGAGAAGATCAATGGAATAGTTTGCTAGTTTTATCTGTGTTAGGTTTTTAAAATTTTTCTTTTGAGGGGTTCTGTTTTTAATATCAGTATTAGTTACCTAGGTAAGTTCTCTGATTATTATAATTTGTTTCATTTCGTCGATTTTAATCTCATTTTAATCTTTGAGTTGTCTGGGTTTTCTAGTTGAGGTTGCCAATACTCTAATTTGTTGTGTTCATTTTCACATACTGAAGTTTTCATACAATCATTACTTGACTGTTTTGATGTATTAACTGTTTCTTTATCAACTACGTTCATTTCAAGCGCTATGCTTTCATTTCGTTAAATATCAGCAACTTCCGGTTCTTTGATATTATCTTTTTCAGTGTCTGTTAAGCGGTGTTTAAGGATATATCTCCTCATATTCATTAGTTCATTAGGATGTAGGTGTTTATTCATTTACTCCTTTTTCGCCAAATGACGCACTTTCCTTGGGTTACATTTCTTCTTAGTGGTTTGTTAATTGCATAAAACAATGCACATAATACTTCTTTATGATCCTCTTTTTACCATTTTTTCTTGTGTTTTTATTTTATATTGGTTGTTGTAAAAATCTTGATTGGTTAGGGTTGAGATTATCCCGGTTCTTGAGAACTATCAAAGTGAGTAAAGAATTTTGTTCCAGTTCCTGATTTTTCGATCCCAACCATGTTCATGATTGAGAGACGCAGTTCATTATTATCCGTGAGAAGATTAATGAGGGGTGTGTCATAAAGAGTGGTTTTCATACATGGTTTTAGTGCATTTAATTCTCACTGCCAAGACATGTTTTTATTTTGCTGACACTATTAGCATAAAAATATTCTATTGTTATATTTATTAATAATCCATAAAAAGAGACTTTATACAATATTATGAACCATATTATAAATTCATGCTTTTCGAATTCGAAGAAATACGACTTGCCCCTTAAAGCTCAGAAGAAGAAGAAAATAATTACCTGCCTTAAAGGACTCCAACATAATTATACTTCCCATTTTAAATACAATTATGAATAATAAGATACAAATAATATTTATAGAATTAATAACACAATCTTATTATGCTGTCGACTATGTTGTTTATTTATGTGGTAATTGTTAAGATAGTATTTTTTACATTAGCAGTTCTTTCTGTATTATCAATTCTGTTTACACCAATAATATACAATTGTTTTTATATATACAAGCAAAAGGCCGTTTACAGTGTAAATTTGCATCTAAATATTAAAAATCTAATTTTAATGAATATTTGCTTGGTAATATTGATTTCTGATTGTTTGCTTTTATTTCAATGAATCTGAGCAAAAATCTCGTCGATAAATCTTAAAAGAAATCCATTAACAAAAAAAAAATAAAAAAAATAAGCGGAATTTTATTCTTTTCTGTCTAATTTATTCAAATAGTTAAAATAAGATAATTTACCTATGAAAACCGGAAGTGAAGTGGATGAACGTTCAAAATGAATTTAACATAATAATGTAAATTAAATGATATCTATATTTTATTATTCATCTTTGCTTTGCCCAATATTAATATTTTTAGATACTCACATATTCACAAAAAAGAATAAGAAAAAAAACTGATATATAAAAATTATGAATCTATCGATGAAAAACAACTATACTAATACGAGTACAACTACTACAACTACGAAGACGCAGAAATTTAAATCATTTTCTTTTTCGAGAGGGTTGTGTTTGGCTTGGATTAACAAAGTCGACACACACACCACACACACACATACACACACTAATTAAGATATTAACATATTTATTTTTGAAAATTAAAAAATAAGTAAATTTTGAGTAATTTTTAAAATATTCATCATCCTGCAATTGCTTTTAAATATTCGAAAAAATCCATTAATGGAAAATTATTTTATTTGTTCATTTGATCATTCATTTAAGTTTATCAATGTAAGCGATATTTCATTAAATAAAATTGATTTATCAAAAATATCTATTCTTCTTTTAGTATTTTCTTGAAATTTTGAACAGCAGTAGCATTCAACTTTAACAACAGCTTTCCTGTATAAATAATAATATTAGCGAAAATGAATAATTAACAAAAAATTGTAAAGTCAATGATAAAAATAATTATACATATGAGTTGGATTTAAATTATGTATTAAAATTAAAATCGTGGTAGTGATGGTGATTATTGCAAATTTTTTACATCAGGGTTAGCTGATGTGGTATTTCAATGGAGTCTAAGTGACAGCAAGTCTCCTCCGGTCTTCAGGACTTTTCTGAGTATCCTAGCATATCTCAACAGTTTTGTAGTCTGGAGGTTTCAAATCGTCCTCTGATTTCCAATTCTTCCAGTCCCTTTTCCTAGCCTTTGGGAACCATTCAAGTGAGCCAATTACAATTGATATTACCATCATCCTTATTTTCCACAACTTTTTGCTTCTCTAACAAAGTCCAAATATTTGTCTCTCTTTTCGCTTTCTTTGATTTTCAATCTCTGCAATCTGCTTGCACGGAAAAGTCCATTATACGGCAAGTTCTTTTTATTTTTGTTAACTACTACTAGGTCTACTTTTCTGGCCGGGATTAGGTGATCTGTTTGTATTTCAAAATCCTTGAGGATTTTTATGTCTCATTCTCTAAGATGGATTCTGATTTGTGCATATACCATTTGGTTGTATGATAAAATTTTGATTATTTGCACAATTCCTTGTGAATAACCTTTCCCACGCAATCGTACCTTGACTTATACTCCTTTTTTGCAAATTTACTACATTCGCTATTAATAGAGTAATCGTTTCGTCCTTGTCATCACATAATCAACACTCGCACTTCTGTTGTGCATTATCGATTTTCGCTTTGATATAATTAATACTTATGACGTTGTTTTGTGCACTTATGAGAAAAAAATAGGTTTCTCTTTAAAGGATTCCTTTCCGTAGCCATGTCCTGGTCTTCTCATGTGAGATTTTACCAGTTTGTCTCTTGAAATATCCATACAGTTGTTTTTCTTCAGATGTCATGAGTGAAGTGCGCTTTTTTTACTCAAATATTGAACAATGAATAATCTTAAAGAGCAAGGTGATGATTGAACGATTTCAGTTAATTGTTTGTTTTATGGTGTTTGTCGAAGAATCTGTCTGACTTATTTCTAATATTCTTCTCAACTAAGTAATTATGTTTTTGATTAAACAATTGTCATATAAAACATGAATGTATCCCTATCTATACCTAGATAATATGAATCGAAAACTTGTACAATTTGATGCTAAATTGTGTTTCAGTCGGTCGCTAAGATATTGGATTATTGTAAAGTGTTGTTCGTAAATTTGGCGAGAGCACTTGTTAAGGTCTCATCTGCTGGGGGTCAAATAGATCCATTTAAAATTATTCATATTCGATGGGAACGTGTGCAAAAAACTCTTAAGAAACAATTCCACAAAAAATGTAAATATAAATGTACAATGAACGCGATTTCCTAAACTCTTGGCATAAAATACCTCTAAATGGGTTGACATGCCATTAAAATCAACTAGTAGGCAAGCCATCTTCTTGTAAACAGCAAATGTGTTGAATATGTTCGTGTTAGATTAAACTGAGTCCACAATCGTCCACAATTTCACAGGCTCTCCTAAATTAATTATATGACATTAAAAATATTTTGTTCCTTTTGTAATTACGGGAAGTTGTTGAGTATCATATTTTGATAATGACAATTGCTTTTTCGGTTGTTTGATCCATAATTTGATGTTAATTTTCTTTAAACAAACATTGGATATCTCAATAAAATCGTACGCAAAATGGCCTGACGTAAATATTACACATTCAAAAGCCAATGTTTATTCATTGAAAGTAAGAATTATGTAAATTGAAAATTTCAAGGCGTTCTTCCTCTCCCATCATCAATATTATTGTTTTTTATACGTTTCTGCGTCCACCCAATAATTCCTATCTATTCCTAACGAGTGATCTATTTCGGTTTACGTGTACATCTATCTATCTATCTATCTATCACAATGTGCTCATATTTGTCTTTTATCGGACTCTTTACATATTTAAGCACTCGCTTCATTTTTGACTGTGTAGCAAGAGAATGAATAATTGTTTAAAAAATCTTAACGTTATATATATATATATATATATATATATATATATATATTTATATATATATATATGCATGTGTGTGTGTGTGTGTATAAATCTCAATATCTTCATTATCTATCTATCTATCTATCTATCTATCTATCTATTAAAGCATAATATCAAATGGATTCATAAACAAACATAGATATCTGTCAGGCATTTTAAACGATAATGCATTTCAAATTAAAAATTCAAATTGGCTGAATGGAAGAGAGAAGATATTTTAAATTTATGCTTCGATTGCAAATTTCTGTTTATAAATTTCTTCATATTTATCCTTTGGCTAATTTTATTTGTTGGAAAAAAAGCATTCTAATTTGTGTTTTGCTTGCAATAAGAGAACAAGGATTTTGTATTATCAAGTTTACTGGAGGAGAAAGATTGGACAAATGAATCAAGGTCGAATAGAAAGTGAAAACTTAAAAACTGCCCCCACACTATCAGTAATTGTTCGATCGCAATATGACCAGGATTTCGAATGTTGATTTTTCAGGCATACAGACATAAATCCCTACATTAAAAATCGACGTAAACCACTCGCAATATTTCTACCGGTGGGTCTTGTATTAGACTTAGTTAACCCCTCCCCGCCCAAATTCCTTTTAGACATTAAGATATTTTAGTAGTATTTCCCTTGTTCAATCGTTAAAGTTTATCACAAACTATACCTCTTTAGTTTTGTCCGATAAAAAGTTCCCAAAATGAAAATACAAACCAATACTGTGGTTATGGTTTTGTTGTTGTGGCATGCTTTAGGAGAAGTGAAAAAAAATGTCAAATGTTAATCATGATTAATCATACCGAATAAAAAAAAACATCCTGGGTTTTCTTGGAAAAGATCAACTGTCTATCATGCGGAAAAGGACAATGATAGTCAGGCTAAGATTTAAACAATCTTTCATTTCTGTTGCCATTGTGAAAAGGGAATACACAATCTCGTTGCCATTTATTTTTGTAATCATTAGGGTCAATACAATCATAAACAAAGTTGAGTTTATTTCTGTCATTATGAAAATTCTTGCTTGATACAGTTTCAGTCGATCATCTACTGCCGCTTTCATTACCAAAGGAAACATTTAAATAAACCTAATTTCGTATGAGATCATTTAATTCAAGTAAAAAGCCTTTTCCGCCGCAAATTTTCATTATTGTGTATATAGAGAGGATTCCATTTTGTTTCGTAACAATCGTTTCGTATCAACACTAATAAAGATGATATCGAGACGAATAATCAACAGTCGAGGCGTCTCGATGAATCAATGCTAATTTTTGATAAGTTTGGTCAAGAGCTTTTGAGAAAACATTGCATTGTGAAAATACAGCGGCCGCCATACTCACCAGAATTTACTTCGTACAATTTATTCATCTAAACAGAAAATTCCTCTCGACGGTAAGATTTGAAGACGCAGAAAACATTAAAAAAATTGAAGACACAAAGAGGTTTTGCAGTGCTTCGACGAATGAAAAACTTTAAAAAAACTGCATTCATTGTTTATTTCTACTTTGGTAAATACAGATTCAGTCTTGATACTTTTTTAATACACTTCATATATAGAAGTGGTGAAATATTTGAAGTCAAACTATGAAGGAAATGAGTTTTTTTAACTTTGTAGACATTCAGAGTATTGATCTCTTTCAAGTGAGTTAACTTAGCTCTTCGTCCTTTAATCCTTGGTTAACCCGAATATATATATATGAATTATATATGAATTATATATATATATATATATATATATATATATATATATTTGTGTGTGTGTGTGTGTGTGTGTGTGTGAGAGAGAGAGAAAGAGAGAGAGAGAGAAAGATATCTTGCTTTCTATCTACATATCTCTATATCTGTTGAACAAATGTGATTTCAGCAACATGGCACTCGCATAAATATAGTGATGAACTCAAATCCTTTTACTCCGAATACGACGAAAATCTCAGCTGTTTCTTTTTAAATATGTATATCATATTTTTCGGTGCCCCCTTTATTAGATAACCACTTGAATATTTTGGCAGGAACAGAACAAAACTTCCTTTACATTTCCTATTAGAGCAATGATGTTGATTTTTTTAGGAAATGGACAAAATTGAAGTTCCCAGCTTCCTTATTTCCTTGATTTCCCTTAGAACAAGGAACGGAATTCTTCTGATACAAATCCTGGTTTTGGTGAAGGACTGCTTGGAATATTGATGACAATTAGGAACATCGTGTTTTCCATTCGTATTTCTCTCAATCCTTACCTTATTTCGTGTCTTGCAATTTTTCTTTCTATCGAAATAAAAAAAGTTCTCTTCAGATATCAGGCTTATTTTGAACATGACTTGGGTCCAGAAGTTCAACCGCTGTTGCTGTAATTGCCCTGTGTCACTTTTCATTTATTGTTGTCGCTTTGTGGCTCTGTTTTTCCGAAGCATCTGTGGTTTTGAGTTTGAGTTTTGTTTAACGGCATATCAACCCCTGTGGGTCATTTAATGCCAAATGTGGTTTTGAACAAATAAATATGCGATCTAATTTCGAGTTTTCAATTCTTTAAGAAGGTTCACTAATATTAACGTAAGTTTAATTCTTTTAGACTTTCTTGATTGGAATTGCTACATAGTATTTTACAGCTAAAAACTGTAATAATATAATTCTTCCCTTGCCTATTTGGTAAGCAACAGGAGGTTTTTAAATTGAGAAGCAAAACATCAAAAGGAACAGATGTATGGTAAGGTACAATAATCTGTTGAAGACAAGTAAATTGACCAGCTGTATTGATAAGACAAGACAGCAGTGAAGAAATATACAAGTATTTATAACCCAAATTTTTATATCAACCGAGTTGAAATAACATTTGTCGGAAAAATATTTTTCTTTGAATTTTCCGAACATGATATCAGTATCAGCAAGAAAGGCATGAAATAAGTTTTGGAAACTTAAAAACATTTTCACTTACAAACATCGGTAACTTGTCCTGTTCGTAAGTTCAGGGTGCATATTCCAACTACGTAACCGACTCACGCCCCGACCCCAATATAACATTTTGTATTAAAATATTTAAAATCTGTGAAAATATTTTTGATTTTGCATTAATATCTTCTTAAAATAATAAACTTCTTCGTCGAATATTTTATCTTTTAAAAGACTCATGGAATTAATTTCCGAGGAATTTTTCGAAAACAATGCAGTTAAAAATATCGTGATTATATTGTAATATGATAGCCGAGGGATTTCGGTTCATGCCTTTGGGCTTAGTTAGGCTGAGAACCTTTCGGCTCAGCACATGGGTTAGTTAGGTGCAACCTTGATGCAAGTGGTAACGCGCGCGGGCGCACAGAGCGGACATGTCACTCAGAGATGATGAAACGGGTGACAAAGTGCGGGTGACGTCACGCACCGGAAGCGCGCGAAGGATTTGGGGGATTTCGAAGAAAGTTAAAGAATTGAAAACTAGACGCCGAACGAGGAGGTTCGACTTTTGGGGCTTCCTGAGGCGAGACGAATTTGCGCGCCGTGGGTGCCGCACGAGATAGGGGCCAAATGAATAAGATGGCATAGCTAGATTGTGTCTCTCCTCCTTATATCGAAACCTTTAACTCAAAGTTAATAAAAAGGTTTTGTACCTGAACAAGAAGTCGTTACGTGCTTTCGAATTTCGAGATTCCTATGTTCTTTATATGTTCTATCGTTATGAACATTATATGTCTATTTCGCACATGGCGTTAATTGAGACTATGGAACAATATGTCCAATTGCAATCAAACGAAGCGTGGGGAATGCATGACTGTAGATAAACTGCTGTTTTTCAAATGTAAGAATTTTTGTCAACCCCTATGCAAAGAGAACGGTCATTCGTTATAACGTTTACAAATTTTGGCCTTTTTGAATTGTTTACTTCTTTTCATTTTTAAGCAAATAAAATGTCCTTTTTTTCATATCCTTATAAGCACCTTTATGTTAACATAATAGTATTCATACAATGCAAGAGAAATATGACTAATTTGTAATAATAGTAAAAATAATATCTCGCTCAACACTTTTCTAAAGTAGATTGATAATTAATAAATTAAAAAATGTTAAAATTTATGTTTTTGTAAAATATTAGATTTTCGATAAATAGTCGACAAGTCTTAATAGAAAATATCCTAAACATGTGTCATGAAAATATTCTAAATATATTTTATTGCATTAAGTTATGTGTTATTTATCCGAAAAATGATTTTAAAAATCAGTTAAAAAGACGTGGACCATATGTAAAAGTTGGAGATTTTTAGATTTAAAAAAGTTGTTGTCACTGTAAAGCAACATTTGTGATAAAAGAAATTTGAAAGCAATAAAATTTTGATTTTAAAAATCTACTCAGTACTTATTTATTTATGAATTTATTTCTGGAAACGTTATTTAGTAAGAAAAATGTCACCCATTATTACCAGTAATTGACAGCTAATTTAAACAAACGGATTATATACAGTCTCTAAAACAACACACACACACACACACACACACACACACACACACACACACACACACACACACACACACACACAAACAAACAAACAAACAAACAAACAAATATATGAGGGTAAATATGGAGAAACTCAGACTGATATATTGATGCGTATGAACGGGCTCGGATAGATAGATAGATAGATAGATAGATAGACAGATGGAAACAGACAAAGGTGTAAACTGAAGGTGTGACATCATTGTATTTGTAATAGAATCCATAAAGATTTTATCAGTCAGTTTAAAGGAAAAAGGAAAGAAAAAATGGGATTTCATTTTTAGGGCACTTCTTTATATTTGAGGTTAATTCTACGTATTCGTTGTCTTCTCGCTGCGTTTGCTCGAGGACTGAATCCCAAAAAATTTCTACTGTACACAATGTTATCGTCACAAAGAGAAATTTCTCATTTTTGCTTTTCATCCCCCCCCAAAAAAAAAACAAATAAACAAAGAACACTCGCACAGAATGAGTAAGAGAATCTAATCACAAACACTAAACTAGCAGAAAAAAAACCCAAACAAAAATAAAACGAAAAACAAAACAACGCGGATGCTTCAGAAGTTTTAATATTTCTCTCAACGAATATTGTATTTTCTTTCTGTTATCGCAGTTAATTAGTAAAAAGAAATATGGAAGATATAATTTATTTTATAAAGGATGCCTTATAACTCTGGCAAACTAAGGTGGTATTCACCAAACTGATATAATTTCTAGTATTTTTATTGAGCGTGTTTGTTTCCTGCTTTTAGTTCCAACATAATGCAAGACTATTGAAATTTGAGAGCTTTCCCTTGTATATCGAACGTACTTTTCTTTTCGAAGTTGTTTTCCAACGTTATCTCCCAGATCAATGAACTATGATTCAGGATACTTTTAGACAATAAGATGAGTACGACATCTTATAACACTAAAGTTTATTTTCACTTCCCTACTCGCACATACGACACATATTCATATCTAAGTCTGTTCAATAACTGTCATTGATATAATGTCATTGAGTAGAGAACCTGAACATAAGAAAGTCTAATCTAATTAAAACAGGAAATGGTAATCATGAAATAATAAAAACGTTTACCAGTTTTTGTTACTCGTACAGGAATGTTAATTGACGGCTTCTGAGACCTACCCGAATGCAAACACCAGTAAGATCCACTTGTGATGTTATCTATCAATCAATCTATGTGGGTCTCTCTAAAAGCAATGTCTTCTCTTTTATTCTATTGGTCCAAGATGTATCGGTATGACAGTATGAATACACCATAAATCCATTTCTGTTGTTGTTGTTGTAGTTGACTTACGATAGCATTTTTGTGGCAGTACAAAGTACGTACAAAGCAGTGAAATATCATTAAATTCCTTTGGATGGAAAAAAATGTTTCACCCATTGAAATTCATCAATGCTTGATGAACATTCACAGATAATCAAAAGCGGATGTTACACAGTAGATCGTATATTTCAGTTGTGTTGACACCGACGTAAGTGGCCAGCCCCATTCAGTACAGTTTAAAAGTACACGAAAAGAAGAGTGTATCGATCATATCATCTGCATTAATCGTTCAGATGAAAGATGGCCGTTGCGAACATTATTCAGATAATGATGTTGTCATCATTGCTGTGAAAAAAGTGAGTCGCTTTCAATGGTGCAGATTTCTAGGACTGCATTTTGCAGACTCTTGTTTACAGCTGACAAACACGCATAACGGGTGGTATTGACAATGAGGAAAATTAACGTTTTAGTGCTGAAAACTTCTTCTAACGGTGTCATTGTGTTCTTTGAACCTGTTATAGTTTTCATGGAAACAAACTGTTGGTAATACTTTCGAAATGCTTCCATGTATATATATATATATATATATATATATATATATAATGACTGTCAACTTTCTTTCATGTATGACTACTTTTACGTCGTGTAAAGCATTTAGGTATCATTTGGCTGTTTATAAATGACTCATGAGATCGACTTTTGATTATAAATATCATTGACATTAGGTAGCATTTGCGTGAGTTTATACATAAATCAGACACCTGGCCTGTCAAAATAAGATTCAATCACCCTCATTTCATTTAAGATCTGTTTTTGATTCCCTGATCGAGGAAAATTCAGAATTCTCACTCCTATTAGCGTTTACTTTTTAACCTTATGCTTATTTCTTTCATTTTCAAATCCTTTTACCCCATAGCAAATCTTTGTGAAATCACGAAGGCGTTTTTTACGTTTATATTTTGGTCTCTTACAAAGAACTTACTTCCTCACTTACTGGTCTCGTAAACTTATTTATTCGTGGTGGGTTGATGCTCATGTAGCGTATTTTGGCAGGAATAGCCTTATGGGGATCATCTCTCCCCAGAGCTACAACTGGTTTGATTTCAGAGTTTTTTTCCTCCTAGACTGGTTGCCATGCCAAGGTTGAATGGCCTAGTTTTCCTGACTGACTATACATATCTGGAGGGATTCACACCTTTCCCATGTGAAATGCAGACAGCTTCGTTCTAGATCTGAACCCTGGTAGACGAATCCACTTCCCACGACGATAATTGAAAAATACCAATTTTGGAAATCTCTCGTCTTCCAGGCAAACAATAGTCCCAGCATGCAATGTTTAATAAGTCTTGGCTCAATACGGATACATCTAATCTTTTTCAGAACTACTGTATCTAGTGAGTTAGACTTCCAGCTGATATTCTGCATGCATTTCAGTCACTTTTGAAACGTTTGAGTGACTTAGTTTGGCAACATATATCTTAATATCATACGTCGCCAAAGTTAAATGAAATTTATAACATTTGACGTATAACGAATAACATTTAACATGTAATGTATAACATTCAGTACATTACGTATAACATTTTCTGAAACGTATACCATTTACCATTGAGGACTGTTATAACCGTGGTGTAATGGTTATCGTCGTAGGAAATGGACACGTCGACACGAGTTCAAATCCTGGACGAGGCTGATTGCATTTCACATACCACTAATACACTTGGGAAAGGTATGAATCCAATTATTCTCCCTCCAGCTATGGGTAAATAGTAGGGCATATGGGTTTTTCAGCCTTGGTGAGGCAACTAGTCTAGGAGAAGGAAAACTCTGAATTCAAACCTGTTAAACTCCGCTTAAAAATTGACCTTGTGTCATATCCTGCTTGAGCGGAGGAGTTGGTAAATGTGGTTATGTAATTCTTTCACCTTTTTTAAAAAAATACCAAAAGCTGTTGATGTTATATTTTGACCTTCGACCCGGCCCAAAAATACTATTCCAAGGTAATACACCGGAAGGAAGTGACACATTCCAACGGCCAGTAATCGAAAGAGATCGCGTGGGCGGATTAAGGCTTATGATATGGGAAAAGGTGAAGGTCTCATTGTACCACTACAGTCATGCACCGGAAGAGAGTAACCTCTGAACTGCATGACAGTTATTTCCGCTTGATGACGATTCAAAGATCCAGTAGGCGATCGTGTGGGCGTTGAGTTATTATTTAACTCAGTTGAGTTTGGGTCCCAGGCAGTTGCCAGCAGACTCCCAGAGGGTTAGAGACGAGATGTGGTAGGGAAGGCCACACCCGACCGAGGGGGACCTCGGAAACCCCCGATGCAGTTGCCAGCAGACTCCCAGAGGGTTAGAGACGAGATGTGGTAGGGAAGGCCACACCAGACCGAGGGGAACCCTCGGAAAGCCCCGATGGAGTAGACCCCAACATCAGGAGAACAAGACACAACGTGACAGTCATAACAGTGGGGTCAAAATATGAAGTTTATGTTCGGTTTCCAGCATCCTCTCACATGCAAACCCTTGAATAACCCTTTCGAACCCTTGCAATGAAGGAGAGGTAAAATGTTGTTAAAGAAATCTTCCTGTGTCTTCCTTCAGGCGTTTTCCTCCATGCGTCTGTCTTTGATGTTGTGTCGTTGTGATGCATGAACGTGTAAATGACTATATAACATTGAGGTCTTTTGGATTTTCAAATTAACTTCAGAGTTTAACAAACCATTTCTGGAAAGAGAATTACCGTTGTATAATAGAGTCCACAAAAGATTCTAATGCTTTGAGCTGTAATGCTTAGTTGATTATTTAAACTGGTCAGATGTAATCATGACCTTTGTTTTCTTTGAAGCTAAACATTACTAACGTTTGAGACCCAGCTTCATAATGAACTACAGAGTCACAATCATCAGGCCACGAATCAGAGTGAAAAACGTTTTATTCTTAGAACGGAAATGAGTTTAAGTTTGCCAGTCGAATGTAGATCCCAAACTAACTCTTCTGAAAAGCGTATAAAGAAATATGGAAAAAGATGGTGCTGGAACATCACCATTACTTTCTATGAGTATTGGCTTAGATAGAATATCAAAACTAAAAAAAATGCCTTCATGTCAGTGTATAATTTCATGAACATATTGAAAAATCTAAGGTTTCTCAAAAAGTGCAATGTATCGGTACACCGGGCCTCGCTAAGCACAGGTGTGTTCTGCAGCCAATCCGTTTGATGAGCAACACACACTCATACACACATGCACAGAATAAAATCAAATTTAATCAAATTACGGGTTGTGTGTTTAGCCCTCTGAAGCTGAGCAGCCGATATTTGTGTCACTAGCTAGATGATGATATCATAAGTTTCTTCCTCGCCACTGACTAGGCTTTCTCTTTCGGCCTTCTCGGGTAAATCCTCTGAAGTTGAGCAGTCGATATTTGTGTCGCTCGCTGGACGCATATAAATCCTGGCAGCGAGAAATTTTTCCGAATACTCATCCATTTCTACATCGCAATTTTCAATGAAATGTTTCATTTTATCGATAATTTTATTTTTCTTATATGTTTTAAATTGCGTATAGAACGTTGTTACCTATTATTTGACTGCCGGTTAAAAAAGCGATTACAACACTTAACATTTTCTGCTCAATTTTCAAGCCACGGAGCATAGGCTACAAGACCAAGATTTGTGGGAGGCACAGGATTGTAAACGTTAATAAGACAAGTCATTCCTAGTCGAATGTGAACTCACTTCTCGGGCGTCTCTTCGTTATCTCAGATTTGGCTCAATATCACCATCGCGCCGACTGAATTTACCCCAAGCTGACAAATAAGCATAGAAATAGTTGCTTATTGAATAATAGATGATGTCTATTTTAGCTAAAGGCTGAATACGTTTTGTGTTTGCGTTGCGTTCAAGCCAATCAGCGACCGATTCATGAAGAGAAAAGTAAATAATATCGCAATCATAAATAATATCATGATTAGTGTCTGTTTCGTGCAACAAACAAAACGTTTTGTCAAAGAAATACAGAGGAACTGACGCTACCTATCTCCCTTTTCAGTTTTATAAAAGGCAGAAACTAATAAAGAAATATCTTTTGAACATTTAGCATTCTTGGTGGCTTAGATAATTGTACATTTCCCTTCAGTGACAGTACAAAAGAATGCTACTTTTTAAATCAGGTTTTTCACACTTAAAACCCTAATGTATTACATTCTTTCTGTCTCTATTTCACCCACTGTTTGGTTATCTGTTGCACTAAATAAAAGAAACGTTGGTGCATTGAATGAGTGAGCTGGTTTCAAATTTAAATTGAAATTCTTTACGTTTACTTGTCGCGGAAAACCGTGAGAAATGTACGAAACCGACTCATCTATCTCGGAGAAAAAGTGTAGGACAGACTGGTATCCCTTGTCCAGGCTAATAACCAGTCTGGTGTAAAATAATTAGGGATTTTAATTACTAATTTTAGTTATTTTCTTTTAGTGATAAATTGTGTTCTAGCTAAAAACTTTGAGTTCGTAGTTTCAGGTTTTCGATTTCTAAAAGTCAGGACTCGCGTAGAACTTATTTTGCATTCGCGTGTCAGCTCCAGTGAAATCAGTACTAAGCAAAATATTAAAGATAAACATTTGGGTGGATGTCAGCTGATATTAGCTATGACGTGTCACAAAAAAGTTTTAGTGATTACGTGTCATTAAGAGATTAGCCGAGAGAAAAATTAGAAGAAAATACGTAAGGATTTCTAAAACGCAGAGTCAGTTGAAGCTGTAGAAGCCAGTTGGGGGATTTAAGAGTTGGGTTCAGCTGCAGTTAGAGACAGGGCCGGAACAGACTGCGGGAGGGCTGAAGAAGAAATGTTAAAGTCAGTAGTTGTCCAATTTGTTTCGCATAACAACTATGTCCTTACCTATATTTTCGTCTCCCACTCTTTGTTCTATATGTCGATCTAAGGGGCTCAAATATTTCCTTTAATTTATCTCTCTCGTTTCGTGGCTACCACGAAAAAAGTAGCAATAAACTTTCGTATTATGAAACAACCGAATCATTTTGTATTTGTGTTGTGTTATAACTTTCGACATGTGACGTAACGTTACACTGGGAGAGGTTGAATCTAAATTCAAAATCTAGAGCTGGAATAATTAAAGTAGTACGATGTTCAAGCTCGTTTTGGCTGCTTCTGGGATGATTCTGGCCCTAAGCTTTAATTGCCCTTGCCCTTCTCTCGAGCAATTTCAAGATCATGGAGAGTCGAGACTTGTTGCATGGGTAACTGCCAGTCTAGCATATAACGTTGTCCAGGCCTACGTTCTATTCTAGACATAAATCAACTGAGTCTCGCGAGACTAGCGGCTGCCACAAAACCGATATCAACGAAAGCTTTGTAAATAAGTATAAAGTATTTATGACATTTCACTGAGCGTTGGTGCATTTGTCTGTTGTTTTTAAACAATTTCAGGAAAGGAAACTTAGTTTTACAGAAACGTAGTGATTTCTTTCGAGTGAAACTGTTGATGCTGGGATAGACAAGTAGGGTGAGACTGTGTCTCGAGTCTTTGCATTTATTCTCATAGTCTAATACAAGGACATCATAATGGTCACACTCATTGAGAGTCAAACTGGCTGCCCAAGCAATTCAAGATTAAATCGCCAAATGCTGCTTTTAAATATCTGGAATATAGCTCAAAGACACAATAATAGTGGACTTGACGGGAATCAAACTTACAATTTTAATACTTTGTAAGAAATATTTTGCAAACCGTCGTTGTTAGTAAAACGGCCTAAAATGTTCCTCAAGCATTCTAATCATAAACAACCTACAATATTAAAGCCACGAAGACTACATAGAAGATTACACACAACATTATGACCTGCGTGACAGACTCAATGAATGAGATAAAATTAAGGTTAAGATAATGATGACAAAGTTCTTTTTTTTTGCCTCGCGCCGTATGTTGTGCTTTAATTTTTTTATTTCGCACAAATAGATATTCTAAAATTGTCAATTTAACTGTTTGGCGACTTTTTGTTTGAATCCCACCCCAAACGAACAAACACATACGATGGTGGTTCGCAGTATAACACTGATTAGTGTCAAAGGTTGACGGGTGATATTAAATTGAATACTGGATCAACTATGGAGATAATTTATTTAGGGTACTAACATTACTTTTGATAAGGTAGTGTAAAAATCGCCGTAAGAATTATTAAATAATTGAAACTGTCCTTGCAAAAAGTTCTGGGTCATTTAGTTCGAAATATTGAAACATTACAATTTTGAAAAGGTCTTTGTTTTAATTTTGATTTTGGGTGCACGGAAAGGATTCGTTTGAGAGGTCAATGTTGAGCCAGGATTAGAATGATTGAAATTTGACCGCTTTTTAGCTAAAGGTGTGACACAAGACCATGATACAATCATCATCATGTCGTGCCACTATCACAGATATCCCTGACCCTCTCTCGCCACTTTTCCCTATTGTTGATCGCCCTAGGTAGGTCTTCCGGGCTACATCCCATATCCTCACATAGCTGCTGAATGTATGTTCGTGCTGGTCGTCCTGCTTTTGCCCGGCCATGTGTGGGGGTCCATAGAAGTACATCACTTATGATCTCGTCCCTGCTTCTCCAGCAGTTGGTGTCTTGTGTGGTGTTGCCGCTAGTACTTGTTCAATATTGCTTGCAGCATTCTTGTGTAATTGCTGTCTAGCTTCTTTAAAAGGATGATGGAGCTTTTACCCCCTCCCTGAGATGTGCAACACTAGGCCATAGTTTTAATTGGCTGACCAATCAGATGTGGCCATCGGGGGCCTTTTCTTCCCCTCTCCAATGATTACGATACAAGGCCATTGATCCAGGGTTTTTTATTGGCTGGCCAGTTGGAACCGTGCTGTCGGGGGTTTGAACCCCCATAAAAGAAGGCATCGAAAGGGAAGAAGCAGATCTAAAGATGGATCATCGTTAGAAAACCAAAGCCCTTGCCTTCGGCTTTGCCAGCCAAAGTCCTGAACTTGACTATTCAATAAAAAAACTACCACGATAGAGAACTGATTTGAGGCTACTTAGCCATACACATTATTGCCGATCAACTTGTTACCTTCAACAAAAGTACACTCCAGTTAATGAGATTCCAGCTTTGAAATAGAAATCTGTTTTGTCTACACAAGTTTAATCATTGTATTATAAATAAAGGTTTTGTTTTACACCTGTTAACAAGTGTTTCTGAGTTATTAAAGCAATTAACAACATTTACGAATTTGATCCCCCACAAACCCAGCCAAAACTGGGAGGAGTCCGTGCCAGCTTTTCCATGGCTATTTATCGACTTTCCTGTGGATTTCTCAACTCTATGTGGACGCGGGAGGTCCGAACGAACAGGCTCACAAGAGACAGACAAACCTATAAGTGGCCCACAGCGTAACACGCACGACCCTGGATTCGAACCGGAAGAAAGGACAATTCCAGTATCCAAGAAGCACTAGTATATAATGTTCAAAAGAAGAAAGAACAAATCCAGCGCCCAAGAAGCAATGATATAAAAAGTTCCTCAGAAAAAGAAATCAGGCATCCAAGAAACGCTCAAGAAGCACCGGTATTAAAAAGTAGGTGACCATTCTTTCGCTATCCCTCCTAAATTTGTACACAAACGTCGGCTCGCTAATTTTATTGAAAAATAATCTTAGAAGAGAAAAAGAATTGATGACACCAGTTCGGTGTTGATTTTAGGGCACTAAATACCATCACTAAGCCGTTGGCCTACTCATTACCCTGGGAGGTGTCCTCGTGGTGTAATGGTTAAAGCGATGGACTGCGGAATCGTAGTACGCGAGTTCGTACTCCAGTCGCGCTATTACATTCACTTTCGGGCAAATACCCTTGGGAAAGGTATAAACCCCCTTATCCTCCCAGCTATGGGTTAAATAGTACCACTACTGTTCTTCTAGGAGAATGGCTTTGGCATTAAATAACCTAAAAAGAGTTGATATGCCATTAAACAAAGAAACCAAATCATTACCCTGGATCGACGATATATTGGTTCTGCTGGGCAAGGCAACCTATTTTTCTATTCTATTAGTCGGTATACTGCCAGGTGGTCCTTAATAAAGCTGATTGAGAGAAAGCCACGTTTGCAGGGCATGCGGGGGCTTTTCCAATTTTGAGCGATACTCTTCGGGCTTGCCAATGTGACTGTGGTTTTCCAACAACTAATGTCAGTCATGTTGGCAGGATTGGAGCAGTTCTACATTGCCTATTAAGATAACATTAGTTTTCTCGGGCAATGTCAGTGAACATCTCCAATCATGGGCTGAAGTTAAAATTAACAAGATGTCAGTTCATGAGAGAAGAGATCCGATATTCATACTAAAGACAAGAGAATAAGTAAAGAAATCTCTCCAAGAAGTAAAGACTCTCCATGAAAAGCCTCACTCTCTGAAAAATTGAGTAAGAGAGAAAGATTTCACCTCATTTTCCTGTCTCTCAAATACAGCAAAAAGCAACAATTTATCTCTATATATATCGTATAGGTGGTGCATTCAATAAGTTTCCTTACTTTTTTGTACAGGCATTTAAAATTGTCGTAGACTCTTGAAAATTCGCTGTTATTGCTATACATCTTATGAGATGACTGACCAATTTTTAGGATTTCAGGTTTAAAATGAATAGCTACAGCAGCAATTGGAATATACCCTACTAAAGCCTGATTGTCACAGCTGGTGAATTTCAAAAATGCAATCTGAATGTTAAGACACTTTAGAAGAACGATATGCAATAAGATTCTGTTTTAAACTTTGAAAAAATGCCACAGCAACGTATGGAATGCTTCAGACTGCTTTTGGAGCATCTTGCATGAATCGAGCATCAGTTTGTGAGTGGCATAAGAGATTCAAGGAAGACAGGGAGTCTGTGAGGGATGATGAGAGGTGAGGGAGGAGTTAGGAAGTCAATACACCAAAGTTTATTGGCCAAAGGGTTAGGGTTAGGGTTACTATGTTGAGGTTTTAAGGGAGTTCAACAACAGATTCCGTCGGAAGAAGCCAGCACTCTTTAAATCGGGTCTGTGGCATTTCCACCAGGACAATGCACCAGTCCACAACTCCATCCTTGTCACAGACTATTGACCAAAATGGGCATCAAGACAGTTTCTCACCCTCCCTATAGTCCAGACCTTGTTCCTTGTGACTTTTGGTTATTCCTTGAGCTCAGAAGCTGTCGTTATGAGACAATTGAGGAGATGAAAGAGGCTGTGACGAAGGTCATTGACACGCTCATACAAGAGGACTTCCATGGGGCCTTGCAGACGTTGTTGGAACGGTACAACAAGTACATTGCAGCCGGAGGAGATTACTTCGAAGGGGACTAGAGTTGTATGTGTATACTATCAATAAAAGTGCCCATACGAAAAAGTCTGGAAACTTATCTAATGATCCTCGTATATTATTGTTACACCATTGTTTTTCAAAAAATAATTGTTAACGGAAAGTTTTTCTTGTCTTTGAATTGACAACACCTAGGACACTTGTTCCAACAAATCATTCCGGCCTTCAGAAGACGTTCTAGATAGTTTGTGTCATCCACCATCTGAGGATCTTTTAAATACAACGTGGGCAGAGAGAAAGAGAGCTGATAAACCAACCAGCCGGAAATGCATGTGGTAGTCATGGAACTAAGACTACAATCAAGTAACAGGACTAGCACAGAACCACAGCAAGGAGGTTACATAGTTTTCTTCGTCGGGTCAAATAAAGAGTACCAATCAATTTACTGGAAGACAACGCAAAAGTTCACAGGCTTCGGATATGTTGACCTTTGTAGATGTAGCAGCTGTTTGAGTTTTCGGTAGAAATTTTATACTTGATTAACTCGGCATGACTTAAACTGTAAGAAACATCCCAATTACATGTAAAACAGATAATAATGGCTTGTACGATCCTATTCACTCAAGTTTTAGATAAAAGATTTATAATGGAAATAGGAATTTACGAGAAATGCTCAAAAAAATTTCAAAATATTGAGTGGATTCAAACCAAACTTGAACTAAAGAATTGTACTCAATACTGTCAGATATTTCAGTTTCATTCTTATGGATGAACTTGAATAGGTCGAAATGGGGATTATGTATTTCGAAGCATTGGCTGAGGGAAGTCGAAAGACTAAAAAGCCTCCGGAGGAGTGAATGAAATTACGAGTTTATTTTTGGCTTCAGCGGGATATGAAGCCATAAAGAAAATGTTATAATATTCCCCAAAATACTGGATGACTTAACGTATGAGGAAATTTCAACTTTTATAAAAAAGAACGTTCGTCCAAAAAGCTGGTTATTGCAGAAAGAACGAAGATTTTAGGAACTAGACAGAAACCGAAAGAAGTTATTGTGAATTTGAAAACTTGGGTCAGAGAGAAATGTTTATAAAAGACGAACTGATCCTTCTGAGACTAATTGAAGGCATGCATGATGTTGCATACAAACATAAAATTTTAGCACGGCTTCAACTGAATGAAATGAATTTAGGAGCAAGTGTAGAATTCTTACAGCAATTAGAATTAATAGACGAATTCAATAATTCAAAAGTCAATGTGGAAGCCTACGGCACAACTAAAAGCCTAATTAAGTGCAAACGTTGCGGCAAAGAACACAAGGGGGATATAAGCAAGTGTCCAGGTCAGGGAAAACTGAACTGTAAAAGAAAAAAACATTTTCAGTCTGTATGCTGACATAAAAGTAGAAAAAAACAAACCCTCACACTGAAAATACCGGAGAATATTCTATAAAAACTCATGCAAAATCGAGAGAGACCGAGAAATTGAATACCATAACATTTCCTGTGCAGGTTGACACAGGAAGCAATGTTACTTTGATCCCAAGGAATTTCTAGGAGAAAATTGGTTGACGCAAATTAAGAAAAAGTAATCAATTTAAAACAAGAACCTGTTATGAGATTATTCCCATCACTGTGGTACAATACATAAAATATCATGGACTCCTGAGAATAGCTGTTTTAAAAAGTTGGGTGCAACGAAATTAATAAACTATATAGAATCTGAAGAACCTGATATAAAGTGAGTATTCGTCTAAAAGAAAATAACCACCGGGTATATTTTGAATCTCGAAAATGCCTGTTCATTGTAATGGCGAAACTAAAGAAAACTAATAGAACAATGGATACTCGAAAAAGTTCCAACGTGCAAGCAGCTCTGCTTCAATTGTTGCAATAAGAAAGATCAATGGAGAGTTGAGAATGTGAAGATTACATACTAGGAGTAAATCATCTGATCAGCTCGGATTCATTCCCTTTGCCTAATATTGAAAACCCGACTCAAAAATGGGTAAATACATGTTTTGCTAAGATTGACTTAAAAATCAACGTATGACCAAATAGAAGTTGAGAAATTTAAAGGAATTACAATTAACACCTATCGGCTTACAAAGATGGACGAGTCTTCCATTTGGAGTTAAACGTCAAGCCACCTTTTTCTAAACGCAATTGAAAAAGATTAGTCGGATGGGTTAAAAATATAATCATATACCAAGAAGAGATAAGCATAGGCTCTTACAATAAAAAAATCAAATAAAACTGAACAAGTTTTAAACAAATTAAGAAATGCTGCTATGACGATAAAGATAAATGCTAATTAAATAGCAAAATATCGTATTCAGGATACCAAATATCTAAGGAAGTAATTGCACCAGGCGATAAGTTGATAAACTATGGGCAATATCTACAAAAAATAAAAAGGAATTAGAATCCTTTTTAGGTTGACAAATTTTAAAAGCAAATATTTGTCTAGATACAGTGAAACCATTTGCCGAATTACGAAAGAATACAGAATTTAAATGGGCTCAGAGGCAAAATATTGCCTTTGAAAGTTTAAAAAACACTAAGAAAATAGATTGCAAAAATCTTTGAAAAAAGAAGTGACATTTACATCAGATGCATCTGAATAAGCCGTAGCTGGATATCTCTCAGAAAGGTCGTCCAGTTATGTAGGTGTCGAAAAAACCGACTTCAGCCGAGGCCAACTATTCAAATATTGAGGAGTCATTAGCAATCATTTGGAGCACGGAACGAGCTTAAATTCTTGAGAAAAAGACTTGTGAAGTCAGACCACCAACCTTTTGGAACTTATATCTTACTCCAGAAAGGAATTACCCAAAGTCATATCGTCTAGAATTTTAAGATGGGCAATAAAACTCATGGCCTTTGACTGTCATTAGGGAAACACTATTCCACGCGTATACGAGCTATCAAGATTAAATTTTGATTGTAAAAGATAAGAAAAAAAATCTGAAAATTCAGAATATAAAATACTGCACGGGGTGGATGGAAACCAAACAAGATCCAGTGGTCGGGCGAATTTTAGACTGATTAAAAAGCAACACATGGAGCATGTGTTCAATGACAGAAAGACCCTATAAAGAATCGAGGCATAGATTAACTGTAGAAAAGGCATAATTTGTAATGGAGGTATGATATTCTCCACCCCACAAAAATCTAAGACAATGAATGCAAAAAGTATACACAATTATGTACATTGTGGTATAACAGCGACTCAAAGGAAATTAAAATTACAAAAGTGGTGGCCAGGATAGTATCGAGATGTGGACTATTATGTTATTTAGATGGCCAAAATGTGCTGAAAAAAACAAACTTTCTACAAAATAAAATCCACTTGAGGCCTAAAGAAAGACAAAAAACAAAACCATCGCTGTGGGTACACGGATCACGCCCATGTTAAAGGTATGGAGGCAATTTTTAATTTTAGTGAACTCATTTTCAGGATGAAGTAATTAATGTTGCCAACAGAAAAGTCACCGCTATAAAACAAAAATAATATTCTCAAGGGATTGGTCCCTAAAACGGTGGGGTGATGGGTATTTTATTTATAAGGAGAGCACAAGGCTCTTATTGGGGTGATGGGTATTTGTCTCAGACAACACACGAGAATTTATCGACGGAAAACTTATGCTCGTTGTTAAAGTTTATTGGACACATCCCATATAAAACGCCGCCCTTCTACCCACAATAGAATGGAATCGTCGTAAGAATGGTGAAGACTTTGAAAATGGGACTAAGAATATTTTTCGAATTAATTATAATATAGTCTGACCAAGATTAGTTATAATTCTGTTTGGTGCAAAGGATAAAGTCTCTCTAAATTAATAGGTAGACAGATTAGTGCTCCCATAATTATATCATTTTCAACAAATGAAAGTGTCTCGTATAAAAAAAGGATGCAGAATTTAATTCAGAATTTTGTAGGACAAAAAAGAAAAAAAAACACAATATTAAAAAAAAGAATTACAAAATATACAAACCCATGCAGATGACTTTAGAAGCAGAATGGTAGCCCAGGATATTGAAGTGGAGGAAGAATCTAAAATTGATAATCAGGAGGTAGGGAAGAAACTTGGGAGTCCTGTTAGAAAAGGAACAGTCAATGAATAAGAATTTCAAAAAATTTGACGATGTGTCGGAAGAGGAAAATGAACTTGTTTTCCTATCAGAAGCCAGGATACACACCCAAAAAGACCGTTTACATTTCCAAGTGTCGTCAGAAGAAATCAAAGATCAACGAAGGTCATAAAGCAATTTCGATTCAGGGAGATGTAGTATCGAATGTAACTGAGATTTGTTTGTTTGGGTTTTATGGTGTATATCAACGTTTGTAGGATATTCAACGCCAAATCCATTTTGAAACAAATAAACAGTTCTATTTCAAACAATTCTGCTTAGCATAAGTACATAGTTTAATTGTGAAAACATTTCTATTTCAAGCAATTCTGTTTAGTCAAACAGTTCTATTTCAAATAATTTAGTTTAGTATAAGTATAGTTTTATATGCACTTAAATATCAAAACAGTCCTAATTCAAGCAATTCAGTTTAGCATAAGTACACAGTTCAATGACATTTGACGTATAGATAGGACCTTATCAGGTGCTACCACTGCGGATCTGGGTACAATAACAATGAAGAAGTATTCTGCAGTCCCCAAAGCTCCAGCATTACTGGAGCCTCACCATCAGATAGTTTATAGTCATATCTTGGACACTCGTTGGGGGTGTCTTACCCCTCTGCAGAGAATCAGTCGGGCAAGTAAAGGAGATACCGCGATTAAAGTAGTATCGCCTTTGTTAAAATTAGTCGCTTAGAGTTTGCCACTGCTTGAGATAAAACAGCGTCTATTTCCAAAGACAACTTTCCTTCAATACAATACTTACTTAAATTTTAAAAAAATAAAGGTGAAAGGTTTATGAACTACTAATTTATCTGGAACAAATCTTAAAAAATTATGAGTAAAAAAAGGGTCGATTGTTGTCACCCTTTTATCACTTCAATAATCGAATTGTCGCAAGGAGGCATTAACTTGTTGGGATTTAAATTCGACAATCATTTCCAAAAAGTATCCTTCCATTTAATATTAGCAAAAAGAAAATAGTCTACCTAATAAAATGCCACCTTTGTTCCATGTAAAATACCTTCCTAAGAGCCTCATACACTTATCTTAGTCTCCGTTACATTTTTCATCGGCACCATCAACTGCTTCGTCATATTAAATCCTGTCCACAGCATTTCGATGACGATTTTAACTTTGTGACCCTGGAGACAAATCTGAGGTGGAGACAACAGACCTGAGTGATGCAATGTTATGCCCTGCAAAAAATCCTTGATCACACAATGTCATTGCCAACCCAATAACCATGGAGAGATTTTACTCCTGTGAATACAGTAAGGATCTGGTCGTCAAATTGCATCAGAGCTACGTAACTGGCTCTCAAGGTGTTAAACTTTGTTGTACACTTTTTAAAACGTAATTCATATATACTAGATGACTTATTGACGTTGTAACAGCAATCTATAAGCATATTAATGATTCTTATATCGAAGTTGAGCGATTAAAAGTGACTTTCTACGTGAATACTGACCAAATAAAATTATCATTCAGTTGGAAATTTAATTTTTTTACGTTAAAACATTTTAAACGTATTACCTTGATAGGAATCTCTCAATAATGTTCCGTTTTTACTTACATAAGGTTGAATCTAGTTAAAAAGAATGGTATGAGACGAAAGTCTCAAAATCAAATAGTAATTTCATTTCATTTTAATTCTATACTGAGAAGCTGATACTAAAGATTTTGTGAACTAAGAAGAGACAAAAATTAAAAGGCAAGTTCAGGTTATATGTTCAATGAATGTTATCCAAAATAGACCAGATGTGACTTAGTTCATATATTATCAGGTTGCACGAAATCACTGAAATAGAAAATCTATTCGACCAAAAAGGAAAAAAAGCAATTTTATCTTTTTTTTTTTTTTTTTTTTTTTTTAGTTACTGAATGTTATTCACTTCCTTATCATTTGACGATTTTTATTAATTTTCTTTGCAACACGACAAAAAGTTGAACTGCATGTCCGAAAAGAAAAGGATTGGACAAAAATTACAGTTAAAACTACAAGATTTTTATTTGCTTTGACGAGAGAAGGAGATCTATTATCTAATTTCACTGCCATCACGACCAACTTTTCTTCGGCCTGCTTCATAGATTTTCTTCAATCTACATCTGTCTATACGCGTGTCTATTTATTTTTAATATATCTTACAATATACAGAAAGTTACGATCATATTTCGAGAAATATACCGAAATGTATTCAGTCGAATATATTACTTTTAATATGTACAGCCAGTTATATATATATATATATATATATATATATATATATATATATATATATA
Source organism: Sepioteuthis lessoniana (assembly GCA_963585895.1). Classification (NCBI taxonomy): domain Eukaryota; kingdom Metazoa; phylum Mollusca; class Cephalopoda; order Myopsida; family Loliginidae; genus Sepioteuthis; species Sepioteuthis lessoniana. The sequence continues at coordinate 21,547,158 of OY757937.1, read as the reverse complement.
TATATATATATACCTAACTAAAAGATCTTTTTTTTTATATCAAGTGATTCCCTTTTGTCTAGTGGGTGTTGTCACATACTGTGACAATGACGCAACGATGAAATCGAAAAAATCAAGTTCGAAATCCGTTAAGAAAAAGACATAAAATTCCTAAATATTGATGAGAAAAATTAAAAAATTACTCTTCTGTATATTTAAATGCAAAATAAAGATCGCGATTTCAAAATTGATAAATTTTTGGTCTATTCTCAAACTGCATTTTCTCATTTTGCTTTAATTCGCATGATCAACATCAATAAACAATTAAATTAGCTTCTAACAATTTGAAAACAAACAAAATTGGTTCTTTGCAAAATCAGAACATTTTCAGTAGAATAGACTTTTATGAATTTTATCAAATGTAATCGGAGAAATGTGTTTTGAGATAAAATTGTTGGGATAAAATTAAAGAAATACTCTTCAAAAATTGATTAAAAAAATGACAATGCTTCCTTTAAGAAATTTAAGTATTATTAAACTGAGAACATCACGTGGTGTAATGGTTAGCAAGCTAGATTAGTAGTTTGTTCGATTGTCACTGGTTACCCCAAATTTCTGGCATTTTGTCACAACTAAACCAAGCTTAGTAAATAACTAAACATTAATCTTCAATTTGTCTTGTTCAAGACTACATATGAGGAGTATCAATGTCAGTAAGCAGACAGTTACCAACTGGAGTTTGATCTGAAATTTTCGATGGTCTATAAACGATGTCAGAAAAGGGATATAGAGATTATCATGAATCAACTAGAATTTAAAAACCCAAGTGTCGTAAAGAGCAAGAATAATTATAATCAGTTAGAAAATGTTCGTAACACGCATAAATGATCAGTAATGAATAATTCTACTCTTTATTGTCACAAAACACGAAAAACTTTATAGCATTATGAGTTTACCATACTTACCGGTGTTGTGTAAATGGTTGAGTTATTGAATGTAAGCATTTCCTTTTAGTTTGACTTTTGATGCATAATGAAAGACCCTTTCCAATACAACAAATAAGACTCCTATTTAGTTTAATGAAACAGAAAACTTAATCATTTTAACTTCTTTTATAAGTAGTTTTTAAAACAGAAGAATATGCATAATTATTTAATGAAATATTATTTGAGATTTTGAAGATTTATTAAGTATCACTTTCAAGGGGAAAACCCAAACATATGTACATATGTTTGACAATAAAATATGTGTACATATGTTTGACATATAAAATAAAATAAAATAAAACATGTGTACATATGTTTGACAATAAAATAGCTCTTTTTGAATTATTGTTTCATTTTCAATTGCAAGTGAATAAACGCCTTATTTCCAGTGAGGCCTTTATATGGGCCGCAAAATTATTGGCTATTTTTTGAGCTGATAAAATTTTTTTCTTTTATTTTGATGATTAAAATTTGGAATTTGGTAAAAATAAATGATTATTTGGAAACTTATTTAATTAATTTGAAATTACATTCTTTAAGCATTTTGTTTTCTAATCCATTTTGTTTTTATGTTCCTTTAATTCGTTATTATTTCCCTGTTTTATCAACAAATAAAAGGTTTTCTAAAATAAAAAATTCGCATTTTTTGCCGTTTTTCTTTCTAGTTTTCCCTTGAAATACAGTTGGAATTGGTTTAATCTTTTTTGTCTGCGTTGCTCCAGGGTTTTCTGTTTTCAGCAGGCTTCCCACTTTCGAGCTGGGATCTGCAAACTGTCCTCGGGATCTTGGCTCCTGAGTGATGGCTACTTCTTGTCCTAACAACTATTTGAGCTTTCATTAGCAGGGGTCTCGTTTCCTGTCGTGGCTGCTTTTTCTCTCCAGCGTCAGGGTGTTGCTTTTTCCTCGAAAACCATTGTCCCTATTCGAATAGGAGTAATTTCGTGACTAGGAGTCACTTCCGCCTGGACCTCAAGAGTGATCTCTCTTTTACTCTGTATAGCGGTTGGAAGCCGTTTCTGCACGGCTTTAGGAGTAGCTTCTATTCCTGATACTCCATTTTGGGTTGGGTGCCACATTACCCTCCATGACCACTGCCGAGACCACTGTCTTTTCAGAACTGACTACGGCCTCGACTTGGATGGCAGCACACACTGGGATTAGGTTGACCTGAGCGGTCGAACTCTGGGGTCCCTTCGATGCTCGACTTCTGCTCAGTGTAGCCTGTCGCATACTGTTTAGCAGACTAGCCATCTGTATCTATATCAATATTAAGTGTAAAATACGCCTTACATAAAAACCGAAAAGAGGTGTAAAAGAAATTACCTAAGATGGGTTAAACAAAAATATTCAAAAGGTTGTACAAAGGTAACAAAAGCTGTTTTAAAAAGGGCCAAGAGGTTCAAAGAGAAGGCAAAAAGGGAAACGTTACCGGTGTAAGAGAACAGATAATACACTTTGATTTAAGCGTAAGGTATACTCCAGATAAGTATCTTTAGTCAATCATTAGGTATTTAACTTGATTGTGGTACAATTAAGGTAGGGATTCTTTAGTTTTTATAGTGGCTAATCTTGAGGGAGGCAACAACAGTACCTTAATCATTTTTCAGCCCCGGATGGTTAGTTCTAACAAAACAATAATGCTCTTCAACTATTTTCCACCTTGATTAAAAAAGATATGTATTAAAGAGCGCTTTTTTTCAACACACTGCGCCGAGAAAAATAGTCTCTGCCATTTATTTATGCAAGACAAAAATCAGGACATTTTTAAACAACTGTACGATAAAATGATTGCTCCGGGTGATTCGGCAGTTTAAGCAAATTTTATGTATAAGTAATATGGCAAATTTATTTATTTTCAAGTACTCACATGGCAACTGTTTATCTTAAATCAAACCTAAAGTTTCTAACCTCAAAACATTTTTTTAATATTCTTCTACTTTGGTGAGTCTTAGAAATGCATTCCGATTTTCACTTCTTAAAAGCCAACATTTCAATCAATATTTTTCTGTTTTGGTCAAAAATAAGCCACCGTGACTTTTAAAGATTTATTGTTTTATTCTTGTCTTTTGTTATCTTTGTAACAAAAGAACTTAACAAAACCAATTAAATTGTTTTGCAGCCAAAAGAATTGAAAATACGAAATTGAAATGTTTACCTTGCAATAATATCTAATTAAAAGTCTTTCCCTGAGCAACATGAACCATTCTAAAAGGAGAAGCACGCAATGATAAAGCAAATATTTCGCTGAAAAAAAACGAGAGGAAAGATCAGAAGAGGAGAAAAAATGAACCATTGCAAATAAGTTGAATAAGAAATTGGGTAATAAAGCGAGAGATAAAAATGAAATAGAATTTAAAAGAAAAAAAGATAAGAAGAGAAGGAAAAGATAGGAACGGGTTAGAAAGAATTGAGAGACTGTAAAAAAAAGGAAACAAAGAAAGGCTAGAGGAAAAAATTCTGGAAGATGAAACCGAAAAAAAGAAAGAAAATGTTTTAACAGAAATATTATCGGTAAGTAATTTAGTTGATTTTATTGCTAAAGCAATTGATAAAGTAACAGAACTTTTTGCAAAATGTCATAATTTGTTGCTTAATTGAAGTCGAATATGAAGTGAAGTCGATTCAAGAGTTTAACAACTTTTCGTTTGCATCTCACCGGGAAACTTTCTTCTCTCATGTCAAGAATTAAAAAAAAAAATATTCAAAGTTGTTTGCTTCTAAAATCTTTATGATTTATATAAAATCAACAGCAGACCGATTAAAATAGCTTTTTAAAAACTTTTAGAATAAACTTTTATTCATATTTACCAATTCCTCCGCTCGGGCAGGATATAACACAAGGTCAATTTTTAAGCGGAGTTTAACAGGTTTGAATTCAGAGTTTTCCTTCTCCTATACTAGTTGCCTCACCAAGGCTGAAGAACCTAGTCTGCCCTACTATTTGCCCATAGCTGGAGGGAGAATAATTGGATTCATACCTTTCCCGAGGGTATTAGTGCTATGTGAAATGCGGTCAGCCGCGTTCAGGATTTGAACTCGTTTCGCCGTGTCCATTTCCTACGACGATAACCATTACACCACGGGCACTTTTATAAACATTTTAAATCACGACCAACACAAACAAAAATACAATGCCCACTCTTCCAAACATACAAATCCTGTTACTGTCGACTTAAATTGGAATATCCACAGGTGGTAAATGTTTGAAGGAGAATGCCATATTGTTTATAAAGTCACTGTAAAAACAAACAATGGGCCGACTATAGTATATCTTTAGGTTCCTCACCATGTCCTTGGAAACAGATTTTGCAACCACAAAACATTTTTCTACTTGAGGTGCCAACAACACCAACACTATCGATCGGATTTCAAAATCTTTTCCCCATTGATAAATACAAGACTGAATAAAGGCGAAAATGAGTGGAGGAGGTACCAGGAATTGTACATTGTGCGTTTGGAGGACAAATTAAACATGATTACTTTCCCCGAACAAGACTTTTTCCTTTGAAAGACATCCGAGGTTATAAGCAAGTACAGGTACAAGAATAAGTACTTGTCAATTAGCTCCTGACTGAGAAAAACGGTGGGCTAAAAAACAGGAATATTTAAAATTTTGTAAGCATCTCCTCTATACGGATGGAGGGGCGGTTTCATTGTCAAATTAACGAAAAACAATTTCCTTCTACACAAACATCTGACAATCAATTTTCACTTAGTAAAAGTTATGTTAAACAACTTGTGACGAATGTCATCTACGTGGGAAATAAACTGATTTAAATAAACTGATATGTGGGAAATAAAGCAAGTAAAGTAAAGTTGGTGACCCCAGTTGCGAGTGACCTGAAGGCTCCCTTTTCAAGAGCTACAACACCGAGGTATAGGGGAGGATGTTACTCCATTTCCTGAATTGCTCCACTTTACACTTGATCCCTACCTTATAATGCTAAATGTTAAGCAAGGCGGCATCAAGTACTATTTTTTGAGTCTTTGGTATGACTCGACCTTGAATCGAACCCCGGTCTCCCGGACCATTAGCGAAGACTGTACTCAGTGGTATTTGGTCAATGGCCCAGCTCTGATTTAAATAAACTGATATGTGGGAAATAAACTGAATAAAGTAAACTGATTTCCATCCTAACAAAAAGTGTTAAGTTTTGTGTAAGAAAAAAAAGGCTCAAGAAGTTGTAATTTTTGTATTTCTATTTTTGCATTTATTAACCAATCGGCGCTTACGTATTAGTTTTAAAATTTCTTTAAGATTTCCCGACGACAATATTTGACTTGCCACGAAAAATTTCAAGGATCAAAACCCAAAAGAACATAAGAAATCTTTTCCTTCCTAAATTATGGAAAATACATTTTTAACTAATTAGAATCATCGATAAATCAACATTTTAAAATCTAATTTCGAGCTGACGTCAATCTTATAAATAGCGACAAAATAAATACATCATTTGTATATTTTAAAGGTTTATTCTATAATCTATTCAAATTTTCAGTCTTTATTCCTTTTTGGGGAAAATATAACTTTCTTTTTAGATCTAACATGTGAGAGAAAAGGATATTTCGGTTGTCATTTAGTTTAAGTTATCGTTTGTATTCGTAAATTCTTTTTTCAAGACTGCGTTGGATTTCGCCGATGTAATGTTTGTTACAATCTTTGCATGGAATATGCCTGCGTGAGAAGAAGTTACGTTGTTGGTACGTTTGGAGATGCGAGTGAGATTTTTTATGGTTTGTGATGTGGTTTGTATAATTGATATTCCTAATTTGGTTAATTTGTCACAGAGAGATTTGTTGAGTGTGTTAGTGGGTTGGGATATATATATATATATATATATATATATATATTGAAAAAGGAGCCTTTGGGTCGCCCTTGACTACGGTCGCCAACTTATATACATATACATTATACTTTTCTTATTTGCATTATACCTTTTTATATAATAATCCACCAAAAAATTTCACCATAACAAGAAAATTTGATTAAGCAATAGGCATAAAATCAATTCCCAATTCAATCTTCAAATGAATGATAATTTTGTGTAAAGTCGCACTGAACGTTTTTTTTTAATCCTTCACATATGCAACATAATGGAGTTTTGAGATGCTAATTTTAACCTATCAGCCTTTCTTCAATAGAAGCACGATCAAGAACCATGTTTACAACGGAAACTGAAAGTTTCACATGGCATTTAAAATACTCAAACAAATTACCTGTATGTTTGGTTGTGTTTTATGGTATATCAACCTTTGTGGATTATTTAACGCTAAATCATATATATATATATATATATATATACAATTTGTAAGTGAATAGTTCGTAGATAACATTATTTTTAAATGAGCCAGTGCTAATTTGTTTGCACACATTTAAATAATTTCAACTATCGTTATTTAACTCAAAAAATTTTTGTTTAATATTACTCATTCGTTTGCACTCAGTTTGAATAGTTTTACCTGCAATTGATCCTTTACCAAAGTGCAAATGGCCTTCTTGTACCTTTTAGATTGAATAGGGTTGAGTACTTGTTTGCCACACGAACAATTCGAATATAGGATCGGGACAATCATATAGGTCCTTCGGTTTCACATGACAAGTCGATTGATCGGATCGGGCCTCTCTGACTGCCTGTCTATCCCAGTAAGGATCTAAGTCACTTGATCTTTTCGGTTGCTGGGTCACGGACTGCTTAGCTATCAGGATCCCGTCCTCAAGCAATACGGGTCACCACCGACAGCCAACAGTTAACTTCGTTGAGGGCGGGGGTTCTAACACCTCAGTAGAAGTGCAGTCGGCGTATTCTACATCCCCAGCCGACAGGGTGCTTAGTTATTTGGCACCACGTGGCCTTTAATTCTATGGAAATAAACTCTAATACATTTAAAGAGCAATTTCAATTTTTTTCTTTTTCTTTAAGGTTGATTTCCATTGAAGATATTTTTACAGTTACATTTCTCCAAGTATCTACAGGTGTTGAACCTTTGGCAAAGCTTATATTTATCAAATAGGGAAATATACAGATAATTATTTTCTCTTTTAAACTAAAACACTATTTAAAAAATGGATTTCTAATGTGATCGCATCACCTGTTTTATCTCTGTCAATGCCCTTTTTGCTTATAATAGAAAAAATATGATTTGTTTGAAATTACGTTTCAAAAGTGAAACGCATTGTGTGTATGTGTGTGTGTGTGTGTGTGTGTGTGTGTGTGTAAAGAGAAAAAATAAAGAATAGAAGAATTCAATTCACAAAAAAAAAGAAGCGAAATTGGAGAATTAGGAATATTAGAATTCAAATAGAAAGTAAATGTTATTAGTTCTCCTTACTCTCCATACCTAAATACATGCTTGAATCAATAAGTTGGAAGCCTAATGAGGAAAATAGACTTCATTATGCACAGATTAGCACTTCGTTGTAGTTAGCAAACTTGACACTGGTTGTGAGTTCAATGTTCTCTATGTTGCATCTTTCGGGTCTTGTGTCACAACTAAGCTAAGCTTAGTAACTTACTATAATACACCAATATCTATTTTTCAACATAATATCTTCTTGTCAGTGCACTTATTTTAGTTGTATATACCAATCCCACTTAATATCAGATAAAAATTCAGTTAACATCGGCTTAACTTATTGATTCATTTTCATGAATAAATATGGGAGATATCTCATCACTTTATATAGTTCCATTTTTAGTATCTTATTTTCCATATTAGACATAAATATAAAACACAATACAAATAAAAACAGATTGATTAAAGATACAACATATTAGTTACTTATAGAAATTTCGACTTTCTCTCTACAGCTTTAATACAAAAATTAATAAGTTTTTAAAAGAATTTTTACTGAAGACATTTGTGGTACAATTGTCAGAAGTTCTGATGGAAAACATATTCATCATTCGGCAGATTTTTTAAAAAGTGTATTTTTCATATTTTTTATCAGAACGTTCGACCGATATATTCTTTGGTCTTCAAATTAAATTGTCGCAGAGTACAAAGACTGACTACATTTGCGTAGTCGAACACTTAGCTCCATTATTTGAAAATCTAATGGACATCAATGTCTTTTATTGATAAAATAATTTTTAGAAAAGCAAGTTTAAAAAGGTGCTCAGTGGTTTTAGAGAGGAAATTCTGCGTTAATTTCCCTATTATTTCAATTGCGTCTCTACAGAGTATTGCGTCAATAATACTTGAGTTAATATGTAAGAAATTCAAAATTCTAAAAAAAAAAAAAAATCACTACCACCATTAGATGTAAATGCATGCAATTCTTCTCTAAACCAAAATTCAGATCAGAGAGAAGACCTGCGTATCTGAAATTACCCTCCATGCAACTTTTTGAACAAATTAAAGATCGATCAACCGTTGCTTTAACTCGACTAACTTGCATGTCGTCCTTAAATCTGATGTGCTGTTCTCTCTAAATCGAAAGGACAGTCTGACGATTTTCTTAAAAAGCATCCTTATACAAAAAAAAAGAAAAAAGAAAGCAAATGTGGTTGGCTATATCATGCGCCCGACGCAGAGGTTAAGGTATCACAATAATACACCAACACATTCGTTCTCCTATTCGCACCAACACCTCGAACCACTTTATTGTATCAAACTATCAAATTCCACCCTTAGCCATTGTCGTCATTCATTGGATAATCCAACTTACGCAGCCGCATATAACCAGTTCATGTTTTCCATTCCTGAGTCATCCATTTGTCGATCCTAGAGGCCTTGTTGATTACCACATTCCCGTCACAACTCTGTATACAGAAGCAACATTGATTCTCTTTAGCAATCTTAGGCTTACGGTGATTTTTTTCCTTCCCTCCAGTTTGCAATTTTGTCGGTACCTATCAAAATTTTGAATTCCTTATATATACAAGTATTACAAACACAATTCACTGAAGAGATGTAATCGAAATGAAGGGCCTATTTTTAAGAATTTTAAAATATTTCAAACGCTTTTAAAATATCTTATTCATTTTAAACATGAGTACGCTATCAAAAGCATTATATATATGTGCGTGTGTGCGCGCGTGTGTGTGTGTAGATAGAAAGATATATAGATAGATATTTATGCGTGTATATATATATATATATATATATATATATATATATATATATCCAAAGCATAATTGCAGCCTGAATATTCATGGCATATCTCAAAGAAAGTGACAGTTACTAAACGTTGTTCACCAAATGACATATGGCAAGTTCTACCGGGTTATATGATGCCAGTAGCAAGGAACAGCGCATTATTTTATTGTTTAGGACTTCAAAAATGACCATCTTTTACTTGGCCTATTAGATTTTTATTCGCAGACTCGGCTTTTTTTTTTTCAGAATATACATTTTTATCTTCATGACATCGACTCATTTCTGTTAGAATTAAATATATTTCGTTTTTGTCGTTTGAAATTGCCTCCACCATACCCAAGTAATAACAGCTTCTTATAATGCAATAGCATACACTGGTATTATTAGTAAATATCAGGGTATCATTTGTATGACAGTTAGAGTTGGGCAGTTTGGCAATTTGTTTCGGTATCGGATTCGGGTTTTTTCCTTGATACCGCGGTTTTCAATTAGTTTTTTCGATTTTTAATTTAGTTTTTTTACTTTCTAAGGAAGCACTTCATTTTCTAGTGTAATAACACTTCCAGTCAATATCTGATTTCATTTGAGATTGACACATTTGTAATTTAGTCTCGCAATTTCTCGTGAATTTCTGGTCTAATCTTAAAAAAATACTTCTATGGATGGTAAGAAAAAATAATCTTTGTAAATATGCAATTTGTGTGTGCTTTTATTCATTGAATTATTTTTTACATCGAGTTAGAACGGTATTTTGCTTCGAACAGCCGAAAATGAGAAATATGATTTTAAAAGAATTTTCTTAGACTAAATATTACACGTTACTTTGTTTCACAAGATCAAAGAGACCAATCTTTATCAATATTCTTGAAATTGTTCAGTCAATTAGAAGACACCTTTAACTACAACCAGGAAGATGTTCATTTCTTCTCTGACTAGTGGAAGCGAATACCTTAAAAAATTATAAAGTAAAAAAAAAAAAAGCAACAACTCAATAAGGGAAGATAGTTTCAGAATTATTTCAATATATAATGTGTGGAATTTTGATAATGTTTTAATGTCAGGCTTTTTTGTGAAAGTTTGGGAAAAAACGAACTTAAAAAACACTATCAAAAATGTAAAAAAACAAGGACGGCTTTTTCGTTCGTTCTCTTTCTAGTTAAATGGTTTTAAAAAACGTTAAATTGTTAAAAATATCTTTCCACTTTTAAAAGAACTTTGTCTGTCATTGTGGAAGATCTGTTAACTGGTGTGTAAGAGGTCAATATTTGGTTTTAAGTAAAGGTAATAAAATTTATAGCCATGTGTAAAGACTAGTGCAATTGAAAACCCCAAAACCGCGAATCAGGGTGGATAATAAAGTGGGTATTTTTCACCTAAAGTCTGTTTTAGGTTTTAAAGGTAGTTTAGTCATAGAATTCATGACTTAGATTAAAATTTATTCATTAAACTTTCGAATAAATTGTCTATTATAAATAACTACCATATTTATAAACAAGTTGGTAAAATATGAAAGAAATCGTCGTATAAACTATCTATATTTATGTCTTTGGACAACATATTTGAGAGAGAAAATGGGATAGATCTACAGAAATTAGTTTACGATGTGGTTTTTAAAAATAAAAATAAAAAATCAAAACAAAAAAAAAAACCTCATGTTTGAAATAATTAAAAATACGGAAATTCTTTTTTGGTACGCCAGGCAAATGTTATTGGGGTTTGGCAAATAAATTTCTTCAAAACAAGAAAAATCAATGAGTTATTATTTTACCCCTAAATAAATTCATATTTTTATTTAGCGAATACACCTAAAATCAAATATTAGAAATAATTAAAAGCTTTTAATTTCATTTTTAGAATGTACATACTTCCAAATCTTCAAGTATCACTTGTTCTTTTTCAAATAGACAGTTTAAAACTGAAAATTAAAACTATTTTAATATGTAATTTTAAGGGTATTCGCTTGATAAAACCATAAAGATATTTGTAGAAATAATATGAATTAATCTTCTGTGTTTAGAAAAATTTTATTGGCAGAACATCACTGAACAGGAGTGGCTAAAAAAGAATAATTTTTACTTTAATGTTTAAAAAAATGACTTGCAGTTTTAGAAATATACACATTTTAAAACTGAGATTAAAATTTACTTTATTTTTTGATATCTTATTTTAGGTGTATTCACTCGATTGAAACATAATTTTATTTGTAGAAAATAAACAATTTTACATTAGAGACTTGCATATCTGGATATATACACATTTTAAAAGTGAAATTAACAACTATTTTAATTAATATTAATCTCTAATTTAAGTACAGTCCCCAGATACAAACAAATTTATTTATAAAAAAAAAAAAAAGAAATCTTCATTCGTTTTTCTTGTTTACAACAACTTTATTTCGTGAATGGCGTACTGATTTACCAGAAAAAAAATTATCCTTGCAAAACATCCGATTTCATAAAATCTAACAATAAGGCGAAACTGGCAACGATTTTTTAAATTTATACTCACTATTTTGTTGTTAATCAAATTTTACCACGAAAAGTATTTTTTGAAAACTGAACCAAATGGATTTCGGACATCATGTCGTATTTCCTTTTTTTCCATTTGAAAGTTTTCTATGATATGAAAGATTTTCAAGTGTCATATTTCGTTTTTTCTTCTTCTTCTTCATTTCCTTTGTTAACAAAGAGATTTTATATTTATTTCTTAAAGCGAGTCAATTAAATGTTTTTATCATATTTTTATTCCGTCTTTTTATCTGTCAAGAGTATAAATGTTGATAAAATTTAATTTTGTACAAATCTGAAAGTCTTTTTCAATAGTGTTTCCTTGGATATAGTCACTCAGTAGAGATAGCACTAAACCAAACGATTTCGGTTTCGGAAAAAAAATTCGATACACTTTCATGGTGTGACGATGAAACCGAAAAAATCGGTTTTTCGGTTAAACCGTCCATCGCTAATAATAGTAAAATGATTCTTATGATAATATAAATATTGGTTCCTTTTTCGTTTTGCTTCATCATCATCATGTCGTGCGGCCAGCACGGACATCCCTGACCCTCTCCCTCCACGTCTCCCTATCATTCATCGCCTCTGGCAGGTCTTCAGGGTTACATCCCGTATCATCACATAGCTGCTGTATGTATGTTCGAACTGGTCGTCCTGCTTTTGATTGGCCATATGCGGGGGTCCACAAGAGTACATCACTTACGTGCTCGTCCTTGCTTCTCCAGCAGTGTCCGACATGTCTGGTTCGTCTAGCTTGGATAGTTTTCGTGATAGGTGGTAGGTGACCGTATAGTTGGTGCCTTGTGGGGTGTTGCTGCCAGGACTTGTTCAATATTGGTCTCAACATTCTTGTATAATTGTCGTCAAGCTTCTTCTCCAGCCGTTTAGTCAGCGTCCAAGTAGTGCATCCATATAGCAGTATCGACACGACCGCAGCCTGGAAGAAACTGCGTTTCATTTTATCGCTCAGGTTTGATTTCCATATGATCGAAAGCCTATAGATAGCTGTCCATGCCTTCGTTAGCCGTGTGTCGATGTCTTTTTCGGTTGATGAGACGCTGCTTCCTATGTAGGTGAATTTGTCAACCAGTTTCAGAGAGGTTCAGTCTAGTGTGGAGATGTCACCTTTCTGATTAAAGCACATAAATTCAGTTTTGTGTGCATTAACATGAAGTCCAATGCCTGCAGCGGCTCGTTCCAAGCTGTGCAGTAGTATTTCGACTTGGTTGGGTGTATTGGCCAGTAGCGCTATGTCATCGGCATCGGTAATTGTTTTTGCAGGGTACCTTCTGCTCCTTTTCTTTGTCAGCACGAAGCCGTTTTCCCTAATGTTATCGATCGATGTCCTAAGTACGTAGTCTAGACAGATGATAAAGAGGTATGGGGCTAGCGTGTCCCCTTGTAGTACTCCTGCTACAATGTCGAAGTATTCTGTGTCTCCATCCGGTGAACGCACTTTTACTTTGGTGTTTCTGTAGAGAATCGTTATTGCTGCTACGGTTTCTTCTGGTAGGCCGTATGCTAGTAGGATTTGTTCCATCTTCCCTCTGTGAATGGAATCAAAGGCCTTGGTAAAATCGACAAATAGTAATGTTGCCTGTGAGCACAATTATTTGATTGCTAACTAGCCAGGAGTATATGTTAGGATCGTTTTATTGAGTTTCTGATGAGCCGGTGTTATATCTGATACAATAAGTAGATCAATTCCTCTAACCCGATAAACCTATCATTTTCATAACTCATATGCTCAAAAAAGAAGCTTATTTTACCTTTGAATACAACATTTACTATTGGCATATGAAGAAGAAATAAGGGTTTACTAATTTGAGAGATTTCAATGCTTTGTTTGTTTGTGTTTTATGGCATATCAATCTTTTAGGTTATTTAATCCCAAATCCATTTTATACAATTATACAATTTTATTTCAAACAATTCAGTTTAGCATAAGTACGCAGTTTAAATATCAAAACAGCTCTATTTCAAACAATCCAGTTTAGCTTAAGTACACAGTTTAGTTTCATTTGACGAATAGATTGGACCCTATCAAGTGCTACCACTCCAGGTCAAAGGGGACCCTGGGAGTGATGGCAATGAAGGGGTACTCTGCATTCCCTAAAGCTCCAGCATTATTGAAATCTCACCATCAAATTGTTTAGCGTCATATCCGGGACAGTCGTTGGTGGGGGTCTTATCCCTCAGCAGAGAAGCAATTGGTGTATTCTACAGCCACCCCAGCTGACCGGGCAAGAGTTTAAGGGATAATATTGAGGAATTAAATTTAACGTTAGCATAGTTTTGTTCGTCACTATTCCAGTCGATAATATCAGGTGGTCCTGACTCCATGTCAAGAAATCGTAGCAAGATGTAACAAAAAGTAATTTTTTAAATGGAGTACGGCTGGTTTGAATTCAGTGTTTATTTTTCAAGACTGGTTGCTTAACCAAGGTTAAAGAACCCAAGTCTGTCTTACTACTTACCCATAGCCAGAAGTAGGGAGAGAAAATTCATACCTTTTCCTAGGGCATTAGCACGAAGGGAAACGTAAACAGCTTTCTCTAGGATTTGAACTCGGGTAGCTGATTTCATTTCCTCCAACGATAACCGTTACGCTAAACACTTCTCTGTATAAAGAATCTGCATAAAGTATCTGTAATATGGACTTCAAAAAATAAAATGTCTCAGTAAGTTAGAAATAAGTTTGGGTAATTTCCTGAAGTATTCTCACTAGAGTTATAACAAGTGGAAATAGAAAATAGACTTTGCGTCTTTATTTTCTCAGTTGTAAAATCTGTTTTTCTTTCTTTCTCACCGGGTTAGACTGAACACATATTTCACATTTTACGACTATTTATCATTTTTTGTTCTCTAAAAGTAGCTGCCATATGTTTTTGACTTACAAAATAATTTTTTGTATCCGCTGCAGACTTTTTAAGTAAAATTATTCCAGAATATTTTAACCGTTTGCAAGTCATTTTTTAATAATGTAAAATAACAGTTGGTCTTCCTGACATTCAAAACAATTGCTTCGATACACGACCACACGACTTTGTAAAAATATTTAAGGAGAAAATCTTAGTCTTGAAGCATAAGAATCATCTCGTCGTATAGCAATTTCTTCATTTCCTGAAACCTTTCAATCCACCGTAGGACATAAGTCTTCTCTAAATTCAGTAAGATATGGAGAGAAATGAGCCTTACCCTGCCACGACGGCACATGAACTGTTAGTTGGTTGGGTGCGAAATCGGAGATTTCCTTTTCTTAAACTGCTTGCCTTATCAAGGCTTGAGGGCCAACTCTGTCTTACTATTTACCCCAATAAAAGGCGGGTGTATAAATGGATTAATGCTTTTCTCCATAGAGATTAACGCGAAATGAAAAACAGTCTCGTTCAGAATTTGAGTACGACTCGCCGATTCCTTCTTCCTTGCGAATAGCCGTTAGACTACACACGCTGATTTTATAGAATTGATTCGTTCAGTACAATAATTCTAAAGAGATACGATTATTTGTCATATTGCTTGCTTGTTTACGAATATGCAAGTGCGTGCTGTGTGCATTGACAAGAAATGGACGGACGAAACTGACGAGAAAACGAAAAACTTGTCAGAGTTCCTAAAAGTATTTTCTCGCTATAAACTTGAATCCACACGTCAGTTTCAGGATGAAGTCGACATTTTCATCAGGACGCTGGCACGATGACATTATCTTTGACGATTGTGGTTACTTCCTCTGATCTGTTGGGATTCTTTGAATAGAACTTTTGGATTTGCAGAATTGTTCAGCGCCTCTTTCCGTTACAACTGAACGACGCCATAAAAGTTTTAATGGAACAGTGGTGAGGTTGGCAAGGGCGAGAATGATACCCAGGGTCTCTAAGCACAGAAACTGCTTGGCAGGAATTCGGCTATGACACGGACGGAAGTGTTTATCTACAATATCGACTTCTTATTGTATAGAGTAGATCATATATTTTATAGACTAAATAATACTCATTCACATAAGGCATAAAAGGATAGAATTGAAAAAGACGAGAAAGAAAAAGAATTATCAACATAAACATAGGTGATCATTTATACCACACACGCATACAAGGACGCTTAACTTAGTTTGACATGAAACTAAATCAAGGAAAATTAGGAAAAGAAGATCGTGCTACGCCAATATTACAAATAAGTAGGGTCTGTTTACCTACATTAAAACTCAACAATCAAAAATAGCCTTTAAGCTAAACTTGAACACCAATAATTAACACGGTTGGAAATACACTCTCTTAACTAGGAAGCAAGACCAACGCACACAGAAAGTATTAGAAAAATGTGCACATGATATTTGTTAATTTCATTTGTGTATGGCACAAAATTGAAAAGAAGATCATATTGCACCCGCTGCAAATGTGTGCATCTGTGTATATGTATCTTTGATACACTTTTGAAAAATCTATTTTCCCTTAAAATCATCTTTGGGCAAAAACGGAGACTAGTGTTCACAATATTTCTGAAAGAGAAAATGACCTAAAACTATAAATATTGTTAAAATTTCGTTGATCGTGGAGTAGATCTCAAAGTAGATAAACGTAGGTGTTGAGGCTTTTGATAGACAGATCTAAGGTTTGATCAAATGAAAAAAGGTGTGAGAAAGTATCCGTTGTAAGTTTTCAGAAGTACTATAAGGTGGATCATTTTTTTTGTTTTAACGTTTTAAGAGATACACGAAATGCTTTGAAAACTTACAAAGATAGTCGGTAGCCCGAATTATAAAAACATTAACAAACGTAGGAACCAAACGGTAAATGAATGTTGGCCCATTTCTTTCGTCGTCTGGGATCAAGTGACAACCAATGTTACAAAAGCCAAGTGTAGGACAGGGTTATATTTAAAGAGCATGCAGTGAAAAATGGGATAACTACCATTGGCTTGTGAGATTAGCACACTGACTATGGTGCAATGAAAGATGATTAAAATGTATCAAGTGAAGAGTGTAAACGAATTGCTTTTTACACTATTTCTTTCATTCTAGCGTCCAAAACTTGCAACGACAACAACAACAATGACCATAAAAAAGCACCTCTAAAATGTGTCATTTAGTTTTCGACGTCTTTAGTGATTGGACCTTTCACATTTTTATTCTTATTTGTTTTTGCCTTTTATCTCGTCTTTCATTTTTAGCCTTTAATCAGAATCAAAGTGCCCATTTTTACTTCTTAATTCACTAGCTGCTATCAATCTGCAGACTGGTTTCCTACTAACAACAAAGGTTTATTTCTATGATTCTCCAAAACAACGATTTATGGCAAAAAAACATCTCTTCTTTGTGACACACACACACACACACACACACACACACACACACACACACACACATCTATCTATAAGAACTGTCTATTTCATTCAATTCGTATCTATCAACATAGTTTTTAAATGAGTAATTTCTTAGGAGTGTCAACTCCAGTAAGTCATTTGTAACCTTATACTAGGTTACAAATGACTTGTAACCTAGCATAAGGTTACAAATGACTTAAAAAAACTTATAAATATTTTTAAAGAGTCTCTGTATTATAGGCGACTATTTACGATGATGAAACAAAAAATGTATAGGCTGATACATACTTATCCACTGAATTCGGATCTGAAATTCTTATAGTACGATGTATGTGATTAATGTTTTCTACTGAAATAAGTACTGTTAAAAGGAAGGGCTTTATACTGAAAATAAATGTATCTATTCAATAATAGTCTGTTACATTTCTTATCAAATAAGTAAACGATATACAAATTCGCGCATGTATGCATATAAATAAACTGAAATAAAAAATGAACAGATTACATTTTGCTTTCAGTGTTTTGAATTTTTACTAAATTCAATATTCAATTCCTAACTATTAGTGAATCCTTTTGAGCTAATGTGCCCGCAGCCAAACAAGTGATTAGCCTTTAATTTCGTTTTGCTTAGGATGATTGTAATTTTCTACATAGAGTCTCAGTCAGTTGTCTTTTTCTCGCATGATCATCTTATTTGCATCTGCTACCTTTTCCACACAATTGTTTGCGTGTTTTCTCATAGAAAAACTAGCAGTTACTATACTCTGTTTAATTTGCCTCATCGTTTATATATTGTTTTCAAATGCAATAATTACGTACACAATAGAAATAAGATTTTTAGCCTTCTGGTATTTATTAAAGAAATATTTGTAGTTGTTGTTATCTCAACTTTTTAATTTTTGTATCTTCTTATTTCTAAATGAATTTTTTCACTTCTTTACAAAAGATTTTCCCATTTTTTCATAAAATTTTGATAAGAAAAATTATGAATAGACAAGCAGAGATAGATAGATAGATAGACATCTTTTTGGGAAAAGTTTTGATATTTGCATTTTTGTTTCATTTATATTCGAAAAGATACATTAAGATACATAAAGATACATAGTTTCTAAATGAAACCTTAAGGAAAGCTTATTATCAACTAGAAACATGATTGCTCAAGTTTTTGTTAATCATTCGTACACGTGACCAACATTCAGACGCACTCGGAACCTCTATATTCTTATCCCTCACACTCTTTCTCTCTCTCTCTTTCTCTCTCTCTCTCTCTCTCTCTCTCTCTCACACACACACACACACACACACACACAAACACACACGCATACACGTTGCAGTCTGTTACGCTCGAAGTTCAAAAACACTTCCATGAAGATGTTTTGAGGCGAGGACAGAAACCTTATGAATCACTTCGGAAATTAAAGCGATTTTATTGGTTACTTTTTTCTTTTATAACATTTTTAAAGCGAAATATCAAATGGATAATTGACCCCACAGCTGATAACACTGTCGTCCGGGGAAGAAGTAAAATGTTGTTTGTGTACTTTTAACCTTTATAAACTTTACAGGATATTTTTGAAAAATTATTATTTCTTTTATTTGTAATAACAATCACGATGCCAAATGTTTTCAAATTTTTATTTCTATTTTCTAAAAGTTAAAGAACTTTCTCATATGTTTGTATTATTTGAAATACAAAAGTTATGATTTTTGAGTTACAATCTGTTTACTAATTAGTAAAATGTTTACTAATTAGTAAAATACGATTCATTCTGGTAGAATGTATCTTTAGCTCTTATTTTTATTATATTTATGAAATTGCTTCAATGATAACTTTAATACCAATGGCCTTATAGTTAACTGCGTAAAAAATAAAATCAACTAGCCGAGTTCAAATCTTTGTCCAGAAAATTGATCAGTTTTCACTAATAATAATAATTATTGTCAGTTTGTATTAATGATGACAATTAACAAAGTTGAAGCTTAATAAATGAACTTTACTAGTGTTTTGTTTATTGTAGTAGATGGCTTGTGTAGAACCAGCCGTACTTTTTGGGTGAGCTGATAACAGAGGATTAGTTTATCAGTTTGTCATAGATTCTTCTGAACTACACTTCTCGGTTGGGAAAAGCAATATATCCATCTCAGTATAAATTAACAGAGAATATTGGATTTTCTATTTTGTCTTTTTTTGGTTTTTTATTTTTTCATTTTTTAACAAATTGTCTATAAGAAGGACAACTAATTAGTTGCATTGTTATCATATCCATTTATGGAAAAGGTTTTTTGAATAAATCCAAAGAATGAATTCAGAGTCCCTAAGTCATTCAAGCGTTGTCTTTAGCATCGTTCGAACAACTCCTGTGACGTCATTAGTGAAAAGCTGAATTGTCTTCTGTCCTTCAGTCTGATAACATCAGTAATGTGTTGAGAGGAGATTTGCAGTGTTCGCTCACTTTTTTTATAGACATAAGTAATTTAATAGTTTATAATCGTTGTTTATTAAGAAACTGTGTGACAAACTCTTGTTTTATCTAAATTTGAAGACTAGAAATACTCTTAAACAGGGTTTTTACTTCATATTCTGGGAGAAAACATTCTTGTTGAAGACTGTATTTAACTAAATTACAAAGGCTGTTGTATGTGACAAACGGTCAGTTTTACTAACAGACTCATGCACATAGACCATAGTAAGGGCAAAAAATTGGTGGTACAAGATTTATTATTTTGTGGTTGTGTTGAGATTCAGCAAAGAAAGCAGACATAATCTGTTTCCCCCTCCTAGGAGTCTTTAAAAAATAATTGAACTTAAAATCGAGACACAATTCTTAGTTTTATGTCATAATAAAATGTTTATTGATTCAAAGTTAATATTTAAAACTTTACATGAGGACTTTTCAGTCAAACGTCTGCAGGGGGAGTAGTATTAATAGAAATGATACAATTAACTCGAGTGATACAAAAGTTTCAATTGTAGAGATGTGACGATACCCATCGGCCCCCCGAATACGTCAACTTTTTAACCATTTCACTTCTTGACCGGTGATCAACTAGTGGTTCCGATAGGGACATCGCACATTTCTTCATGGCTCCAAGAAATACAATCAAGGGAGTGGGAGGAAAGAACAAAGAACAAACGAACAATATGAGCTTGGGTTAACTCAAAGTGCAAGAAGAGGAGTTATGTAATATTGCATTCCCTATGTGCATATGCAGACTAACGCTAGCGTGGATTTCTAGCGAAATTTCTGCAAAGCTACTAGGAATGCCAACCCACCTTGACCGGTCTTCCCTCACTGCTCTGGTACTCTCTCTCATGCCGATTGGTCACTTCTGTTGTCCGGTGTCGACAGGCCACTCGTGTCACCCTTCGCCAACTGCCTTCTGTCGGTTCCTTTTTCCAATTCCTGACTCGCGTTCCCTTCCTACTTCCGGTCGCGTTGAGATCTCGAGTCCAAACCCTTTGTCTGGTTTCGCACCAAAACAGACAAAGGGATCGTCTGCTTGGCGGATCACCTACATAGTGTTACAGAGAGATCTGAAAATAAAAAATGTAATTGGTCGTGTTTTAAGTCACTGTGAGTAGAAGTGAATTATCTGCAACCGCGTGGAGTTGAAGGGTTATCGTCCAAGTTGACGATCCTAATTTGATTCGGGTCGTCCAGCGGTCAAGCCAGGAGGGTGGCTATAAGATTTCGAGACACAATTGTAATCTTCTTGTCAGGGAGACAATTAATTTGTTCTAAAGTGTCTTTTGAAGATGTTTTGACTTTAAAGTATGGTGAGGATCACGTACACGCGCGTTAGCTCTGCAAATTCCTAACGAAGAAAGTGACCGCATATTTTTAGCACACCCAATTGTTAAAAAAATGTGGTCGAATGTTTTTTTGTTTTTTTTTTAAGTTGGTTTTTTTTTCCAAATTCTTGATTTTTCTTGAACACGTGAGTGGGCGTTTTTTATGTTAAGAATTGCTCCAAATTTGATCTGTTTTTCAGACAGATAACAATTACATTGGTTTCAGAAAAGAATTGTTAATCTGAAGAGACAAAACAAGGAACTATTTGCCATTCATTTTACTTTTTCGTTCCTTTACGTTATTTTTTTGAACATAAAATGATCGATAGTAAATATCTTTTAATTGTACAGTAGGCTTTTTCCTTTCAACAACTTGATATGTATTAGTTCTGCATACAAATCAATGTTCAATGATATACCTATATCCATAGGCCAAAGAGCACATCACACGTCATCGCTACAGGGAATCCTAACTTACTCATTTAGATCAATAAAGTAATAAATGTTAACATCACTTAAAAATAATCTGACTTGTTGCATCATTGGAGCAGAAAATTAATAAAACAAATCTCAATTTCTGTAAAGTTAACTGCGACTTGTAGCATATGACAACTACAATACTTTTTTTGGGGAAAAACAATTCCGTTTAAATATTATCATTTGTTTATAAAGACCCTGTTTAAATACAAAATTAATCGGAGTGGTGATTTTGTTGGTAAAGAAATTAATAAAATAACAGATGGTATAAGCGGTTGAATTCCTGTGTTGTTTCGTGCTTTGTTGATTGAGCTATTCCTAGATATGCAAACAGAGATCCCCTTTGATGCACACACACACACACACACACACACACACACTTAATTTGGATGAATCACTTCGGAAATGAAAAGCCTGGATTTTGAGTGTTGATTTTCAAAGTAAATAGATGGTCTCTGTACATTAAATCAAATCATACATCATTGAATTAATGCTCCGTTGCTAGAAAGTTATAAAT
>OY757937.1:21495477-21520477 GCA_963585895.1 Sepioteuthis lessoniana | reverse complement strand
AACAATAAACTCAGATTAATCATGTTCAATGGAGGAGTTATTATTGACCACATGCAGTTATGTAGTCATTATCACATGTAAGTGTCTAAAGCGAGCTCTATTCTAAACCGTAGGAGCTGAAGATGAGATTTGATATAAGCTTAGTCGACAGCAGTTTATTGTCAGATATCGTCACAGGATGTGAGCTGAGAAAAAGTTTTGCTTTTGACATATTATTTTTCTATCGGTTTAGTTGTAAAAAAAAAAAAAAAAAAAAAAAAAAAAAAAAAAAAATAATAATAAACTAGCCGAGCGTCCTCTGACTCCTAATACTTGAGATTTTTTCTTAATTGAACATTTTTTGTAATTTTCTTTTTCTAAAACTAAGAATGATGTTCGATATTTTTTGGTATGACATGCTTATCGTATTTTTTATTTAACGGAACAGTTAAAAAGAAAAAAAGAAAACGAAAACTACTGTTCACAACATCAACCTCTCTTCCTCCTCTTTCTCTTTAACTGTCCTTTTCTGTTTTTCTGTATGTATGTCATTCACTCTATCTCTCTCTCTCACACATACACGCTCACTCAAACATATAAATCATCAGAAGTTTGGCACTGACGCTTATCAAACCATGACATAAACAATCATGAGGACAACGCAAAATTGATTTTTTAATATTTTGATCAACTTAGTTTTTCGATCAGATTCGTTTTTAGTCTCTTTTGTGGCTTTTTTTCAAACATTGCTTTAATTATAAAAATCTACTTTTTAAGATATCTAATTATTATTTGTATTTTCTACTAAAACTATTCATGTTTTTTTTTCTGTAATAAACAGAATCCGTGTGAAGCGTGGGATTACTTGATTTTTTCTCCGACAATCCAGTATATTTTCTTGGTTTGAGACACGTGTTTGAACAGAGCCAATCCATAATCTTTTTATGACGCTAAGACAAATGGAGGAATGGGAATGGGTCAGGAAGATTGTGTTGTGCTGATTTTAAAAGTTTGTGAGGGTCTGCCAACCTGTCTTGAGAAGAAACATTTAAAATCCTGGCTTTTACTTAGGATTGAACACTATCCACCTTTACCATTGGAAAATATGCTATTTTCTCATCTATTTACTAATTTCCTAATGTTTATTCAATAATGGAATGAGCACGAAAACACCAGAGTCTCTATTCTAAAATAATATTGTTCTTTCAGTCGTCGGATAACAGATTGAAAATCTAATGTTAGAGATTTGATTGAAGACGAAATTAATATAAGCAAAATTGAAATTTTAAACTCTCTTCTCCCAGTTGTAGACGAGATAATAATATTTCGAATAATTTTCACTCAAACTAATTTGAGAAATTTCATGTTGGTTTCGTGCGAAATACGCAACTTTCTTTCTTTTAATTCTTTTTTCATCTTCTTTCCCTTTTCAATTCCTTCTGTTTGAACTTTTTTGCTTTCTCTGCTTTCCTGCTCAGACATTTTATTCGATTATTATCTATCAGCCCCTCTCTCTCTCTTTCTCTCTCTCTCTCTCTCTATATATATATATATATATATATATATATATATAAATATTCAATTATTATCTATATCTTATTTTTTCTCCAACTTTCTCTGACTTTCTGTCCACCGCCTTTTTCTTTCGGCGTGTCTGTCCTATTAGTTACGTCCCTTCTTTCTCTTATGTCCCCACGTTTAACGTTCAAATTTAGCCGGATGTTTTTTATTCCGCGGTTAATACAATAATATAAAACGAAAAAAAAAAAAAACCCTAAAAAACCTGAAGCATTTAGGATGACAATATAGCTTTTTAATCAGACTGTATTATTTTGATATTCTGAGAGACAAAGATTTTCCATTGTACAATCGAAAGAGTGACCTTTTCTTATCCTCTCTCGATCAAATGAATCTATTGATCCAAGGGAAATATTAATTAATTTCTTTATTGATTCACAGGATTATTTTATGCTGCTCTCCGTTAAATAGCTTCGATTTTGGTTTCCTTGTTTAATGGCATATTAACCTTCGTGTGTTATTTAATGCCAAAGCCATCTTTGTTGAAGAACAGCAGTATTAGCATTTAACCCATAGCTGGGGAAATAAGGTGGTTCACACCTTTCCCAAGTGAACGCAATTGTGCGACTTTAGTTCGAACTTGCTTACTTCGAGGTCACAGTCCAGCACTTTAGCGATTACGTCACGGATAGGAGGTACCCGTGACGTAATCGCTTATGTGAAAAGATCATTAATCTCTTCTGCTTGATTTTCATGTATCTAAGCCATATTTAATATAACTAAAAACCAAATACAAAAGAGAAATGTATGAAACTATGATAATGAATCATTAATCTACGAATTGTTCTAATATCTGTATTGGTTTTATTGGAATTATTTGTCAAAATTTTTATCATGAAGCATGATAATCTTTATCACTTAGTGTATTTGGACTATTGTCTTCATCGTTTCATTAACAACGTTTCGGACGATTCGTCCCTTTTCAGGTATTTTATGTCGAACTCGGGAGCAACTCAGAACTTCGAACCGAACCATTTTTCTAATTCCGTTAACCACAACCGGGTACAAGAGTTAAGTTAAAGTAAGTGTTCTTTGATATTTACCTTTGGTTAGGATTGAACCTGCAGAGAATTTCATCTTGAAGCTCTTTAACCAAACGTCTACATCCATTACACAATGTGTTCAGCTAGAGGATTTAGGTTAAATTTTTGGGGATTATAAACCTAATATCTCCACCAATCCATAAGACACTACTCACTACTATTATGCACGATTTGTTTACTTTAGCTCTTATTGTAATTTTTTTTTCATCGAGTCTTTTTGATTAATGTTTCTCAACAGGTCACAGTAGCCCAACAAAAGTGTTGCCTCTGTAAGATGCCTAATTCTCCAATGTTCTTCCCCATCTATTATTTTAACTTTATCCTATAAGGGCAGATGGTTTCCCTTTTCTTTCCATATATGGTCAGCCATACTCCTCGACATACTACTTTTCGATGTTCCTCTAGCTTTACTTATAGTGGGCGGCATATCTCGCTTTTTTATACTTTACCCCAACTCCTTGGGATGGAGTACATGCAATTCTTAATTATATTGTAATCTGTTGAGGGCTTGAATAGGATGAGATATTTTCGAAGAGTAGTACTACTCCTGAATAATGTCCTAATATGATACGGAATATGTATCTTTTGAATCTTTTTAGGTAAGCCTTTAACATAGAACAGACAGACTGTGATGAGTTTTTCGTTATTGTTCCCTGTCGTTCGATCAAGATTTTTTTGGCGCCAATGTTATGCTTTCTTGGTTGTTGTTGCGATTGAGGTTGTCTCTTAAACTCTTTATTTCTTCTTGATATGCATCACTGTCACTACTAATGGCTAGTGCTCGATGTTGTAGGTAACTAATGATTTCTTTCTTTTTATATATAGATGCTGGGAGTTGAGTTGAGGAGCTGACCGATAAACGTTGACTTTCAATAGACGGATGACTTGCATTCTTTCACTCAGCGAGTTATTTATTCATCTTGGAAAGGTAATTTGTTGTGTTTTTTTCTCCATAGAGAAGAGTATAGATGGTCTGATAGAGTTCACTTGATTCACTAGTGTTCGAACGTCTTCCTGATGAAGCCAGAGAATGAATGTATCATCTACGTATATAAGCCCGAATGATAGCACTAGTGGTGTAGATCCTACTATCATATCTTCGAAGTATTCCATGTATACGTAGGTTAATATTAGGGACAACGGTAATCTCATAGCCAGTCCTTCTTGTTGGTATATGTTAGATTCCATCCCGAAGTTGGTCGTTTCTACACTGAAGGTCCACGTCTCCATCAAGTTATATTCTGGGATACAGGTGCGTTCTTCCAGCGAGGGATCTGCAGCCAACTTATCTCAAACCCCTGTGTCTAATCAATCGGCACCCTCGTGAACAAAATTACATCTAGACTCACCATCTTCAAATTTCTTTGCATTTTACCCAACTTAAATGTGTCTATTTAGACGAAAATTGTTAATGGAATATTTATAAAAAATGAAGTGAAAATGATTCGATTATTTATAAAAGTCAGTATATAGAGGAATAGATAACGAGATTCAGCTGTTGTTTGTTAGGGATACAGTCAGAAGTTTATATCAAATTTTGATTTGATTTTTTGACAGTTTTTTTGCGAACCCAATATTTTGGCATGAACAATGACCAAAAAGCAAAGCCCACTACCTACATACAATATGTATTCTTTTGCTCTGCGTTCGCTTGGAATCTAATTTATTGCAAAGTCATGATTCTTTTGTTGGATTCTTCTGGAAAATCAGAACAACCCGCAGCTGCGTCAATATGTTAAGTAAAGACATAACTCAAAAGAAGAAAAAAAGTCCCTTGTTGTCAAGGTAGAATTATTTTTTATTGCTATTTTTCTACTTGTTTTCTTTTCTTTCACCTTTAACTTTCAACTTTCTTCTGTATTCTTATCGTCTTTCTTTTTTCTTCTTTTTACATTAAATTTTCTTCTTTCTTCAACGCATCTATTCATTTAAACTGATTTGGTTTCATATTGCCTTCTATTTTTCTCTCTTCTTTTCTTATTTTTCTTCTTTCTTTCTCCTTTAATTTTTCTTTCTTTTCTCTTCAACTGTTTCCGTATCTTTTCGATTTTCATTTTTTCCTTCTTACATGAAATTTTCATTTTATTCATTCTAGTCTACTATCACGGCAAATTTTGTGTTAATATTATCCAGTCTTACATAATATCCCTGATCTTTAGAATATATATATATATATATATATATATATATATATATATATATATATATATATATATAATATTGTACAAAATGGCTGAACCAAAACATAACTAAAATTAGTTTTTTTTTAAATTTGTAGAAAACATTTAAATATTAAAAAATTTGAACGGACAACCAAAAATGGTTGAAATTGGATTCGGATTTTCAAGCTTAAAAATACAGACTAAAGTTGCAGTTAATATTTTGTATTTAATTAGACAAATCATTTTAAGCAGTTGACGATAGAATCAACAACAATCAGACAAATATATTGTTCATTATCAAGAGTTGGAAATATAGGGTTCATCTTGAGTGTTAGAAAAGAGACCTTTATTTCCTTAGGGATTTGCAGAGAGTTTGCTGGAAACGTTCCATAAAATTAGGCTCTTAGTTTCTTCTTATTTTCCCTTTTTTGATAAGTGACTAAAACATTCAACGCTGACAAACAAATGAGAGAAAACAATGTTCATATCCAATGAGTCTATCAAATGAATAGCAACATTTAAAAATAAAAAAAACGTTTATGAACGTTAGGATTGAATATTTCAGGATTATAATTTTTTAAACTAATGATCAAATCTCAATTCAAACCAAATCAATATTTAAGCTAAAAATTAAGTTCAAATTTTTCCTCAAGTTTTGCCTCTCTTGTTTTTCTTTCTGTTTTGTCTTTTTTAATTTCCTGATTGTCTTATGCTTTTCAATAATTTTTTATTTCTTTTATTTTTTCTCTTTTTATTTCTTTTATCTTCATTTTTTCCCCTTCCTCTCCCTTTACCAAATCTTTCTTTCTTTCTTTCTTTCTTTCTTTCTTTCTTTCTTTCTTTCTTATCACATCCTCTTCCCTCTTTCTAAAACTAAAATTGTTATTTATTTCTACATTCTCTCTCTCTCTCTCTCTCTCTCTCTCTCTCTTTCTCTCCCTCTCTTTTCTTTTGTTTTCTTTTGTCTTCTTTTTCTCTGTTCAGTTCTTTCTCTTCTTTTTGTTTTTGTTTTTCTTCATTTTCTTTGTTTCTTTCGTCTTTCTCATCTTTTAGTTTTCTTTTCTTTTCCTTTCAACTGTTCCCAGTTTTTCTCTTTCTTTTTTCAATTAGCCTTGTTCTGTTATTTTTTTTTTCTTTTTCGATCCTATTTGTTTTTTTCCTTTCTTCACAATCATAATCTTTCTTTCTTTCTTTCTTTCTTTCTTTCTTTCGAAAAATTAAATCATTAATTTCTCGCCTCGCCTTTGCTTCACTTTCTTTTCTTTACTCTGCATATTTTTGTCCAGTTTCTCATTTCTTTTCTCATACATTTTTCCTTTTCTTCTTTTTTCCGTAATCTTTTCGTTTCGCCTCTTTGCCTTTTTGTTTGATTTTTCATCCTAATCCTTTAATTTGTGCACACATATTTTTATCTAAGGCTTCATATCGTTAAAATAACCTTCTGTTATTAAACTGATCACCCATCTAAGCATAAATCTGCCACCATTTATAGATAAGATTTCTGATAAGAATTTACTAAAATTACAGCACAATCACCTCTTGATTATCATACTTGTTAACCATAACTTGATGCGAAAAATAAAATTTGCACTAATATATTACAATCAATTATGTGCATATGCTAAAGGGCAAATGTACGGGAACGGTCACTGAGAGATTCAGCTTATAAGCAACATCAGTATATGAGGTATTATATATATATATATATGTGTGTGTGTGTGTGTGTGTGTGTGTGTGTGTGTGTGTGTGTGTGTGTGTGTGAGCGTCGCATTCGGAACGAACAAACTCGTATGTATTTCCATAAAAACTACAAGAGAGTTTTCGAGCATGATAATATTGTTGCCTGGAGCAAGTTCTCACTCCCGAAATAAGATCTCAACAATGTTATCGTCTGGATGATTTTGATTCTTCTTCTGATTTTCAATTCCCCCAGTTTCTTGTTGCCCAGTCATTGGGAACCGTTCCAAGCCCATCAATTACAATTGGCAACATTGTTACCCTTATACGTCTTTTAGTTGCCGGACAAGATTCAAGTATTTGCAATTTTTTCGCTTTCCTTTATTTTCACTCTTTGGTTCGTCAGAATTGCAAATTCCCCAGCGTGAGAACATTTTTTCTTGTTTATCAATATTAGGTATGGTCTTCTATTTGGGATTTGGTTATCCGTTTGTATCTCAAAATCTTAGAGAATTTTATGCATCTCATTCTCTAGGACAGATTGTAGTTTTTGCATATACGATTAAATAGTTGGGTCGAATTTTAATCTCTTGCTCAATTCCACATGGATCACTTTTCCCAACCAGTCGTGCCTAGTCTTGTATTCCTTTTGTGCTAGTTAGCTGTATTCGCTTATTATGTGGTTATCTGTTTCATCTCTTCCTCCACATAACCTACACTTGCTATTCTGTTGAGTATAACAGATTTTCGCTTGCAGATTAGTCCAATATTATGAACAAATAGTTCTGTGAATTTTAGATAAATAGCGCTGTGGAATCTTTTGAAGGAGTATCTTCCGATCACAGAATCCTCCTAGCAAAGATATGCCTGAGTCTACGCAGGAAGAAAAAACAAACAATCAAAATCACAAGTTAGGACTAGTCCTCACTTAACAATAGAAATATTAGTTATAAATATACGGTAACTGTACGAAACAAATTCGATACTCTTCAGGAGATATTTGAAAAACATACTACAAATGACGAATATAAAAACTTCGTTATTGCCCTCATGGAAGCAGCTGCAATTGAGTGAATACCAATGAAACCAAATGTAGAAAAAAGAGATAAGATGAAGATATTAACCTTACTTGATAAAAGAAACCAAACTAATGCCAACGCGCAGAATCTTAGGAAAGCCCAGAGAGAACTAACACTAACAAAAAGAACAACAAGAATACATTCACGGCCAAAACAACAAAATTAAAAACTCGGCAGAAGATAGACAATCACGACTAGCATTGGAGACAGTTAATGAATATAGCGGAAGAAAAGCCCCTCCGGAGCAAATCTAAAAGCTGCCAGCCAAGAAGAAAGAATACTGAAGTGGGAAGAACATTTCAAGAATATGCTGCGAAACTCTCTGAAAGACACTGATACACCTATCACAAGAATCAACTTGACAATACACAATAGTTCGAAGATTTCTCTATACGGCCACTTACTTCCCATCGTAAAAACCATCCTAGTAACATGAACAAGATATGCGGGGCACTAATGGATAAGCAAAGACAAACTCATAAACGACGTTCTTCTATGGACCTTTACACATGGAATGAACCAGTGTTGGCCAACCGACAAGAAATTATCTAAATCAGCTCTGTGCAGACGTTGGATACAGTTTGGATGACGTGTCGGGACAGAAGGATGATAAGGCGGATGGGGAGAGAGAGAGAGAGGGAGAAAGAGAGAGAGAGAGGGGGGGGGAGAGTGAATTCTGTCATGTCAGCGTGACTTAATGATGATTAGTCTTTACGGCGTTGTTCGTGCTGCTATTAAAGAGATTCAGTTTCTCTCTTGAAGTTTTCCCTTTTGAATCATGCCCAAGTTTTCTCGTTTGCAATATCACATACAGTTGCTTTTCTTCCCATTTCTGTGTTGTAATTTTTTTGTTCTTATGCTGCTATTGCTGTTACTGGTAGTTGTAAGAAGTTTTTCTTTTGATGGTGAATCCTCTCTCTCTCTCTCTCTCTCTCTCTCTCTCTCTCTCTCTCTCTTTTCTTGACATATGCAGTTTGTCTGTCATCTCTCGGGTGTGCATAGTCTTTAGGTCCATTAATCTGAGTTCCTATCTTATACATTTTAAGAATGGTCCAGAGTATCTTACGAAGGGGGCAGCCCAGGTGTTTATCTCTTTGATGAGGTTTCTGCTGCAGGTCTTGCTTTTGAAAAGCTTACTCGATCTTTTGAGGGATTCTTTTCTTGTGTTGTTTTTTTCTTTTCGTCCCAACATATTCCAGCTTTTTGTGAGGTTTTCACACAAGTAAAAACTGGTGATTTTCTCTGAAGTCTAATTAACAGCATGTCTCTTTAACTCTCTTGGACTCTTTTCATTATCATGGCTGATCCTAGCAGTGTTGTGCTTTCGACAATTGCGATTCTTCTGTTTCTAGTTCCTCCAATCACTTTTGCCGCTTCTGAAGCATTGTTTCAAGAGCTCCAAATATGACTGTTATTACTGTCATCTTCATGTTCCATAATAATTTTGATTTTCTACGAAAGTCCGGATATTTATCTAGTTATTTTGCCCTTCTTTATTTTAACTATGATCTGCTGAAATGGCAAAATCTACTAGTTAATCGGTACTTTTCTTCCTGTTGATTCCTACTTGGTCTGTTCTTCTAGCCAGGATTTAATGATTCATTTTTATCTCAAAATCTCTGAGAATAATTCTGGGACATTTCTGGTTTATGTATATACCATTTGTCTACCTAAGCAAAATTTTGTCAGTTGCACAATTCTCAGCGACTCACTTTTCCCATTCAGTCTTTCCAGTTCTTGCACTCCTTCTAGATCAGTCTATTTATTATTATAATAATCACTCCAGTTCTAGTTTTTCACACTATCCGGTGGTCTTTCCTCAAAACTCATGGACTCTTCTCAGTATTTTCACCAATCTCAATAATGTTGTAGTTTGGATAGTCTCCACTCGTCCCCTTATTTCCAAATCTTCCAATCCCTGTATTAATCCTATGGTAACGGTGTCAAAAGCATCAATTACAATTGGTATCACCATCACTTTCAGTTTTTCAGTTACCTTGCAAGGTCCAGATACTTATCTTCTTTTCGTTTTCTTTCAATTTTACTCTGTGGTCAGCCGGAACAGCAAAATCTACAATTCAACAAGTTCTCTCTCCTTTTTTTTTATTTTTGTTAATTTGGTCCGGTCTGGTCATCTGGCTAAGATTAAGTGAACTGTTTGTATCTCAAAATCCTAGAGAAGGTTGTGCATCTCATTTTCTTGGACAGGCTCTAGGTTGTGCATATATAATTTGTTCGTATGGTCAAATTTAAACTTCTTGCACTATTCCCAGTGGATTACCTTGCCCACCCAGTTATGTCTTGTCTTATTCTCTCTCTGTTCTAGTTTCCCGCATTCGCTTATTTATGGGATTGATAGTTTCACCACATTATCTATATCTGCTGTTTTGTTATGTCGTATCTAATCTTGCTTTGATATAATTGGTCCATATGGCGTTGTTTTGAGCTGCTATTAAAAGAGATTCAATTCCTCTCTTAGGGTTTCCCTTTTTAGTCATGTACACGTTTTCTCGTGTGAGATGTTGCTAATTAGTCGCTTAAAACGTCCACAGAGTTCTTTTTCTTCCCATATTTGTTTTCTTTTATTTCCGTTCTGTTGATCCTCGTGTTGTCAGTATTGTTTCTGGCGGCTGTAATCAGTCTTCCTTCGCGTTTTTCAATGTAGTCTCCATGTTGTTTTATCGACTGATCAACGCTGTCTTAAATGCTGCTAAGTCCTCTTCCTCCTTTTTTTCTTGATACATATATTCTGTCAACATCATTTCTGGGATGTTAGGCCATATGCATCCTCATGAGTTTTCTTGGTCTCTGGTCCATTTGTTGAAGTTCTCTGGTCTACTTCTAGAACTGTCCCGAATATCTGACGAGGGGGACAGCCCAGGTATATAGTTTGGTTTCGAGTAGCGTTCTCGTTTTCCTGGGATACTTTAAAAATTTTTTTCCTTTCCTCTCCACTTGTTTGATGGTGTCAGTATCCAATATTTTCTCCGTGCGTTCTACTTTTTTCTTGATTTGGTTCTTCCATTCCTTTCATTATGTTTCGTTTTCCGCTTTTCATTATTAGCATGGCTCATTTTTCTATGCCAAATTCCATCCCTATGTCCTGACAGTATATTCTCACTTGCCTGTATTAGAGTTTCCAATTCTTTTTCGTTTTTGGCGAACAGGTTTATTATCCAGCTTTGCGGGATCATGTGTGCCTTTTAGTTGTCAATCTACGCCATAGCTAGATTTTTTGTCTCGTCTTGCTCGTGTTGAGGATGTGTTTATCAATATAGAGTAGCTCTCCTATGTCTCTGGTTCCTTTGCAGCATCCTTTCTGTTCCACTGGGAAAAATCAGCTGCTTGTTAAAGAGAGTTAGGCACGTTATGGGTCTGTGGTTGTTTGGGGTCGTTCCTTCGAAGAGGTCTTTCTCGATCAATGTGGTCTTTTTTGTTCATCTGTTCGGGTACGTCTGCTTCTTCTAGGCATATGTTCATTTCGATAGCTAGAGTAGAAGTTTTTGAACGAGAATCTATTTATTTCATCGTGGCCCTTTTTTTTTTTCAGAATTGGCATTTTTTTAGTGTTGCTCTGCGTGAATCGATATGTATTTTCGCCTTCGGTCCTTCGAGTCCTAACTCTTTTCCCATGTTGCTTATCGATTCAGCTATTTTTATTATGTTCTTTTGGTTACCATATTTTGTTCCAATTGCATCCGGTTGTTGGTATGTATTTGTGCCATCTCCCTCTGATTGCTTTTTTTTTCGCTGTTTTGTCTGTATTGTTTTATTTTGTCTCGATATCTTTTTGCTCTTCCTTCTTTCGCCAGTACTTTCTGGTTTATTTCCTTTTATTGTATTGTTATTTTTACTTGTGGTGCTTTTTAATTTTTGTCCTATGTTCCATGTTTTTATCATTATTGTTTGTTGTCATAGATTTCTTATCTGCGTTTCCACAATTTGGCAAGTTTTCTTTTCCCACCATCTCAAAATCCCAGAGAAGTTAGTGTGTCTCATTTTCTTGGTTGAATTCTAGTTGTGCATATAATATTTGTTCGTATGGTCAAATTTAAAATTCTTGCACAATTTCCAGTGGATTACTTTGCTCACCCAGTCGTGTCTAGTCTTATATTCTCTTTGCGCTAATTTGTTGCATTCGCGTATCATGAGCTTTGCTGCGTCGTGTCTATTTTTCCTTTGATATAGTTAGTCCTTATGACGTTGTTTTATGTTTCTATCAGAAGAGATTCAGTTTCTCTCTTTGGTTTTCCCTTTCTAAGCCATGTCCAGGTCTTCTCGTGTGAGATTTCGCTTGTTTGTCGCTTGAAGTGTCCATACAGTTCTTTTTCTTCCCATTTTTTTTCAGATTATCCCCGTGTTATTTGTATTGTCCTTGGTCACAGTAATCAGTCTATCTACGCGCTTTTTTATGAAGTATTCTAGTCGTTGTATCGATGCACCGACGCATACAGTCTACATCATATCAGGGATGTAAGGCCTTATGCATAGTCATGATTTTTCTTGTTCTCAGATCCATTTGTTGAAGTTCTTTTCTCGTCCACTTTCAGAATGGTCCCGAGTATCTTACGAGGAGAACAGCCCAGGTGTTTATCTCTTTGATGAGATTTACGCTGTGTAATATGGCTTCGAGTAGCTCTCTCGTTCTGCTGGGGGTATTCTTTTTAATTTTTTATTTCATCCACACATGTTTGATGGAGTCCACTTCCAATATTTGAGGTTTTCCGCGTTTCATTATCTGCATCGCACATTTTTAATGCCAAATTCCATCCATGTGTCTTCACTGTGTCTCCTCACAGCCTGTATTTGGGTTTCCAATTCTTTTTTATTTTCAGCGAACTGTTTGATTTCGTTCATGTACATTAGGTGATTGATTTTTTTTTGTTCCGATCTGTAGAGTTTGTATTGGTCCGTGCATTTCCTAAGT
The DNA here is from genome assembly GCA_963585895.1 of Sepioteuthis lessoniana. Lineage (NCBI taxonomy): Eukaryota > Metazoa > Mollusca > Cephalopoda > Myopsida > Loliginidae > Sepioteuthis > Sepioteuthis lessoniana. The sequence continues at coordinate 21,508,032 of OY757937.1, read as the reverse complement.
ATGTAGCATCATCGCTATTACAAATAGTAATGGTGATAATGTATCTCCCTAGAATATACCTCTCTAGATTTTCACCTAAAGTAAGCTTTTTCTCCTGCTGTCAGTTCGACTCCTCAGTTTTTTATGGTCTTTTCGATAAGGTTTATGACTTCGCCGGATATCTTGTGAATTTTAAGACAATCTATTATCCAACTTTGCGGGACGAAATCCTATTATTATTATTATTATTATAGAACTTATCGACTATGAATGTCACTCAGGGAAAAGAGGAAATGGTATTTGTATAGCCCTCAAAAAGAAAGAAAGACAAAGACTGACGTTTTGATCTTCTATACGCTATACTTTACTTTCTTTAAGAGTTTACTTTCTCTTGTTGTCACCACAGGAAATCTTCGGATAGACAAATAAAAACAACCAAAAAAAACAACAGAAAATTAAAACAAAATAAAGCAAAAAAAAATTGGAAACTATCGAAAAGCACTAACCCATCTCTCTGTCTTCAATTCAGATTCACTGATTTTTACTTGATTATAAGATTATAAGTTAAATGAAAATGAAAAATGAATCATCATCATCATCATCATCATCATCATCCTGCTGCTAGCACAGATTTTCCTGACCCTCTCTCGCTATTTGTCTCTATCGTCTATCGCTCTCGGGAGGTCTTCCTGGCTACATCTTGTATCGGCACAGAGCTGTTATATATGTTCTAGATGGCCGTCCTGCCTTTACTCGTCCATGTGAAGAGGTTCAAAAGAGTATATCGCTTAGTAGTTCCTTCTTACTTCTCCAGTAGTGTCCCGCATCTCTGTATCGTCTAACTTTGATAGTTTTCTTGATAGGTGGTAGGTAGCCTCCAGGATTTGTTCAATACAGCTCACAGCATTCTTGTGTAATTGCCGTCAAGCTTTTTCTTTATACGTTTTGTTAGCGTCCATGTAGTGTATCCATACAGCAGTATCGACACGACCGCTGCTTGGAAAATGCGTTTTATTTTATCGGTCAGGTCCGACTTCCATATGACTGATAGCCTATCGATAGCCGCCCATGCCTTTGCTAGTCGCGTGTTAATGTCATTCTCGGTTGATGAGACATTGCTCCGAGTAAGGTGAACTTGTCTACTAATTTCAAAGGACCACCCTTTAGTGTGGAGATGCCGCTTCTTTGATTAAAGTACATGCAATCTGTATTGTCTGCGTTGACAAGGAGACTCATACCACCTGCTGCTCGTTCCAGACTATGTTGCAGGGATTCGGCTTGGGTGGGTGTATTTGCTAGAGCGCTATATCATCGGTGTAGTCCGTAATTGTTTGTGCGGGGTATCTTCTGCTTTTTTCCTTTGCAAGCTTGAAACCGTTTTCTTTCATTAAATCTATAGTCGTTCTAAGCACGTAGTCTAGGTAGATAATAAACAGGTATGGGGTTAATGTGTCTTTAATATAGAAGTAGTCTGTATCTCCATCCGATGAGCGGACATTTACTTTTGTGTTTTTATATTGCATCATAATGGCTGCGACAGTTTCTTTGGGGAGGCTGTTGGCGAGAAGTATTTGCTCCATCTTTCCTCTGTGTATGGATTCAAATGCCTCAAGGTTTTTTGCACGTACACCTTCTAGAATTCGACGGATAGTCAAAAGTTGTGATGTCGCGGATCGATTTCTCCGAAAGCCATTTTGGTTATTCCTAAGTATTTTCTCGATTTTCGGTTCAATGCAGTTGCGTAGAAGAGCATTACACTGGTTTACAAAGAAATTGAGGCAAGCACAAAAATACCCGTTTTTACCTAATTTGAGGGTGCTGAATTCAAATTTGAAATCCGTTTTTACTCATCACCTCGAGTTTTTTAGATATGCATAGTGTACATTTTGTGCATATACGGTACATAAAGGCGTATATGAATTCAGAGTTAATTCTAATTTAGTGAGACTTATGGCTTATTTTTTAGTTATTATGCACTAAATGTAAGTGATAGAATTACATTATATATATATATATATATATATATATATATATATATATATCAAGACGGATTTTGACAGTTAAGGCAGCAGGTCTCAATCAACACTCTGGCAGTCATTGGAAGAGGTTGTCTCGCAGGCGGCGCAGGAGGTTGGCGTCCCTCAACTATCGTGTTACACATCTTTTGGGTTACTAAATATTAGTATTACATTTTCAAATGCACATTTAGTTTTACTTTGTTATATTTTCAGATTCTCCAATGGCTTCAAGCACGTCAAAATGTCGAGGATGCCTCAACAAGGCCAATTCTTTCTGCTACGTGTGTGGGGACTTCACAACAGTTGCACAGCGTCAAACTATCACTTCCATACTCAGAACCACCTACTTTCACTATTTTGACTGTAAAATTGGTGATCAGGACAAGACTTGGGCTCCACACATCTGTTGTAAACCCTGCTACAATGGACTAACTGCATGGTTTAATGGCAAGAAAGTGGCTTTCAACTTTGCAGTCCCGATGATTTAGAGAGAGCCGCGAAACCCCGCAGATGATTATTATTTTTGTTTAACTAATATAACTGGTTTCAATGCATCTTCTAGGAAAAAGATCAAATATCCCAACCTTCGATCTGCTATGAGACCCGTTCTCCATTCAGACGATCTTCCTGTACCCACACCTCCAGTAAATAAGGATCTTCTTTCCTCATTAGATGAAGAAATGCCTTCAAGGGAGGATTCTGCCGAGTGAATATCTTTGGAAAATATTGAGTCTACATATTCAGGAACAAGTGGCAATGAGCCACACTGGATCATGCAAGAAGACCTGAATGATCTTGCTCGTGATTTGTATCTGTAAAAACAGCAGTCAGAGCTCTTGGCTTCTCGGCTTAAACAGTGGAACCTAGTCCAGGAAGATGTAAGGATCACCAGTTTCAGGAATCGGAACAAATAAGGTCATTGGTCTTCTTATAGGTATGCAAGCGGGCTTCACAAAGTACTGTTGTTTTCTCTGTCTCTGGGATAGTCGAGCTGTATCCCAGCATTACAAGCAGAAAGACTGGGGGTCTAGAAGCACTTTTGTTCCTGGCAAACATAACCTCAAGGAGAATCATCTGGTGGACATGAATAATATGCTTCTTCCTCCTCTTCACATCTAGTTTGGTTCGATGAAGAATTTCGTGAAGGTGTTGCACAAAAATGGTGCTGCCTTCCAACACTTGTTTACTGTGTTCCCAGGTCTTGGTGCTGCTAAACTCAAAGAGGGCATCTTTGTCGGACCTCAGACCCGAGATGTACTGAAGGATACTGATTTTGAGGAGCTTCTTAACTTAAAGGAACTGAGAGCATGGGAAGCATTCAAGTCAGTCTGTAGTGGCTTCCTTGGTAACACACGCGTAACAGATTACCAAGCCTGTATTGAGAAGTTGCTAAAGTCTTACGAGGATATGGGGTGCCGAATGTCATTCAAGATTCATTTTCTCCATTCACACCTCATTTCTTCCCGCCAAACCTTGGAGCAGTGAGTGATGAGCATGGAGAAAGATTCCACAAAGACATTACGAAGATGGAGAGCAACTATCAAGGCAAATGGAACCCCGGCATGATGGGAGACTTCTGCTGGAAGCTCTTGCGTGACATCCCGGAGGCAAAATACGCCAGATCTTCAAAGAAAACACACTTTTGACTGTCTGTGGTACTATGAATTGTATAACTGTGTCATCCAAGTATATTGATTCAATAAGTGTTCTTTATCTATCCTGTTTTACCTGTTATAAGCTGCTGCAACTCTTGAAATATGCACATATGTTCTCTGTTTATACTAAAATGAGACTATTTAAAAGCCAGAAAACTAGAGGTGATATAGCAAAACTATTTATAAATTTGAATTCAGCACACCCAAATTAACAAAAAACACCTATCCCCATTCTTGCCTCAGACTAAAAATTTATTTTCGTAAACCATTTATAAGAATTATTTTATATACTATGATAATTATCATAGTATATAAAATAATTTTAGGAATTCATGACGAAAGGTAAAAATGATAAATTGAATGCTGTGAAATCCAACAATGAAGTAAGTCAAATTGTTTAAAGAGAAATTACTTTTGTGGAAAATATTGTTTCTTATAAAATCATGAATAAAATATTCTTTTCATTTGTACCATTTCTTTGTTTAATAATTTATTCATTTTGTTTTGCTATCTTGTTCACATGTAAATTTTATTTATTTTATTCGAATATACATGCAGCTTATAAATAAAACATTGAAATGTTATATAGATATTTAATTTTTGATAGTTGTTTCTTGTTAAATTGTGAAATTTCCATGGTCTTTGCGAGTTATTGTTAATACGATATCTGCTACAATAGTATAAACCTCAACCACTTTTGTTTAGTTTGTCTTAGCAGATAATTTTATATATGTTAAAAATCCCTCTGAGAGTCGAGATATACATTTCCTTAATCATAAGCCAGAATTTTCATCCAACTATGAGTGTACAATGACCAAATGAAAGAACATCTCTTGAATAGTTTTGTGTATTTTATATCCGTTTTGTGGCCTTTAGACAAAAAAAAAAAGAAACGCTACGCCATTGTCGTCAATATTTTTCTTTTCTTTCCGAATAATCCGTGCACGTTAAAAGATTAACAAGGGTTTCGTTGTAAACTGGTGACATCTGTAAAAACATCTACAGTAACAATGATTCCTGTAAACTGATAAAACAAACTGCGCATGGAAGTTTCAAATGACATCATCGGACAAACTATGAATTACGCGCGGTGAAAATCTTTAAAGATTCGATACACATGTGCACATGAGTGCGTGAACACACGTTGACAGACACTGAAAAACACAAACAGGTTTATTCTGAGTTTGTCACTTATACTCACACATATGTATCCAACTAAACCACCTACATCAATATATATATATATATATATATATATATATATATATATATATATATATATATATATAGTTATTCGCATTCAGATAGAAACAAAATGAGTATAATATTTCATATTCGGCTGATTTTCTGAAAAAAAAAAATCTACGCCGGATTAGAAAAATCCTTCTATAAAACACACAAACATCAAATTGCAATAATTAAAATTGAGAAATCGACTCTTTTGAATAGATTCGTCTTTCAGTATTATATATATATATATATATATATATATATATATATATATATATATATATATATATATTTGCATAGTTCCTGTAAAAAAACTAGGATCAGTATTTACAAGATCAGAGTGTAGGATATGAGCGCTAACTTTCATCAACGTATAAACTTTAGAAAATAAACAACTAAAATTTGAACTTTACAAGGAGTTAAGTTATAACTCTATTTAATGCGTGGAATTTATGCATATTAATATCATAATAATTTAATATTTTTGTGTTACCATAATATAAAAAATAGCACGCCTCAGCGAGATTTTTGTCTGCGCAGTAGTATTGAAGAGTTATAAGAGAATGAAGATATTATAAATCTAATTTCCAACTTTGTTGTGCTTAACCCGGTCATTATGATTCTTTAAGGGAGATAATTATTAAATGCTACTTATCGAATATTTTCCATTACCAATTTATTAATTTGCAATTGATTATTATATAAATTCATTAGATAAACACTGAATACAAAAGCATTAGCGTTCTGAATTCAGATTTTGCACAATAGAAAATTCACAATTGCATTAACGACAAAGCAGAACATTTCATTCATTTATTTTTTGAATAGTCTGAGAAATGAATTTGCTGCTATTGACTTTCAAATATTTACTTAGGTTGCAACAAAGACCTTGGAAATATGTGTGCATTGAAAATCAGTACTCGCCATGCTGACTTTTTCAAGGATCAAACATCAATCATAAATGCTCGGGGAAAATATAGCCGATATTTAATGGGTTTCAAAAAATTGATATTATTTGAGATGTACAGGCTGTTTAAAAAATCGATATAATTTCGTAATCTAATTTTACAGCAAGTGTAAAAAGAACTCAAATCCCATTGCTCAATTTTAAAGTCTTTTTCTTTTCCAGTGAAAGGCATTTCAATACCTAAAAAGAAAAACCATAAAAACATAAAATTTATAGTTGTTTCTACACATGTTCTTAAAATCTGAGATCATTTGAACACGACAATTGGATAATGAAATGATATCATTTTTTCTAAAACACCCTGTATATTTGATCAGCTGTAACTTTCACTTCCTTTTTTTTTTCTTTTTCCTTTTTTATCTTTAATTTTGTTAGTTGGGAAGGAAGTTGTGGATTTTGAATCGGGTAATTTACAAGACATGTCGATAATTGAAGATTAATTAGAAGAATCTCCCCGGAAATATTATTCTTTGGATTATTAAATCTTAGAATGGTCCTGAATCAAGTCTTGCAGAAGACACAGGAAGGAAAGGGAAAGACACGGAAGGCAAGAATAAGATAACGACTCTCAACTTTGGAAATCTTCTTGTTTATATCATCTAATTAACGTTATTTACACAACATCGATGTCTGATATTTCATAAAATACTTCCATTATTTACTGAATCAAGCTCAATCCAAATGACAGAGAATGCAAAATTGAAAGATTGCGTAGAATCATTTTCCAAGTTAGAAGGTCTGTTTACCAAAAAAAAAAAAAAAGAAGCAAATTATTCTATATGTATACCCGTTGAAATTTACTGGGAACAATTTTTAAAGTAATTGTGTGTGTGTGTGTGTGTGTGTGTGTGTGTGTGTGTGTGTGTGTGTGTGTGTGTGTGTGTGTGTGTGTGTGTGTGTGTGTGTGAATTGAACTAATTTGGCCCTCGATAACTCACCGCAATTATTTTATTTTTCGAAAGAAAATATTTTACATTTTATAAGGAGAGACTCACTTTCACATTCTAATTCAATATAGAATAATCACTCATTTCTGTAACAAGTATTAAACAAGGTCCCCCACCTCAAATGTAAAAAAAAATTAAAATAATTCCACCTGTCTAGTCGTCTTTTCCAACGCTAACCGTTTTGGAAATAGGTAATCATTCTACATTGAATTCAGAGGTTAAGTGTACCCGTCTTACGAAACCTAAAATAATGCTAGTTTTTTTTTTCAAAAAATAAAAAAAATGCGACAGTTTGACGGTCTAATTAATTCAAATAGCAAAAAAATAGTTCAAGAATGTTTCCTCAGTTAACTTGAGCCGAGAGTGCACATGTAGAATAGTACCAAAATACATATAATTTTGTCAGGGAATATTATTAACTCAGATAGATAGATAGATAGATAGATAACTCCTTTATTTACTGAAATCGTTACGTGTTTCTAAGCATTTCCCAGGATTGTGAAAGGTGATTTTCAAGTAAAATGGCCCTCAGTATTTGGAAAATGGCGCACAAACAAAAATACGACTGATTGATTTTAATGACATGTCAATCCGTCTAGGATTATTTTATGCATAGAGGTTTGGGAATTGCATTGATTGTACCTTCATATCTACATTTTTTTGTTTTTTAAGAGATTTTTGTGCACACGGTTCTACTGTAAACGTTAAAACAGATCTGTTTGATCAACAGATGGAACCCTATCAAGTACAACCACTCCGGGTTGGAGTGAACCTTGGTGTAATGGCAATGAAAAAGCACTGTACACTCCCCAGAGCTCCAAAACTTAAATCTCCTCATTAAATACAGTTTAGTTTATTACCTTGAAAACCCCTTTGTTGAGGGGTAAGGCTCAAATAAGAGTAATAGATATTTATCAAATGATTTTTCGTAAAAAGTATCAGGAGACACTGATCTCCAATTGGGTTCTAATCGGTTTCCATCGATACATCCTTCTCGTCACACATCGATCTATTCCGTCTGTGTAGCTCATGTTGAAGATATAGAAGTTGTCTTCATACGTTCATTTTCTTACTGACAGTTTTTTCTTCTATTCTGAAGATAGAGTCGGTGATAAAAAAAAAAAATCATGGCTCAAATTTCCTTTATTTTTATCGAGACGAAACAGTTTTTTTAACGATTTGGAAGTCTGCGACATGACCACTTGGACAAAGTAAAAGCCTTCACAAAAACAACGAAATTTACCTCCAGGCATCCGAGTAATCTTCGACTGTTACTTCATTTGTACTAAACTTATCCGATATTATTTTTACTGTTCTTTTGCTGCCAATCACCCGTGATACGCGCTCTTTTTCTGTTTAATCAAATACCCTAAGAGAAAATTGGAAATTTGATTTCAAAATCTTCAGTACAAAAGAAAATTAAACAGGTTTTTTATGTTTTGAAACTAAAATTGCCGTTAGAACAAAAGAGTATAAACGTCGATTCGGTTTCAAATTATTTGTCCCAGTGTTCTAGAGAAATAGCTAGAATGACACAGACTGCACAGACGAACAAAGTTCGGTTCAAACTAATAAAAATAATTTTTCCCCATCAGATTACACCCAAGCCTTTCATCATTAAAAGCAACTTTCGTATCATAATTCTTACATAATCTCCGATTAGATACAAAAGATAAAATGAGAAAATAATGATTAAATTCAGATTTCAAATAAACTAAAATTTCTGCTGATCGGTTTGTAAGATTCGAATTATTAATAGGTACTACCACTTCGTATCAGAGTGAATCTGAGAGTAATGTCAATGAAGACACACTCCACAGATCTCCAGAACTTGAATTTCCTCATCAGATGTTGTTTGGTGTCATAACACGGACACCTTTGGAGGGGAGTCTTTGCAGAGGATGCAACAGCATATTTTAAGCCCTGTCAACAAGGTGGTGTGTGTGTGTGTGTGTGTGTGTGTGTGTGTGTGTGTGTGTGTGTGTGTGTGTGTGTGTGTGTGTGTGTGTGAAAATATTATTCCTCATCTCGAAAATTCTTATAGGAAAAAATAAGTACCTGATATTCACTGAGCTTATCAACGGGAAAATACGGGTTGTAAGAAGTAAAGAAGAAAGCTGAAACCACCAGTGACCAATAAAATAAGAGGAAACGATTTTACTGTTAGTAGATCGTCGTTTTGGTATCATTTCTCAGTTTTATGCGTTCAGCATGTAATCTTAATAAAACAAAAAAGAAAATTTGCCCTGACAGTAATTTCTTATATAAAGGAACTCGTGTTTTAATTAGAAAGATAGACTGGCGGCCGACGTACAAAGACTTTGTCTGTGCTTCTATTTAAAATAACTGAGTAACAATACGCTGACTAAATTTCAATCACTGTTTTGATATGTTACCAGGAAATTTTCATGAGTGTCTTTTTTATGACACTTGAAGTCATTAACATTTTGTGCTAAAGTATTAGTTGGAACAATGTGATTTTTGACAAAATTTTCAGCTCACTTTTTGCTGTCCTGGTCAACACAACTAAAAATTATATACATGCATATCATCTAACTTTTATTATAGTTTATATCATTTGGTATTGCCGTAAAATATCTTTAGATATGTCCAGAAAAATGTTATACGTGGTTGAATCTCACTAGGAATATGGTAAAGCTTTTTGAACCAGTCCATATATAATGAAATATTTTATGGATACCTAATTGGATTGTGCCACTAGAGGGCACTGTGATTATGCCAGTATCTATACATATATAATTGAACTAGAGTTCGGCTATATACATACAAACATTAGCATATACAGGTGCATATTCCTATACGTGCACACACACACACACAAAATCGCATGCACAGACACATATTGCACATTTTTTAATTTGTAAGGACAAACTCAATTCAACCCATTTTAAAATGCAATTCAATAAGATTTTGGTGCATTAACACTCAAGATGTTTGAATTTCTGTTCATCAAATAAATCGGATTCAAAACATTTCTTATTTAAATAAAGGACATAAGAAATGATGAAATGATGTAAATATTAACAAATAAATGAAAATTAGGAATATAAAAGATCCAATAGCCTGACAATAAAAAAAAATAAAATGTTCAATATCCAAATTTGGATAATTCTTGTCTTAGTTTCAATAAGAATTGGATTCCATCTTCATTTCCTGAAACTTATCATTATCCCAACTTCATTTAAGATAAGCATCAAATGCGTTTATATCTTAGACAGGATAAAATGATTAAAAAATAAAAACGAGGGCGTTTATAAGAGATGAAGAAAAGAAGAGGAAGAACAAAATAGTGAGGGTGGATGAAGAAATTTGAAAAAAACGAAGGGGGAGAAGAAAGACGAAAACGAAGAGAAAATGTGACTAAGAAAAGTAGCGAATAATAATAATAATAATATTAATAATAATAATAATAATAATCTGATAGTATAGCATAAAAAACAAAAGTAAAAACGGAAAATAAACGGAAATAAAGCAAAAACTTTGTTCCTATTTGTGCTTCAGGCAAAAACTCATATTGCTATTTATTTTTGGTAAATATTTAATATTATATCAAGATGGCCGACTTCGAATGCCAAAAAAATGATTCAAAATATATTTTCAAGTGAACAAAATTTGATAAATTTACACAAGTGACGTTTATTTCTAAACCTTTTTTTTGCCCGTGAGTATTTCCTTAATGAGTGAACTAGCTTGTCAGCTTGATATGGAATCCAAATTCTGCTGTCATCAGTTTTTTTTAATTTTTTTTTTATTTAACCTCCATTTTCTGTCAGTCAGTTATCGGTTTATTGATACGATATACTATCAGTTGAATTCTTAGGTGTATATCACAACGGAAAATCTAATGAATCAACTTAATAAAATGTAAATTGTGTGTGAGAAAGAAACAGGAATCTTTGTCAAGCGTTTTTTTATTTGATTTTGATAAAAATTAGTTTGGGAAATAATGTCCTCTCACAAAAAATCTTCCCCTTGTGCTAAATTCGTATAAACAAAATGTTTATAGTTATCAGTTAGTGCTTGTAAAATACACTCGAATCGAAAGTTATATTAAGCACACTTTGTGACAAAATAGAAAAAAAATGGATTTTTCTAGTTAGCGTTAGTAGTAGTTTGTTGTTAGACTCACTTAGTAACTCTTTCTTTCTTTCTTTCTTTCTTTCTTTCTCTCCCTATCTATCTATCTATTTATCTATCTATCTATCTTCACACAGCTACCGATGCCATGAAGTTCGATACGCATTTTCAATATGTGTTGTTCAATACGGTTTTTTTCTTTTTATCTTCTTTTTTTAAGAAGAAGAGATGGGTCGAGTTTCAAAAATATGGGGTTGATCTAGAAAAAGTCAACTCACGTTTTAGTTGGTAGTATATGAAAGCAATAATTCAAGGCAAATTCATAAACTACAGCTGATCACATTTTGTTTAAGGAAGGATTTTGTTTTCTGATGAATAAGAATCTTGTTCTCTACCAATAAAACGATTTGCCTTTTTATTTCATACGAATTTCATTATCGAGGCCAAAATGTGTGTGTGTGTGTGTGTGTGTGTGTGTGTGTGTGTGTGTGTGTGTGTGTGTGTGTGTGTGTGTGTGTGTGTGTGTGTTACAAATAATTGCAGTGAAGTATTTCTTCTAAATGGGAGAGCTTTTTGGTGGATGTAAGATAACACGTTGCTTTAACCACGAGGATCAATTTGAAATGTCCATCGAGTTAAAAAGAGAATATAAGAAGTGCGATAATTCTTAACAATAATTTTTCAGTTTTTTCTTTTATCAATTAATTTTTTAAAATTTATGATGAAAAGCAACAAAATTTTAACTGTGAAAAATTCTAGTCATAATTAATGATAATAATGAATTTTATCTATTTCTATTTTTAGATGAAGCATCTAACAATAGAAATAGATAAAATTCATTCTTAACGCTATTATTGTGCAAACCAAGAAGAAGAAGAAGAAGTGTGGTGCTGGCAGATTGGAGAAAAGTGATGGGATGACATATATATATATATATATATATATATATATATATATATGCACGAGGGGCATGTGACACAAGGTCAATTTCTTGAACGAAGTTTTCTGTCAGTGTTTCGTTCTCTGAAACCAGTTGCCATACCAAAGTTAAAAATATCAGTCTACTCTACTATTTACCCATAGCTGGATGGAGAACACCTTTCCAAAGAGTATTAGAACTATCAGTCTCGTCCAGGATTTGGATTCGGATTGCCGTGTCCATTTCCGATGACAATAACCAATATACCATGAACGCCTCCATAAAATCGGATCACTCATGGGGTTGATTTCAACTCCTGTGATACGATTTTTTTTAGTAGCTTAGTAAAGCAGCTTGTATACAGAACCAAATTTCATTGAGACCAAAAAGGTACGTCAGTTCAAGTCTCATCCATGGATTATCCTTTATTCTTATCCTTTACTATTATTATTATTATTATTATCATCGTTATTATCATTATCATCTCTTTTATAGTTTTTCACATCAGTATTAGCTGATGTTTTTTTTACTGGAGTTTGAGTGACAGCAAGTTTCCAGGACTCTTTTCGGTATTTTGGCCGTTCTCAGTAATGCTGTCATTGGGATAGTCTCTCTCCGTCCGCCAACTTCCAAGTCCTCCAGGCCTTTTAATAATCCTTTAGTTATTGTGCCAAAAGCACCAATCACAATTGGTACAATGGTTACTTTCATGTTTCACGGCTTTTTCAATTCTCTAGCAAGT
>OY757937.1:21385477-21490477 GCA_963585895.1 Sepioteuthis lessoniana | reverse complement strand
ACACCCCCCAAAATCATATATACATATATATAAGTCTCTCTGTCTCTTATTCTATATATATATATATAGAGAGAGAGAGAGAGACAGACAGACAGACAGATAGAGATACTTATATATATATATATATATACATATATATATATATATATATATATGAGGCTCTCTGTCTCTCGGTCTCTCTCTCTCTCTCTCTCTCTCTATATATATATATATATATATATATATATATATATATAAAAGGCGGCGCTATATATACATGCTTATATATATATATATATATATATATATATATATATATATAATATATAACGCCTCCTACACATATACATACATATATTTATTAAATGAACATTGAGAAGCCATCAAACAAAGAAACTATACATACGCACGCACATATATATATACATAGTTTCAATGTCTGATATATATATATATATATATATATATATATATATATATATATATATACTGCCTCTTATATATATACATATTTATATATAAAACGACACTTATATATATGTATATATATATTTACCGCCTCTTATATATATATATATATATATATATATATAGTATATATATATATATATATATATATATATATATAGCTTTTTTTGTTTAATGGGGTATCAATATTTATGGCTTATCATATATATATATATATATATATATATATATACCTCTTCCAAACAATTTGACAACATAAAGACTGAAGGTAATCCACAAAATATGATTGTATGAAATGAATATTTACTTAAGCTTTGAATGATTTACAGATTATTCAGACGTTTGTTCGCATCTTAATTAAAATAAAAACAAGTTGGACAAAATTATTCATTGATACGTCATTCATTGCGGATACTTTGAAAATTTTATATAATATAGATGCACATGATATTCTATACAGTGACACGTAAACCTCTTGGATATATTGGACTTTCAAGAAAATAAAATTTCTATTATTGCATCAAAGCTAACATTGGCGTCGAATATAAAATACTTCAGGAATTTAATGAAAAGAAGTATTTATTGTGTAACTATGACGTAGGAAATGGGTTCAACGAGCAGAGTTCAAATCCTTGACCCGATTGATTTTGCATTAATAACCGAGTGAATAGCATGAATCTATACCTTTTGGCCATTGGTAAATAGTAGGACAGAATGGGTTCTTTAACTTTGGTATGACAACCGGTTTAGGTGCAGGAAATATCAGTACTCTGTTTAAAACTGACCTTGTTGCACCCTTCCTCTACCAGAAAGATTAACTGAATGAATAATATATACATGAAAAATAAAGAAGTGTTTGCCAGCACAGCTGAATGTTACATGTTAACATGCGAACGTTTTGTACATATTCCGAAAATATACATGAAACAGAATAAAGATTGCAGTTCGGGAATGACTTTTATATAACTATCAATTTGATAATTCCAGTCGATCACACATATTTATTGAAGATTATTCGCTGGCAAGTAAAATGGTATTCTCAAGAATTTCATAATTGATCATCATAAAGGTGAAATGGGATATCGAAAAGTCTCTAACGATCTCAAGACCATCATCAGTTCAATTAGAGTTATCATTCAAAAATAGAAGCAACATATCTAGACAATCGATTTACCATAAAAAAGAAAATAAATAAACTGCTTTCTGGACAAAATATTATGGTCTGACGCGACAAAACATCGAACTCTTTTGAGACGCATCAAGAAAGTGAAGAAAAAGGTCATGTGACTCTTGAAATACAATCCCGATGGCGGAATTATAATGATTTGTGACTATTTTCCTCGGTGCTATGGTTACAAATACTGGAGAAAAACATGCTTAGATCAGTGAAATTTCTCAACTTTTCAGCAAGATGTCTAATTGTTTAGTGTGTTATCGTATTCATTCAGTAAACTCAAATAATTGTACACATTGGATTTTTGAAGGTTTTCGGAAGAAAATAATAATTTTATAATTGCTACAAACTTCTATCTGCAAAGTCGCATGCAGAAATATGGGATGTTTTTCCAAAACATGAATAAAACAAAAAAGTTGTAGTTTGAAACTGAATTAAATTCAAATTATTAATATGCAAATTTTTACCGACGAAGTTGAGCCCATCACGTACAAAGAATGAAAATATCAACGACCTTTCTTAGACTTAAAAAAAACTTGAATTTCTGGCTTACGCGTGAAAAGGATTTTACGAGGGCAAAGAAACTCTTTCAAGAAGTTCGTAGAGTGATATTTGACCATCAAAATTATGGAATGGGATATCGAAAGGTCTCCAATGAACTCAAAATCTGTATCAATACTTTTAGAGATATCATTCGAAAATGGAAGCAACTTGGTCTGACTATGGATTTGTCTCGAAGAAGATGTCCTTGTAAAATCAGTCAAGTGGTGGTGGTAGAGATGCAAAGATTTGGGGTTGTTTTTCTACTAGGGGTAAGTGTACGTGGTAGTGGTATAGATGCAGAGATTTGGGGTTGTTTTTCTTTTAGGGGTAAGTGTACGTGGTGATGGTAGTGATGCAAAGATTTGGGTTGTTTTTCTTCTAGGGGTAAGTGTACGTGGTGGTGGTGGTGGTAGAGATGCAATTATTTGGGGTTGTTTTTCTTTTAGGGGTAAGTGTACGTGGTGGTGGTAGAGATGCAAAGATTTGGGGTTGTTTTTCTTTTAGGGGTAAGTGTACGTGGTGGTGGTAGTGATGCAATGATTTGGGGTTGTTTTTCTTTTAGGGGTAAGTGTACGTGGTGGTGGTAGTGATGCAATTATTTGGGGTTGTTTTTCTTCTAGGGGTAAGTTTACACATAACGATCATCCACACAATTGTATACATAACGATTATTCCTTCAATAATATCTAACTTTATTGAAGGAATAATAGTTATGAGTCGTAAAACATTCGAGAACTTGTTTCAATCCTTGAAATATCTTCAACTACCTCGGATTTGGATCTTTCAATGTGAAAATGACCCGAAACATATTGCAGTGAAAATTGTTGAAGGTGAATAAATTGTGATTCTAAAAGTTATCAAATTAGTTTTATGGCCTAAATCACAAATAAAACTTTTAAGAGTTTAAACTAAAAATTTAGTACAGGAATAAAAACATTGAAGCAATCCTATGGTTATTTCTCGACAAGAGTGGAAGAAAACTGGAGTTAATTTATGCAAGAAACTTACTTTCAATTATTGTAAACGTCTGACAGCCGTCATAGCAAACAAGAGATACGCTATTAAATATTGAATGCTGCTTATCAATTCATGTCCGTTCCACTGTTGAATTTATCAATTTGTGTGTTGGCAAATATCTCTGATTTTTGGGGGTTTTATAGAGAATATCTTCAGTTTGAAGTTAGTAGCAATAACAGAAACTATTATTTTCTTTTAAAAAATCTATCATGTTTAATAATTTTACTCGTCATAATATATATATATATATATATATATATATATATATATATACAAACATATATATATATATGCACACACACACACACACACACACACACACACACACACACACACACACACACACACACACACACACACAGGGTGTTGTGGTAGCAACTTGTCATTTTGTGTACGTCTGTTTATTCATACACGTTTAATAGAAATACATTTGTGGTACGTTGTTTTTATGCATATCTTTTTTAAAACACATGCTAAAATTGTAAGTAACATGGTAATGGATAATAATTTGAAATCTTTGACCATGTTGAAATACAGAGAGTGATACGAATATAGCCGTGTTGTTATCGTCTTGATCAAAAATGATTAATAACTCGTAATCCTTTGTTCCACGAATGATTTGATAACCGATGAAAACCAGAGAATAATGGAAATTAAATCTTAACAACAAAGCTCCACATGGATACGAGATAAATTAATACGTGCAAGAAGGAAGACATTTCATCTCAGAACTTTCGACAAAACTTGGGAATTAGCAAATTTAATGAATCCAACGGTTAAGATGTTTAGTTTGTTTGAAGTTTATTACTCTCTTTTATCAAATTTTCAATTGATGTTTATTTTGATTTACTTACTTTGATAGATAGATAGATATATAGATAGATAGATAGATTCCTTTAGGTCGATTAAACAAGAACTAAAGAGATCCGATGTATAATACATCTAGGAAGAGCCAAATTTCAGGTTTCTCATTAAATAATTCATTGAATTAAGAAACGACTTTTCTTTTAAATTTACACAAAAAATATAATTTTTTGTTTAAATGTTGTCATAATGAGCTAAGAAATAGTATTTGACTTTAAAAATAGGCATCATGAATCAATTTTATTCTGATAAGCAAACTTTCAATAAATTTTCTAAAAAGATACTTTCAGCTTTAGCTTAGAAATCTTTAAATTACTCCTGTCATTCGAAATTGGCTGAATAATTTCAAAGATTCTCTGTTATCCACCAACTGACTCATGGTGGTTATTGTTGTAGTTACAACGTTTCGACAGTTGTTCACTCCAGACTTTTTCACAAGTTTTTTTCTTTACTTCTTTATGGGAATTTCAAATTGAAATCAAGATTCAATCAACAGAGATAAATTTTGATTTCGCTATCCATACTTGGAGGATACCAGTTGATTTTTTCTTGAGATACCGTTCGTCTGTTTCTTCCACTGAACCAGACAAAAAGATTTTTAGATCTGACACAGAATATATCGTTTAAGTTAATTCGAAATTGTTTGAATAAGATCAAAACTCACGACGTCCATACTTTTTTTTTTCTTTTGTTGTTTGAAATAAAATGGACATGCTGTTTCATTATTCAAAAGTGGCACATATTGTTTTTCACAAATCTATCCTTACTTATTTCTGACATCGGCTCTAAGTGATTATAAGAATTATTCATTAATCACCAAAACAGATTTATCGAGGGCTTTCTAGTAGAAAGGCACTTTTCATTATTTTGTCTTTGAAACAACAACAACAACAACAACAATAATAATAATAATAATAATAATAATAATAATAAATAGTTAAGATACTACAGAATAGCGAGTGTAGGTTATGTGGTCATAGAGATGAAATGATCAATCCCATTATAAGTGAATGCAGCAAATTAGTTCAAAAAGAGTATATGACAAGACACGACTGGGTGGGGAAAGTGATCCACGGGGAATTGTGCAAGAAATTGAAATTTGACCATACGAATAAGCTGTAAATACACAACCCGGAATCCGTCTTAGAGAATGAGACGCACAAAGTTCTCTGGGATTTTGAGATACAAACAAAGTACCTAATCTCGGCCAGACGACCAGCTCTAGGTCATAGTTAACAAAAACAAAAATAAAAAAGAGAACCAGCTAAATAGTGGACTTTACCGTCCCGGCAGACCATAGAGTAAAAATAAAAGAAGGCAAAAAGAGAGATAAATATCTAGACCTTGCAAGAGAACAACAAAAAAACTATGGAACATGAAGGTGACGGGGATACCAATTGTAATTGGTGCACTTGGAACAATTTCCAAAGTATTGGTTTAGAGACTGAAGAATTTAGAGGACGAGTGGAGATCATCCAAACTATAGTTTTATTAAGAGCAGCTAGAATACTGATAAGTGTCCTGGAGACTTGAGGAGACTTGCTGTCACTTAAACTCCCGTGAAAATCCATCAGTTAATGTTGGTGTGAAAAGCTCTCAAAAGAGTAAAATAATCAGACCATCTGGACAATAGCATTGTTGAGATCAGCCAGAATACTGAGAAGAGTTCTAGAGACCTGATAGGTCTTTGCTGTCACTCAGTTTCCATCTTAAAAACTCATAAAGAATGAAAAAAAGAAAAAAAGTAAGTAATAATGCACAAAAAATGTGCAGTGCTTTTAATAAAAAAAAGTTATAAAAGAGAAAAATAGAAGGAATCGAAGCAGACAATCAGGAAAGCGTTAGAAAACTTGTAAAAATAGAAAATTACAAATATCTGGGAATATTAGACAAAAGAAATGAAAGAAAAAGTTAGAAGAACCAAGAAACTTCTGGAAACCAAACTTAGCACAAGACTTGACACTCATGTGATGACACATGAAAGTCGATAAATGCTGTTTTTCCACATGGAGAAATTCAATAATACACATCTACTTTTATGTCAGGCACCATTTTGTCAAACCGGCGCACAATTGCTGTGAGTTATGATTGGAAAAGTGAAGCCTCTACTACCATATCTTCAACATTCAGCTCTGACAGTGAATGATAATAAAATGGAAGGTATTGCTTTTGGAGTGATCCGCTTACGAACGGGTATGGAGACTTATTCGTTGCAAGATAAAATACAATGTTAATCACAGTGACTATGTGAAAAAAAATTGTGTTTGATAGCTGAAAAAGTGCCCTAAAGGCTGTTTTCTGTATCTGATGTAGTGTCTATATAAAGAAACAGAAAGCATTAATTTTGAAGCGTCTCTCGTATCTACTGAACACATTAGAATTTCTTTTTACCCACACCAACTATTTGTTGTGATGCGGCTGCTGCTTGCCTATTGCAGTTACGTGCCCTTTCTGCAAAGCTTGCCTCCCTATTTTATTACTATTGTTCCTATAACATTTGAAGTTGCAGTCGCCGTGTAGCTTATTGTAACGCCTTGGGATGCATCGTCTTTTCCCTCGAATTTCATTGATCGACTGGGGATATGCATGAAGATCGGACAGAATTGTTGATCACTTTCTTCGAAGCCATTAATTTGTAGACATTTGACAATGGACGCATCATGGCGCGCATTTGAAAGCTGAATATGAATCCTCATGTTTTTGTCTTTTGATATTTTTGCAAAAAAAAATCCTTTTACTTATTAGATTAGAAAAGCAAAAAAAGAAAAGTGTATGTGTTCGAATGAGTGTGTATCCTGAAAGGGTATGTATTATCTTTGGCAATAGATATTTGTGCATGCTGAGAGAGAGAGAGAGAGAGAGAGAGAGAGAATCAATAAATCGGAATCCTGAAGAGTTATTAACTGAATTTTAATCTGGAATCTTCTCTGTATATATTCCATCCATATGAATGATATTCACACACACACTGACACACACTTATATATATATACACAAGCACACATACACACACACGCATATATATATATATATATATATATATATATATATATATATATATATAGTATCGTTTGACCATTTTCTGTTACTTTTTTCGTGTTTTTGGAAATTTCAAAAATGCGTAACAGGATTGAAATAAATTTATAATCCTATGTGACCGGTTTCGTTGTTTTTCTTAAAGTATATATATATATATATATATATAAACGAAATATTCAAATGATGTTTAGTTTTAATATGAATATTATTATGTTTTGGTCAATGCTACCATCTTCAGGGCTTTGTTTTTTAATGTCTCATCTGAAAAAAAAAATTCAAATAAGATATATATATATTATACACATTCAACCGGAGAAAATAGCAATAACTGTGCCACTAACAGTCTTTTTTAGATGATGACTCTGTGTTGGGCATGGTTTCGGAGCCAAAACTTCATTACCCCAACCCAGAGCGCCCCACCAGTACCTCAGGAAACTAATACACACACACACACACACACACACACACACACACACACACACACACACACACACATATATGTGTGTGTATGTGTGTGTGTTTCATTGAATCCTTATCCTCCTAATACAAAGCATTTATTTTAAAACATAAATCTGTTCTGTTTTAATTTCCTTTAATTCATTGGTGAATATCACATCTAATCAATAATTTTTCATATTAATGGGCCTTGTATTCAGTGTATTACCTTCTATACCATTTATACCATCAATGCTAGAAAACCCTGTTTGCGCTTCTATTTACCCTTAGTTGAAGGGGGAAAAGATAGATTTATGCTTTTCTCTAGGGAATTAATACAAAGTGAAATTCTACAGCGTCGTCGATGATTTGAACTCAAATTGCCGATTCTATTTTACTGTGCAATAGCCATTACGCCTACCACGCTAGGGCTTTTCTCTCTCTTCCTCTCTCTCTCTCTCTCTCTCTCCCTCTCTCTACATATGTGTGTATGTATGTATACGTTTTATACATTTTGTGTTCCTGCCTTCTATTTACTTAAGCCAATGGAAATATTTTCGAAGCTTTATCTCAAAATGAGCTCACTGCTTTCGAAAGATAAAATCATGTGAGTTTTTAGGCGATGAAGCCAATTTTATCACATTTATCTATTTACCGAGCGTCAATTAATGAACGAACTGATGAGCAAGTGCTAACAAAATTAATGATCCTTCGAATGTAGAATTTTCTAGGTGCAGATTTTTCCTTCACTTCAGCAATTCATATCGCTTCTTTTTTTCAGTTGGCTAATGATGAAATATAATAATGGCCGCCTTTTCAGATTTTGATGACACTTAAGATATAAAATACTAAAACCTGCATTAAAATTTTCAAAATGAATTTTTTTTTTTTTTTGCGTTTTACAAACGTCGTTTTCACCTGTTTGTGTGCACGTGTGTATTTGCATAATATTCACTTGTGATAATTGTCTTGAAAGTGGATAACATTCACTTATGATAATTGTCTTGAAAGTAATAAAAATATATATTCTTTAAGTTATTATCAACTTAATCACAAATCAACTTCATCTCCTTCAAAAGGATTCTCTTTGGAAGCCGGACGAAAACATTGTTCCCACTCTTAAAAATATGCGGGAAGTTTTCAACTGAAACATCATTAAATTGGTTTATAACGATTTGTTGCATGTTCTGAATAGTTCCCAAATGGTGACCACGGAGCAGGGTTTGAAGTCTTGGACTGCGAAGCAATGATAAGGACTGAAGAAGAGTTAGGAATTTGTGCTACCATAAGGATAGTCTTTTTTAGTTACGCCATAATGCTATTCGATATTCTGGTATTCTTGTTTTTGATAGACTTAACAAAACATTTCTAATAATCCAAGATTTGTCAAACGAACATAAATTCTATGAGGAAAATAGGAACTGAATGGTTTCATACGTCTTTAATATTAACATAGATTAGCTGATTTCCAATCTAGGTTTTGAAAAAAATTCATTACTTTCTTGACCGGTCTGTGTGTGTGAGAGAGAGAATACAAAATATCAAAAAAAAAAAAATGTTCATTGGATGTATTTAAATCATTGTAAATTTGTAATAATTGCCAGTTTCTCAGTGGTTGTTTTGTATCTCGTTTTTTACAGCTGAAACATTGGCTATATTAAAATCATTGGAATCCTTTTCATACCTAATTGTCATATTTGTAGCAGTTAATGAGAGGGGAATATTCGAGATAACTCCTCTTATCAAATTAGCTGTCAATAGATACCTCTAAATACATCTTTCATGAACATGAACATGAACTGAAGGGGTTCATTTTAACTAAGAGTAAAAAGTGGCGACGTTAGTCGAGGGTGACTCGTAGGCTCCCTTTTCAATAGCTACAACACTGAGGTGTAGGGAAGGGTGCTACTCCATTCCCTGTATTGCTCCACTTTACCCCTGACCTTTACCCTATAATGCTAAGTGTTAAGCAAGGCGGCATCAAGTACCATATTTTGGGTCTTTGGTATGACTCGACCTGGGATTGAACCCCGATCTCCCGGACCATTGGCGAACAATCTATTCATTACGCCAATGGAAACCAGCATTAAACAAAAAGTATTTGAAGGCAAGATTAAGTTGGTCGATGAGGTATGAAGTATGGGATGCAAATGCTTGAAATAAGATCATATTTACCTTGGATAGAGCTACCGTTAAATACGTGAGAATTTATCAGAAGGTGAAATAATTATAATGCAAATTGAGATGTTTCTTGGTAAGAGAGTCTGATGCTTTTGTGGATTCATAAAAAAATCATTGTTTAAAAAAGTTAAAATTGATAGTAACATAAATAGTGCCAAATACATTGAAGGACCACTTGATTCCAGACTTGGTTGAAGGTGAGATTTTTCAGTATAACAGACCTGCATATCATAGATGGCATGTAACATAAAAAGAGTCTGTATAATAAATATGTCACTGTATTGAAAGACTGTCCTCTTCGGAGCCATGACTTCCATATCATCAAATAAATATGAATAGAACTAAAGAGAAGTATTCATCAAAACAGTCCACACAGACTTTGTTTTCAGTCAAATACCGTTGGGAAATGGTTACTTATCCCTCCAGATATGGGGTAAATAAAACCACTACTGTTCTTCTACGTAGATAGCTTTGGCATTAAATACCCCACAAAAATTTATATATCATTAAACAAAGAAACCAAATCAAACCTGAGTTGAAAGGAAAATATTTGCGCAGGTATTTTTTGGTTATCTTAGATCTTCCCTTAAATAAAATATGGTAATTAGGTATAAAAAAGACTCCAATATTTCATCTGTAGAAATCATGATGAAAAAAAAGTTTACTTATGGGCTAAAAATTAGTAGAAACAAATGTAAATAGAATAAGACAGATATGAATCTCTCGATAATGTTCTCACATGAGTGTGTATTTATCCCGTCTACGTCCCCGTCCCCGCCAAGACATGACACAAAGCCAATATAAAATTAGTTTGAATTCATAACTTTCCTTCTCTTAAACTGGTTACCAAACTACGGCTAAAGAACTCATTCTGCACGATTATTTACTCATAGCTTGGTTGGAGAAAAGATGGCTTCATGTTTTTTCCGAAGAGCATAACTGTTAAGCGAAACTCAAACATCCTCATCTCAATTTGCCGATTCCATTACAACCATTACACTAATTGGAGGTGCCCGTGGTGTAATTGTTATCGTCGTAGGAAATGAACATGGTGACACGAGTTCAAATCCTGGACGAGACTGATTGCATTTCACATAGCACTAATACCCTTGGGAAAGGCATGAATCCAATTATTCTCCCTCCAGCTATGGGTAAATAGTAGGACAGACTAGGTTCTTCAGCCTTGGTTAGGCAACTTGTCTAGGAGAAGGAAAACTCTGAATTCAAACCTGTTAAACTCGGCTTAAAAATTGACCTTGTGTCATATCCTGCCCGAGCGGAGGGGTTGGTAAATAGGATTACACTAATTGCACCTCACATTTTTTCTCATATAAATAGCTGTGGACAAAAGTAATCTTCAGCTCTGGGAGACTAACGCTTTCCTCCCTTATTCAAACTTAATATAAATAAATAATTTAAGAGAAAATGAAATAACTAATATATTATGAAAGATTTTGTATAGATGTTGTATTTTACTTGTATTGCAAAACTAACTCGGCGTTTCAGTTGTTGCGAAGACATTATTTTTGATCACACTGTACTCCTCTTTTCCAAGTCTTTAATTGTAGTGTGTGGATCTCTATTTAGCAGACGTTGACCGTAATATTAGCGTTAATTTGAATGTTTTGGCGAAATTGCTCAAGAAAAAAGAACTTGTTGATTCAAGGAAAGAGGATCTTGATTTTGCTTGCGTGCTGGACTTGAACCATCTCTTGAAATTATTATAATACATTATGTGGCCAGTACTGTTAAAAATTTAAAGCACTGTATCCGGCCAATTCACATGTGTATTGGTAAAGAATCTCCCAATTCATCTTGTATTACATGGCAACGCTAATGCGACTGTCTGTCGGTAAATAAGCCATTATTTAAGTCAGTTAATTGCAAAAAACGTGTTATCTTTGACAAAGCATTTAAGTGTTGGCAAATCCTTACATCCCAAACATATGTAAAACTTGTTTAGTCTGTGCCTGATAGAATGATTTCTCTCAACAAAAGTAAAATTGAATCATCAATATAGCAATTACATGCCGGGCCATTGGCATAATGGTTAGAGTGTTCGCCAACGGTCAGGGAGACCGGGGTTCAATCCCAGGTCGAGTCATACCAAAGTCTCAAAAAATGGTACTTCATGCCGCCTTGCTTAACACTCAGGAATATAAGGCAGGGATCGAGGGTAAAGTGGAGCAATCCAAGGAATGGAGTAGCCCCCTCCCTTACACCTCAGTGTAGTAGCTATTGAAAAACGAACCTTTGGGTCAACCGCGACTACGGTCGCCAACTTTACTTTTATTAATTACATTGTTGGTAGTGTATGATTTGTGTACGTCAGCTTTTCACTGTTTTCCGTGTATATTTTACAAATTTCTCGTATATTGATCCGAGTTTTTGTCTTGATGTTTATGCCTATAGTAACAAAATAAAAATAGTACTTTTTAGTGAGACTTTTGCTAGCGCAATTAAGTTGAAAAGCTCCAAACTAGATACTAAAGCAATTTTCAGTTCAATTCGCAGAGCCAAAAACATTGGCAGTGAATGATTCTTATATCATTATCGTTTCCTCTTTCATTCTTTGAATTTACTGTGCAACTGGTTCGTGGAGAGATTTTGGCTCATCAAAGGTTTTTATCAGATTTATTATTGCAGTCATAGCGAATGTTTTGGACAACTGGTTCGTGGAACATCATGAAGACATCTAATTTTTTAAAGTTAATTATGTAGAATTTTATTAACCCTTTCAGCTGCTGTTACATATTTTTATAAAATAATTTTACCCTCGTTAATCCAGAATCGAAACAAATTATGAAAAAAGTTGACTGTTGATATATATAACTAAAAAATGACAAAAGATTTTCATTGTTTTTATCGATCTTTTTAATCCTTTTAAATATGAATTGGCTTTTAGTACCCTCCCATATATACATACATATATATATATATATATATATATATATATATATATATATATATATATATATATATATATATATATATGTATGTGTGTGTGTGTGTGTGTGTGTGTGTGTGTTAATACAGATCAGATTTTTTATTCTAAAGGTGCTATTACGTTATTTGAAAAACAAAGAAGAAAAACAACTGGTCAAATCCGCAGATTTTTTAAAAACTATATTACCCTCCCAAGGAAATTAATATTAGATCAAAAGAAAACTCCGTTTGACATAATTGAAATTAATAAAAAAATTAACTCCAACATTCATCACATTTTACTTACGAATTGTATTCTATTATTAACCATGTATTGTCTCACTAACAATATTGGGTAATTTTATCTAATATAAATATGTGTGCGTGCGTGTATCTGGAAAATAATACAACTTTTTTCGTTATCTAATGCTTCTGAAATCACTTGTATGATATCTACGAATCCATCAGTGAACTTTTTTTCATATTTGTCCTTCCTTATCTTTCTAATTTCACACACACACACACACACACACACACACACACACACACACACACACACGCATGCATATATATATACGTGTGTGTGTGTGTGTGTGTGTGTTAATGCATAGGCGTAAGTCTGCTAGATTGTTGTCTTAAAGTTTTCAGAATAAAAAAGGAAATTTTAATTTTTCCTGTTTTTTTTTTCTTTTCCTTCTCTTCCTTTCTTTTTTTACGTTTTACTTTCAATCGTCTTTCGCAAACCCTTGTTAATTAGTGTTGCCGCAGGTGCTTCTCCAAGAACTTGAAAGCGCCAACATTGACGAAAAGTTGGCAACTTTTCAAGTATATTATTCAATAGACCTTTTTGACAGATTATGTTTCTGCTCGTGTGCTGCCTGAAGTAAGGTAACAATATTTCATTCAATTTGTTTCTCTGCCTGTTTGCTCTAGTAAGGCAGTAAAATAAAAATTATCTCCTTGTTTTACGCACATCTCATAACACAGTAAAAGGCTGTATTTTCAAGACTTGATATATCAATATGCTTTTCTTCTTTTGTTTTTAATAGACGGTTTTAATAATTTTTCTTTTGAATGTCGAAGACTACAATTTTCTTGTACACAAAAGAAGTTCACTTAGTGAACACATTGCACTGAATTGGCCCGGAATGGTGCAAGTTGTGAATCTTCAATATATTCATATTTATTTTTGTCACCTCTAATAAATCTACAATCATTACAGTCAAAACTTACGTTTTATCTGTTTAGCATTTCGAATATTTTATTTGCTTGACCAATCATTTCAACGATTATTATTTGTTTTCAAGTGAAAGCAAGATCTCATTCTCCTAGATAAATGTACAACAACGAGTCACCTCTGTCTGCTACCTCGAAATTGAATAAGTTTCGACAGCTGTGTCAACAATTGATTATGATTATTATTGTGGGTGTTCATGATTTTAAAGAGCTTCTTCTTCTTCTTCTTCTTCTTCTTCTTCTTCTTCTTCTTCTTCTTCTTCTTCTTCTTCTTCTTAATAGATTGACAGATAGATCAAGTATATATATATATATATATATATATATATATATATATATATATATATATATATATATAACAGATACATGCATACGCACACACCCACATACACTTACACACTTACAACCACGAAATCACAACGGTTTTTGTCTGTATTTTTTAGTATTTTCGATTTTCAATTCATTCCATCTTAACTGCCTGATGATTGCTGTTTTGCAAAAAACTCAATGAAACCCAGGGTCACAGTCTCTATTCCATGGATTATATATATATATATATATATATATATATATATATATATATATATATCTAATATATATTTATTATTATTATTATTATTATTATATAATAGCTCTATCCAAGATATTGAGCACTCTCCATATTATATTGCACTTGGTTTGACACATACCCACAAAGTGATTTAGTGACAACCAACACTCTTATAATATATATATATATATATATATATATATATATATATATATATATATATATATATATATTGTCTTTGTGTGTGTGAGAGAGAGAGAGCGAGCGCGAGAGAGAAAGGGAAAGATTGCGAGGGAGTAGGAAAGAGAGCGAGAGAGGGGGGGAATGAGTGCGAGAGAGTACGAAAGACAATGAGAGAGAGAGAGAAAGAAAGAGAGGGAGAGAGAGAGAGAGATCGACAGATTTGTTTCAATAATCCTATGCTCACAGGAAATTCAGTGTAGCTATGAAAGAAATTAAAATTCCAGACACCATCCGATTATCTCGCTCGCGTGCACACACACACGCACACAAACAAACACACACACAGAGCGGGTGGGGGCATTGATATGTTAGCTCATAAATATAGTAAATAATTGAATGAAAACGAAATGAATATTCTGATGACATCATCTGATTTTTATCTCAATATACAATAGTCGAAATAGATATATTGTTCGTTTCAATATTTAATCAAGTTTTATGCATTGAGAACAGAAAGAAATAAGCACCAAGTAATTTCATACATAAATATACATTAAGTATATGAGGCCAAGAAATAAAACAGGAATTAAAATACTAAAAATGCTAGGGATTGTAGCCTTTGGAAAGTTTGGGTCCTAATAGAGAGCGTGAGATTTTGTGCCGCATTTCATAGATACTTTAGCAGATCTAATTATATATTAAACACAATGTCACTATATATATATATATATATATATATATATATATATATATATATATATATAAATAATGAATCTTTGTGTGTGTATGTCTGTGTGTGAAGGCGAAAAAGTTATTTTTATATAGATATAAGAAATGTTACAGAAATCAAAAAGAATTCTCAACCAAAATAAACATGATTCACTTCCTCCTTCTTGGTTGACCCATTACTACTTGTTTCATGCAATTTTTTGAGAGAAAGAAAATCCTCAGATGGCTTCAGTTTTATATAATATAACATTGATAACACTACTTGGTCTCAATACAGATTTAGGAGAACTTGCGTTGTTATTGATAGACCAGGACATTAATTGATGCTACTAGAACTACAGTTGCCATAATGATGGAATCCTTCATTACTTAGTAATGATATCAGTTAGCTACAAAATTGACAGAATTTAGATAATAGCACAATTAAAAGGACCGTATTAATGTTTTGTTTTTTTTTACAATTCTTTTTTATTCTTTTTATTTTTGTTGCATTTATTGTGTAACAAAATAACTATATGTAAAATATACGGATATGTAATATGTTCAGATGCATGGAAATACCGAAAAACACTGACGACTTTCTTTAGTTCAGGTACGAAACTTTTATTACCTTCTTGACCTTTAGCTTTTCGACACGAGGAGAGAGAGACACACAATTTTTACTATGCTGACCGTTCCATCTGACCCAACAAACGCACAGCGTATCCCGTAAACCACAACTCGACTGGCCTCGCCCAGGTCCGAATCTCAACTAGCTTCGTCCAGCGTCAAATCTCAACTAACTGCTTTTTTTCAAAAATCACCAAAATTCCCAGCCCCTCACTTCCGGGCATGATGTCATTCACACCCCAGTTCTATTTCCTATCTGGGGTTTTTATTATGACATTTGTGATTGTCACATCCTCCGCGCGCGAGCGTGAACTGCACTCAGTGTGTGCACCTACACGTGCACTTATCCGAATAGTTCTAAGCCTAACCAAACCGAATGATAAGAGATAACCAACTAAAAATGATAATATAAAAAAATCCTTCCGCAATTATATAACAATTGTATCATTATTCATCGTTTGTCTAAAGTTTATTGTCATACCTAGGATGCATTTTTTGTCAAAGGTGGGGAGTCTTACAACTCTCTAGGGGACAGAGTGAGCGTTTCCTAAGCCGACAGAGTCTTACAACTCTGAAGGGGACAGAGTGAACGTTTCCTTAGCCGACAGAGCAGACTTTTGCTAAGGAAAAGAAACATATCATTATTGTTTGAAGGAAATCTGAGAGAATTACGCTCTAAGGCAGAAATGTCACGGTGCGATATTTGATAATATCCCTACAGGAATAGAATCAGACTGAATGCCACTTCTCTATGAGGTGGCTATTACAACAACCACGTTCGCCTCGTTTTCTGTCTCGTTTTATCCGGAGACGAGATTACGACCAAACAGGAGAAAGAGATACTACACTCTGATCGCAATCCAGAGGCCGGTTTGTTAAATTCTGATACAATTTTTAACTAACTTTAGATTAGAATTTAACGCATCGTTTAGTTTAAAGTGGCGGCCTACATGCGTATGAATGGGCAAGGAGTAAATTACTGAGTTCCTGCGATCAATATCAGGAAAGACAACTCCATCTCTCATTTTAGCTCATTTGGGAGGTGTCAGAGTATCAGAAACCAGGCACGTATCCTTTGTTATCGATCCCTAAAAGCAGGCTAGAACACAACTGATCAACTGGAATATATACTACATTCTTATTCTCGGCATTTACTTTTAATTTTACAAAATGATCGACTAAAACAACGAAATTCACTATCTGACAATTTTCCTTTCGTTTTTTAAGGACAAGATCTGATGTTCAGATTTGAACTAATTGATCTCTATAAAAAATGCTTTTTGTTCTCCAAGACAAATTCTAGTTTGTGTATAAACCTTTGCTTTGCACAGTTCCGAACCGATCACTTTCTCCCCTCTCCCGCACATTTTTCTTCTTTTTCTAAATTTTACTCTTCCTTAATCATTTCTCTGATAAATTTATCTTGGCTTTAAAATAGGTGTTTCTCATGTTGTTATTCTGAATCACCATTTATGAAGAGTCGAATTCTTTCTTTTTATATCTTCTACGCAACAATAGTTATCTCGTTTTATCTACTTATCTTTCTATTGTTCTTCTGCATTTTCCCTTTTTACTTTCATATTTTCTTCATTTCATCTTGTTTTCTTTTTATTTCAAAGTTGAAACTTTTGGTTGTTTTAATTGGACTTTCATTACTTCGTCCCTTGTAGATTTTAAGTCTCTCCTTGTTAAGAGTCGACGGTATATTTTAATACTTACAATTTTTCCCAATCTTTTTACTTATATATAGCCTATCGAAACGACCACTTCAGTGAAAGGATTTAGGTATTGTAATCAGTTTCCTTGTTTTTTTATATTTTCCCGTTTCTCTCTTTGACAAGGTATTTATTTCTTGAATCAGATTTCCCTTCTAATATTTTCCTTTTCCTTAGTCTTCGTTCATTTTTTCCTTAATATTATTCTATTTGATAGAATTTGCTTTCTCCTGTTGTGCCTCCTGATAATTTTCTGAATAGGATTAGCTGATTGATTTTAACAGTATATCAACCGTCTAGGGTTATACTATGTAAATATGAACACAATCCCTAAACCTTCGATAGGTTTAGGGATCGTGTTCATATTTACACTTTTAGTGTTATTGCTTCTAAAAAGGTTTCTCTTTTTCATACGGTCCTATGAAATACAAATAATTTTCAAACAGATTTCTTGGATTCATAGATGGGTCATTAACAGGTACTACCATTCCAGGTTAGATTGGACTTAAAAATAATGGCAATAAAAAGAATTCTCCATACTTTCCCAGATTTCCAGAACTGGAGCCTCACCATCAGATGCAGTTTAGTTTCCTACCCTGAATATATTTTTATGAAAAATCAATTTAATTCTTTTCGTTGTGTTGGGTATCACCTACCTTTTCAGCATAAAGAGCTGTTCCATCTACCATATATGGCAGTAGCGGAGATCAGTCTGGGAATAAGCCTCAGAGTCAGACCAGAAGAGCCGTTCCTGTTGTTGAAGTATATCATTACTCTATCACTAACCCTATGTGCTTAATACTAACAGTCTCTCTCTTGTAAATACTCTTTCCTGTAAATATAACTATTTTTCCTCACATATCGTGGTTTGTCTTATTATTACTACTGCTTGTGTTCACAAACCAGAACACAACACGTTGTTTCTGTTTTTCGTTTGCGTATCACAATCATTGCCCTTTTCTCAATCCCGACTCCATTTTAATGTCTTGACTGAAGATCTTTTGTATTAAACTCACCAATTTCATTTTGTTTTTGGAAAAAAGACTATTAAGTTATCGTTATATATATTCTACCAGTATATCCCAAATTCTTGATTTCTGCTCTTTTCTGCAAAATTATTTTTGACGACAAAAGAGGTACTACAATTGCATTTCCATAGCAATAGGACCGGATATTTAAGGAAGATGTTCCGAAAATCTAATAATCTTTCCAAACAACATACAATAGCTGTTAAGTTCGGACACCTCTCTTCTCCATTGGAAGAGGCGTGGCTAAGTAAGCAACGTAAAATAAGTTTCGCCATTTGACTATAGCATGCTTCTTTGCTCCTAAAATGAAAAGGCTGCTGTATCTTCTCTAAAATTAACAATTTGGTTCTTTCAACGAGAGCCTTTTGACGTTATATCTGTAATATAGTCGTAACAAGTTCTTCCCCTTGAGTGAAATTCTTCAATCACATCATTCCAGAGATAAAAGCTATGGTTCTCTCTCTTTCTTACTTTCAATAAGTAAACTCACCTTTTGTACAGCTCTGTAAATAAACGTAAATGTACTCGGAACATCACTCTTGTCCTTAATGCATGCCTCATCGCAATATATTCTATGGTGTCAGAAGTCAAGAACAAGCATGGACATATTACAATTGCCAACCCAAATGACCTGGAACGGTAATCTAAAAAAAAAATTTGGATATGGTTCCAGAAATTTGAATTGTACCACGTGGCGTTGGAAAAAAACACTAAAGCCAGACAAGGTAAAATGTGCTCTATTTCGGTACATAGCCGGAGAAAAGGCAATAAAAGCGGAGAAGGAAAATATAATGCTTTGCTTCGCAAATTTAAAGGATTTGTTGAATGCAACAAAAAAAACAAACTTAGCTTAGAGACCAGAAAGAAGGAGAAACATTATTTTCCTTCTTAACAAACATTACCTCATAGGCTGGAAAATGTGGCTTGGACTGTTATATAATTAAGGAATGATTTTTTTTGTATAAATTATTTTTCGTTAATTATATTTTATCATTCAGTTTGGTAGGGGTTTGAACTATTCGAGTCTCTTAGTCCAGGTGCATTGTCAGTTGGTGCTGTTTTACGCTCGTGCACAAAGGATATGACAATCACCAATTGTTATAATAAACCCCCCGACAGGAAATGGGACTGGAGTGTGGATGACGTCATGGTCCTGAGAATTTGAGGATTATGAAAAGACGTCAGTTAGGTTTTCGACCGTTGAAAGTTGCAGTTGGGTTTTCTACCGCCGAGGCATGCGGGTTGAGTTATTCGGATCTCGACTGGCAGAGATGAATTGAGATCTTAAACATTACAAGATGCGCCGCGCTTTGGGGTGGGGTCAGCATAGTATGGTTAGCCTAGACTTTCAAGAATTGTGTCTCTCTCCTCGTGTCTCCATGGACCGAAGCCAGAAGTTAATAATCCCGTTCGTGTCTGAAACGACAGGATCAGATTGTATTCGCCTGTATACATATATCTGTATTATTACTAATGTATATTCACACATTATGATTATACAACATAATATACGATTTGGTGCGCAGTGACTAGCTATGTCTTTTGCAAGAAGAAAAAAAAAGGAAGACATGGATTGATTTTGAACTTGGGTTGTCCACTCGACGATTCTCGGTACTTTCGTCGATTAGAAGCGGCTAAGAATGATGGAAATCAATTTTAGGCGACTGTTGTTCCAGATGGGAAAGAGAGAACGTTATATGAACAATAAGAACCTCAACTCCAAAAAACAACTGTGCTACCCCAGAACGAAGAAGGAGACAACGGAAAGAAATGAACTCAGCTTCAAAGAAAAGAAAAAAATGCTGCACCCCAACCAGGAAGAGCGGAGAAAAAAGAACGCCAAATATTGAAAGACAAGCGACAGGTTAGAAAAAAGAAGAAAAAAAGTTTTACACAAGGCCCCAGAACGAAGGAGAAAAAAGCAGAACAAAAGAATCTAGAAGAAGGCATGAAAAGAAAGGGAAAAAAAGAAAAAGAAGGTACTTGCTCATTGTGTAAATTTTATGTCTTTCTCTGTTGTTTTTATGTTGGGTGGTTCGTGCCCGACAGAATTTATTTAATTACGTTAAAAAAAAGGAAAAGTGGTAGGTATATTGCTCAAATTAAGGAAAGTATTTTTTCCTTCTGCTTATCCTCGAGTTTCCTGGTTCGCGTTGATAAAATTCAGCTGATTATGAAAAAAAATTGGTTGTATCTGTCTTTCAATGTTCTAAGAGTCGCATCCAATAAAATTTAGATAAATATAAAAGAAAATTAGAAATCGATGATAAAATCCAGTATGTTTTATATATGAGTTGATACAGTTTACTGCTATGTTTTGGGACTATGAATCATGAGGGGAAGGAAAGAAGAAGAAAAATGAGAGGGAAACTGAAAATATTGTTTTGTGATATTTCAAAAAGTGACTGGTTATAAAAACAAGTTTCGAATTGGGGGACAATGAGAATTTTGAGTGTTTCATGGATAAACAAAATTTTTGTGAATGAAATTTTGTAGTAACTTGTAGATGCAATCGTAACGCATAGTAATTTGACTTAGGATTTTAATCTGAGCTCTGGAAGGATTCGGGCATCGACGATATGTTGTCTGGAGAATGCTCATATACCTTTGGATCCGTAGTTAGGTCTGTGGGACGGGTTCGATGTTTGGAAAAGTTGTGGAAATTGGAAGCATTCTGTGAAGTCTCCCTAGAATGGGATCGATATCTTGGGTGCTGGTAGAAGCCATACCAGGTTTTGTGAAGGTTTCCCCCTAGAGAGGGGTCGAGAAATTTGAGGTTCAGTGGTCAGGCCAGCGTTTTGTGAGTTTCCCTAAGAATGGGTTTGAGATTTATTTTAAGGTACTGGTCAGTGACCAGACAGGGTTGTGAAGGTCCCCCAGGAATGGGATCAAGAATTTAGAGGTTTAGTAAGAGGCCAGACCATTGTGTTGAAGAGGATATTTTGAAACAGGGGATGGGAAATTAGGGAGTATGTGGACAAAATCTTGACGTGTCTCGTGTTATGTACCGAAAAATGTATGGACTCGATTTTGAATTGTTCTTGAGGGAGAAATATAGTTGACCAAATAGACAAATAAATAAAGTAACCTCGTTAACTATTGAAAAAGAGAAATAAGATAGACGAAGGGCAGTGGAAAAAGCAGCAGACATAGTAAAAGGTTTGGGTTGCTTAGGAAAAGAACCCTCGAGATATTTTAACTCATCTTTGGAAGTATACAAGAAATTAGTATTGTGTTGTCGTGGTCGGTATAAGTAAAAATGAAGAAATGATGGCTGGATACGAGCCATACTTTTATAGAGATATTTGTTGAAAGAAAAAGAAAAAAAGGTTATTCGTTATCTATTGAAAAGATGAGCGATAGACCGATTAACAGTGGTTAAAAGTAGTAGAAAAACGGGACGAAAGCGGGAACAGTTTGTGTTGGTTGGAAAGAAAAATAGGTTCCTGTGAAACTTTTCCACATTTACCTTGGTTTGATTACAAGCTATGCTTAGTTGTCAAGAAGGCTTAATGGAAAATGTACAGGGGCACGGACAATGATAGTATGCGTTATTGATATATATATATATATATATATATATATAAATTGATGACAGAGATTACAAGAGAAAAAGGTTAGAAGTAACGAGTTACGGATGTAGAAGGAAAGCAAAAAGAGTAAAAGACAGATAATGAGCAATTGATCCGTGAAAAAGAAAAAAAAAGACTGAAGAGGAAAAAATACATGCCAATTGGTAAAGTGAACAAAAACGGCAAAAAGAAAAGAAGAACCAGAAAATATTTTTAAATATTGAAAAAAAAAGGAAATGAAGGACGATAAGAAACATTTTTTTACTGACCTTTAGTTTTTGGACTGTTGAATGATTTATAGTGTTGTTTTTTTATATGCTCTTTTGAATTGTTATTCTTGTTTTTACTGTATTTTTATTGGTCAAGTCAACATGAGGAAAAATGTTACATTGCATCATTGTTACAGATTACGAAATCGGAAAGGAGGGAAATAGAGAAAAACAAAAGGAAAATCCTTTCACATCGATACATTAGTTTAAAAGATATTTTGTTATCTTCTATAACAAACTGATTTTATTTTGTGGGGAGGAAATGAAGGTTATATAATTAAGGAATGATTTTTATATTATTTATTTTTCGTTAATTATATTTTATCATTCAGTTTGGTAAGGCTTTGAACTATTCGAATCTCTTAGTCCAGGTGCATAGTCAGGTGGTGCAGTTTTACGCTCCCGCGCAAACAATATGACAATCACCATTTGTCATAATAAACCCCAAGACAGGAAATGAGGCTGGAGTATGGATGACGTCATATCCAGAAGAGATGGTCCTGAGAATTTGTGGATTTTGAAAAGACGTCTATTGAGATTCTACCGTTGAGATTTGCAGTTGGGTATTTGACCGTTGAATACAAGAGTTGGACTTGCAGTTGAGTTATTCGGATTTCGACCGGCAGAGATGAATTGAGATCTTAAACATCACAAGATGCGCCGCGCGTTGGGGTGGAGTCAGCATAGTATGGTTAGCAGAGACTTTTAAGAACTGTATCTCTCTCCTCGTGTCCCCATAGACTGAAATCAGAAATTAATAAACCCGTTCGTGTCTGAAACGAAAGAGTCCGCCTGCACATGTGTATGTATTGTGTACAACATGACCACCGAAAGGACAGCATGATACGTG
This sequence comes from Sepioteuthis lessoniana, assembly GCA_963585895.1. Lineage (NCBI taxonomy): Eukaryota > Metazoa > Mollusca > Cephalopoda > Myopsida > Loliginidae > Sepioteuthis > Sepioteuthis lessoniana. Next base: position 21,467,111 of record OY757937.1, on the reverse strand, counting down.
ACCGTATAATATCTGGCATATGGAGTGAACGTACGAAAGCGAAGTTGAGAGACCCAGCCGACCTGTACCTGAACATAATCATAAGAATTTGTAAAATTACGAAATCTCAAAAACACGCACATAAGACCAAGGAAGGCGTAGACAAATACACCCGCATAAAAAGAATGTGTACAACCGAAAGAAGAATGAACACGTGCGACGAGATAAAAATGAATGCGGGAGATGTGGCTATAACCAAATGGACAGAACAAGACCAGCAAAAGGACAGACATGGAGAAATTGTCGGAAAGTTGGACATTTAAAAAAATGTGCCGAGAAAAATGTCCAATATATAAACGAGCCACAATCGATGCAAAAAAACAAAAAAAAACCCAAAAAAACGATGAAAGCGACTACTGCAATCCATTTGTTGTCGACACAGTGAAGAAGGTGTGTACTGTTACTATACCAAATGATTCACTGTAGATAGTAAACATATCACTAGAAAGCTTAACAGTTCCGTTGAAACTTGATACCGGTAGCAATGTGAACATACTACCGGTATCTTATTACAAAAAGTTGAAAAGGAAGACGAAGATAAAAGTGACAAAAATATGACCGACTTCTTACACTGGCGATGTAATACCAATTACCGGAAAGATAGATATTATCAACAGAAAACGTACGTTATACAAACTGTGCTTTATTATTACTCTGAGAAAAGTTCAGCCTATACTCAGGAAAGACGCTTATGAAAAATTGAAAATAATTAAGCGAGTAAATCTTATCCAAAATCCGGACAAAAACAATGTACTATCCGCCTAACAAGAGTTATTTACTGAAATAGGTTGTTTACTAGATTGTGTGAGCATAAAACTGAAACACGAAGCAGTACCTGTTATTGAGGCATGTAGAAAAATCCCGTTCACCATGCTTTACGAAATGAAAGCAGAACTTGACAGAATGGAAGAGGCAGGAGTGATAAAAAGAATAACTCAGCCCACAGAATGGGTGAGCGCGATGCATATCGTGCATAAAGCAGACGGAAAATTAAGAATCTGCTTCGACCCATGAAACCCCCATAAAGCAATCCTCTGTGAGCATTTTAAATTACCGACACATGAAGAAGTAATTGTGAGAATGACCGGAGCGAAAATATTCTTCAAGTTGGACTGCTCAACTACAATTGAATGAAGAAAATTCAAGGTTATGCACTTTTATAACACCAGAAGGAAGATATAGATACCAAAGATTGCCGTTTGGGATATTGTAAGCACCTGAAATATACAACAGAACAATAAGTAATATGTTCGAAGGTAAGAAAAACGTAAAAACCTCCATGGCCGACATTGTGATTTGGGGAACTGACATAAAATCAGATTTAGAAACGGTGAAAAAAGTGCTCGATATTAATAAACCCAATAACTTAACTCTCATACAGAGAAAAATGTTGAATTGCTGTAACGGAATTAACATTCTTGTGCGACCGACTCACATCCAATAGCTTGAAACCAGACCCAGCCAAAGTGAATCCCATTGTAGAATACATAACATCAAAGGAACAAGCAAACGTTGCAAGATTTTTAGCCATGGTCAAATACCTTGCCAGATATACAGAGAATCTTTCTCAACGAACATTTCACATGAGGAGTCTACTGAAAGCTAACGTAGTCTTCACATGGGGACAAGAAGACAAGAAAGAATTCAACGGCCTGAAAAAGCTGCTATGGTCACAACTTCTGATACAATTCTACAACCCGCAACTACCGATGAAAATTTCATGTGACGGGAGCAAAAAAGGATTGGCTGCCATATTTGAGCAACATTATGAAGACCCATGGCTATCTGTTTCATATACATCCAGAGTGATAACAGAGACACAAAGCCCCGATAGAAAGAGAAGCCATGGCGATTCAGTTTGCTTGTGACCGTTTCCATCAGTACATATATGGAAGAGCAGTGGAACTGGAAACAGACTACAAACCACTTATAGCCATATTTTAAAAAGCTCTGAATGATTGCCCAGCACAGCCACAAACGATTCGACTCAAGGTACAAAAATACGATCTGTACGTCAGCTACATTCCAGGAAAGTATATGCATGCAGTAGATGCAGCAATGGCAGATGATATAAGAAACACTGGCCAAACTGAGCTCAAGATTGAAGCTCAGGTAGCAACGGTGATCAAATATGTGCCAATTACTGACAAAAAATGAACGAAATAAAACAAATGACAGTATCCGACTCGACGATGCAAATACTAAAAAATTACATCACTCATGGCCATAGACAATTAAAAGCTCTAAAAAATGAAATAAAGCACTACTTCAACCATAGAATACAGTTGGTGCAGTTCCACAACATCGTACTGAAAGGAGAATATGTCGTAATCCCAGCACAATTAAGAACAAATATCCTGGAAAAGATACATGCAGGCCATCAAGGTTATGAGAAATGCAAACGCCGAGCCAGACTATCCGGTTTTTTTGGGGGGGGGGGCTGGTATACATTGAACGAATAGTATAAAAGTGTAACTTGTGCATGGCCTACAGAAATACACAACCAAAGCAACCCCTTTTTATCCACCATATGCTAGGACCATGGCAAAAAGTACTTATAGATCAGTGTAGACATAGTAACAGAGATTATCTAATAATAGTGGATAGCCAGATCTATACCAGATACCAAATCAAACAAGTGAAGCAGTGAGTAAAGCGATGCAGTATAGCTTGAGCCGATTTGGTGTAGTTGAAGATGTATTCTCAGACAATGGACCATGTTTTGCATCAGCAGAATATATACAATTCAGGGGACTTCAAAAGAACAACCTCATCATTGCTATTCCTACAATCAAATGGACGAGTGGAAAAAACCATAAGAACTATTTAAAAAAGCATACTAAGGAAAAGCAAAGACCCGTTGTTAGGATTACTAATCCATCGGAGTACCCCAGGGGAACATGAATTATCGCCTGCAGAAATGTTGATCGGGAGAAATGAAGAAATAACGTCCCTGAGCTAATAAAAATAGCAACATAAGTGTAAGCCTCAATGAAAGAGACTGAGAGCAAAGCAAAAATTCTATTTCGATAGATGAGGCATACAGGAACTAAAATTATTAAAACCAGGAAACCTAGTTCGAATATGAGACCCTATAAAGAAAAGATGGAGTGAGGCCGTAATCGTAAAAACTGAAATAGCACCACGCTCATTCACGATATTGACAAGCTCTAGCACACTGCTACGATGAAATTGTAGGGATCTGCTGAAAATACGGTAAAGGTATGTAGCAAAAGAAAGTTTATTGACCCCTCCACTGCAAAACAGTGAGGAAGAGCAGAGCCCACAATCAGATAGTGAACCCGAACAAGGACCAATTCTTCCAATGGAGAACCAAGGTATTCGAGAAATGCAACTAGGTTCAACAGTAAATTTTGCGCATATATATTTTTACATATTTATACTTTAATCAAATTGTTGCTATCCTGAAATTCTTATCTATTCCTATTCTTATGTATTCCTTATCCATCAGCCTACAATACATATAAGGAGGCTCAGTTTTACCTATGATTTTGAAAATCTATAACCTCAGTGAAAATATCATTGGTAATGGAGCAAGGTTCTAAAGTCCTTGCTGGATAACTCCTAGCAATAATTACTTTTCCTATATAAGACACAAAGCAATATCAAATTCTCTTTTAAGTAAAAAGTATATTATACACAAAACTACTGTAAACTACGAAAACTACTGTAAATGTGAAGAATGAAAAGTTGCTATGTTTAATTATCAGTTCGTTGAAAACCATTGTGTATCAGTTGGTTTACTTTAAAATATTTTCCCCTTTTTTTTTCTTTTTTAATAAATCAGATGGATTTTGCTCTCATTTCACCCAGGGAAAAATATTACTTTATTTTTCAATATTATCTCCATTCTTTAAAATACATTTTCCCATTAAAAAACAAGCTTTTGTATTCCTTAAGCATAGAAATCTTTGGACTGAGTTTGTAGCCATTTGCTCATGGTGCTCTTCATTATTGCTGGAAAAATTTCATCCACGCAGTGGTCTAAACAAGTGAAAATCAGAGATAGGGGGGGGCAGACCTTTTCTGTAAGGAAGATGTGATTGCTGTTCCTAACCAAACTGAGTGATGATTTCCACTATTTTTGCTTTGCATTATCTTGGTAAAACCAAACGACGATTGGCCTTAGAAAAAGAAAGGTCATCATGCATAATTTTGTGTAGTGTATCAACAGAAAGTTTGGAGGTGCGCGTGGTGTAATGGTTATCGTCACAGGATGTAGACACGACGACACGAGTTCAAATCCTGGACGAGCCTGATTACATTTCACATAGCACTAATACCCTTGGGAAAGGTATGACTCCAAATATTCTCCTTCCAGCTATGGGTAAATAGTAGGGCAGACTATGTTCTTCAGCCTTGGTGAGGCGACTAGTCTAGGAGAAGGAAAACTCTGGATTCAAACCTGTTAAACTCCGCTTAAAAATTGACCTTGTGTCATATCCTGCCCGAGCGGAGGGGTTGGTAAATAGGATCAACAGAAATCACCAGTTGTTCAGAAATATCCTCTTCTATAATTCTTCTGTCAACCAAAATTGAGCGCATTAACTGAATCCACTCTTTACGTGCACTTGCCATTGTGGACTTGCCTAGCCTGTCTTCATCTTCAAACAATCCAGCCCATTTGTAAACATTTTTACTCCGTACACACCACATATTTTTCTGTAGATTTCACACGGTTTGCATTTCTCATCCCCCCAAAATGTGGATACTTACCTCTGTTCAAGCGTGGAGCACTCTGTTTGATTTCCCACCATTTTGAATAGATTTAAAACAAATATTTTTGTGAGATTAAAATACTTTTGCTATAAACAAATTCCAAACAATGTAGGATTTGCATTTATGGAAAAAATTCTGTATAAAAATTTATTTTGCTTTGAAAAAAATCACTGTATTTATTAAATAACCCTCGAATTAAGAAACAACAAGTTCTGCGTTAAAAAGAAATTCTTTATTTTTCAATTTTTTTGTATAAATAAAATCAATCGTTTCAACCGAAAGTGGTGTTCCTACTATTGAATTTGCTTAAGCAACATAGCAGTTTCTATAGTGATGAACTGCTTCGAAATTAGCGATGGTATTTGGTATTTTTCATCGATACATGATCGACTTTTGTTAACATAACAGGCTGATGTATATTTACAAATGCTCAACAGAATATACAACCCATTCTTGACACAGATATTAAGTTTAAAGTGGAAGACATTCATGAATTTATTTAAGATAATGGCTTTGATTTTGACTGTTCTGGTAATTAACCTAGTGTATATTGATGGTAATCTATTCTGTATATCACTTAACGAACATAATCATTATGAAACAGTTAAAACAAGTATGACTGAAGAGAAATGCGACCACCATAATCCTACCAATTTAAATATTATATATAGGGGATAACTTGAGTAGATAGCCAACATATTTAATTCAAATTTGAGTAATCTTAAAGCTTGTAAAATTTAGTAATTATTCAGAGTCTCAAAAACAATTTCATAAAACAGAAAGCAATTTCATAAAACAGAAAAAGAATCATTGAAATTTTAAAGAAAATCATAGACGACAACCACTATGTTTCTATTGGTTTCAGTAAAGTAATTGCGCTTAAGATTTCTTTTACAAAAATGGCTTCTGTTTTAAAGACGAACATCGCAAAGAAATGAAGACAAGTTAATTTGTCTGATTTCTTACTTCTCTCATAAAAAATATATTCACATTTTCCTTTCATTTATTTTTGCTTGTAAAATGTCTTTTTTGTTGTTGTTTATTAAGGCAACAGTGACTGATACCTGAATTTACCACCAATTCCCCTTTTAAGCATCGATACTTTCAAATATTAAATTGCAACACAAATCTAAGAAACATATGGATAAGGTTTTTCATCGTGAAAGCTCATAAAGTTGTGAAGTTAGTCTAATGGATTACTAAACAGAATGAAGTTCAAACAACGTCTGGTAGTTCGCATTTACTTTGGACTAATACCCTCGTGAAAGGCATGAATCCATGTATTGTATCTATAGGTAAATAGCCGGGTACTTATACACATTTAAAGGCAATCCAATATGGACGTCAAGTCAACAGACATCTGTCACATGTTATTTGACAAGATTGGTACAATCCTAAAATTCAAATGCCATGAGAGATGCATTAAAAAGATTTACGCATCATGCCACCCAATGACAATCGAAATTCATTAAAAGTTATTAATCAAGTTAAAAGAAAATCGATTCAAATATTCAATTATAAGAAGAAGAATGAACAATGTAGCATTTTTATATATTTCTTTTTGTTTTCAGGTAAAGAAATGACATTTACGAGAAAAGAAAAGGCATTAAACATTAAACATAATTTTGAGTCGTTTCTCCTTAGATTGTAAATATTTGAGATGATTAGAATCAGAATTTGTCAAATTACAAAATGATATCAGTTTTTCTTAAATACTTGGTACATCTCAAATGATTACAAAAGTTTTGAAACGCCCTGTATTTCTTTTTTTTTCTCTCCGTAAGTTTTGTAATTCTAAAGGAAACATTTTAAAGTAACGAGTGAATCTTGCTCTAATTCAAATACGAGAGAGTAAAACAAATGATGTATACATTCCGTCAGTATTGTGCTTGTTAGAATATGCACTGCGCTTGGAACATTGCACAGATGCTACACTGACTCTTGGTGGTTAGGGGAGTGGCATTTTAAAAATAGAAAGAACACATACATTTATCCTAAACAAAAGTGCCGATCCATTTGCATTAACCCGGTCATATTTTACGGTTACAATTCTTGTGGGACGATCCTTTTCAACATTCGAACAATGTTCTATTTATCAAATTTCTTTCTTAATACAATTAAACAAATTCTATTGTAAATATAATTTCTTTTTAATCTATCGTTGCTTGACGATATTTTATGCAAAAGTAATTCTTCCTACACTACGACTTTATCCCAACTTCTTAACACGGCACAGGAAAGTAAATATTTAAAGGGCTTAGCTTAGTCAGACACTTAACAGTAATTGGGTACCCTATTAAGGATCGAACTCAATATTTTGTTATATTTTAGTTAATGGGATTCTTTGCCCAGTTGCTATCAAACCCATAAGAATAGCAATGATCAGAGAATCAGCTGTTAACCGTCGTCATCAGATTAAGACGAGATTTCCACTGCTTAGCGCCCACTAAGGTTGTTGGATAGTTCGAGTCTATAGCAACAATACGCTGTAAGTTGTTGAACCAGAGAGGAAGAGGGACGCCAGGTTAAAATGAGTTTTCAAACAGTGAAAGGAAAATCACCGACAGAATTAGCAACGAGCCACTGCAAAACAGTGAAGCAGAGAACCAAGTTTCGTCTATCGTTCATATTGCTGTAGTTAGGGTCTGCTCGACATAGGCTGAAATGCTGTGTCACACACCCTGTTTACGAAGGATTGTTTCAAAGAGAAATGGTCGGAAATAAAGACAACAATACGGTTGTATTCTCGGATTCATTTTTTTTCTTCTTTTTCCTTTGTGAACCTAACCCAGGACGTCTACAGCTTCGACCAAAACTAGTGGCCAACTTCTTTTTTTTTAAAAAGAGCAAAGTAGGTTAGCAGGCGAGACTGGACGGGTTACAGATCAGTACTGACTCAATGGAGTGGGCAATTACATTGGTGTATTGGAGTTGTATGCACTTAATGTTGATTTCGTGACATGAAAAATCAGGGACTTATGAACACGAAATTTCATATTAACGGATTTGGGTTAGAAACTGTGAGTGTCTAGGATCGTATGATTGAAATGATTACACAGGTACATTGATTGTATGCGTGCTGTAAGTATGTGCAAATGCGTTGAATTTACTAATGGGATTTTAGCAGAGTTCTAGCCAGTTTATTACGACTGCAGTAAGTATGCTAGTGCAGTGAGTGAATAAAAGAAATCAATGTGCGACTTCAGTGATTGTAGGAGCGCAGTAAGAGTGCGAATGGCATAAAGATAAAAGTACAGTGATTAACTCAGTGCAGTTGGTAAGCAACCTAAAATAAACCATCTGTTAACGAACAAATTAGATCCAAATCAAATGAATTTACTAAAACTACGAGGATCATTAAATAAGTTTCCAGACTTTTTTCGTATGGGCACTTTTATTGATAGTACACACATGAAACTCTAGTACCCTTCGAAGTAATCTCTTCCGGCTGCAATGCACTTGTTGTACCGTTCCAACAATTTCTGGAAGGCCCCATGGAAGTCCTCTTGTGTGAGCGTGTCAATGACCTTCGTCACAGCCCCTTTCATCTCTTTGTCTCATAACGACAGCCTCTGAGCTTAGGGAATAACCAAAAGTCACAGGGAGCAAGGTCTGGACTAAAGGGAGGGTGAGGAGCTGTCTTGATGCCCATCTTGCTCAAATAGTCTGTGACAAGGATGGATTTGTGAACTGGTGCATTGTCCTGGTAGAAATGCCACTGACCCGAATTGAAGGGTGCTGGCCTCTTCCGACGGAATCTCTTACTGAACTCCCTTAAAACCTCAACATAGTAACCCTAATCCTAACGCTTTGGCCAATCACATCTGGTGTATTGACTTCCTTACTCCTGCCACACCTCTCATCATCGCTCACAGACTCACTACCTTCCTTGAATCTCTTATGCCACTCAAAAACTGATGCTCGATTAATTGAAGATGGTCGAAAAGCAGTCTGAAGCATTCCATACGTTTCTGTGGCATTTTTCCAAGTTTAAAACAATTTTATTGCATATCGTTCTTCTAAAGTGTCCTCACGTCCAGATTGCATTTTTGAAATTCACCAGCCGTGACAATCAGGCTTTAGTAGGGTGTATTCCAATTCCTGTATTAGCTGTTCATCTGAACCTGAAATCATAAGAATTGGTCAGTCATCTCATAAGATGTATAGCAATAACATAGTGAATTTTCAAGAGTCTACGACAATTTTAAATGCCTGTACAAAAAAACGTCTGGAAACTTATTGAATGTACCACGTAGGTTTAAAATGTTGCCCCACTGCTGAAAATCAATGTAGAAGAATTTTGAAGACATATCAAAGAATTTGAAAAAAAAATTTAGGTAGAGAAATTTAATGATAAAAAAATACAAACAACTCCCTAGTAAAAAAAATTCATCAAAATTCTTCCCAGACGAAGGTATCAGCATTTGAATTAAACACATTCTTTAAAAAGCTCTGGAACTAAAGAAAACACAACACAGAACAGCCTCTCACCGAAACAAAGACAAGGTTAAGTTTAGTAATTGATTGTACAATGAATAAAATAATTGCATATAAAATCTTATAAAATAATTTATAATTTGGAAATAACCTCTGTCTCTTACTATAAATATAAAAGGCAAACAAACAGCATTTATTTTGACATATGCAGGAACTGAAAATTTTCATGAGCCAGAAAGCAAAAGATTACGAAAAGAAAACGATGTTCAAACGTCAAAAGATCTTACATGACTCTCTTGCATGTAGATAACAATTTATTTTCACTATTCATTTTTTCTGATATTTTGAGATTATTGATTTTGTTCTTTTTCCATTGACAACTTTCTTGTGGTCTGAAATGATTTTTTCGCGTTTTTATGAGTAAATTTTCAAGTTTAAAGCAGTGATTCATGCACACACACACAGACTCCCATATCTATCTATCTATCTATCTATCTATCTATCTATCTATCTATCTATCTATCTAGTGGATTGTGAATGTTTATATGCATCTATGTGGGTCATTGAATATGTGCACGTATATATATACACACACATACACACACACACACACATATATATATATATATATATATATATATATGAGAGTGTGTGTACTTACCTAAGCTGCAATTCAAAAAATGTAGTTTACATAACCGAATATTGCAACTGTAAAAAGGTATACCCAGACTCTAAACAATATAGAGCTATTGAGTCTCTTTACATAAAAGCAACATTAAATCATTAAATTACCAGAAATAGAAAACTATATGTATCAAAACACCTTTATGAATGCAGTAATGGAATGTTCTTAATTATCAAAATAATGTCAGTTTACCAGAGGATGACTACTTGTTACTCCAAATAAAAGAAAAAAACGTCATTGATAAATTTAAATCTACATTACAGACCCTAACATCACACGTACGTAAGAAAATACAGACAGACAGACACAGACACACACACACACACACACACACACACACACACACACACACACACACACACACACACACACACACACACACACACACACACACACACAATAAACATTTTTCAGCGTATTTTTAGGGCATGAAATGAAGATTTCAAATTTAGAAATTGTGCGGCTGACGTTGCGTAAGAGTTTGATATTGAATACCATTAAATGATAGCTAGCTAACTAGATAGATAGATAGATCAAATACTGATTATAATTGTTATATAACATAGATGAGCCAGGTTACAGCATACAGTTCTGTGAGGAGTGATGATCTGTGGATAACCTCAATAAATCCAGGGCAAAATGAAAGTAAATGCAAATGTCCCTAAAGACACCCAAAAAGATATAGTATGAGGTTGGAAGTGATTGGTGGCGGAGATAACACATCAAAGATAGGGTTTCAAGGGATAGAGGATGCTGAGATGGCAACAGCCAGTCAGAGCTTTTCTATCATCGAAGGCAGTTGTGTTGTCAAAGATTTGAGAAGATAAATCAAATAATTGATCGATTTATTGCTTTCATCTTAAGGATATGTCAACCCATTTAGGGTTATTTTATATCTACAGGTTAGGGAATCGCATTCACAGTACATTCATATTTTGATTCTTTATATAATTATTTCTTAATAGGTTTTTGGCACCCGGTCCGATAGAATAGAAATGATTCTTAAACAGATCTATCTGACCCATAGATGAGACCCTAAAAAGTACTACCAATCCGGGTCAGAGGGTATCTAGGAGTAATAGTAATGAGGGGTATTCTACGCTCCCCAGATCTGTAGAACTGAAGTCTCAACATCACCAATAGAGTGAGATTTGAGAAGAGAATTTCTATAAATTTATTGTAGCCAACTGAATGAAAAACGCATACCCCAAAAGCCGCCCTATGTTCATTATTAATGATGACATATCATTAAAAAACAATTTTCTATCCGTAACCATATTTTAAATGAGGTTTCATTTCTTTTCACTTTTTATACCTATATTTTTATCTTTTAAAAATGCTTGTCTCAATTCTTTCCTTTTATTTTTTCATTCCGTTGACTTTATAACTACTTATTTTTTTAATAAACGTATATTTATCAGACTTCCGTAAAGGAGCAGTATGTGTGTTCACGTCTTTTACGATTGGTAGCTTCAATGAAGAGAACCTGTAGGTGAAAAAAAAAAAAATAATTAAACAATAAAAATCTTTCTAAGAAAAAATTTCTAAGAAACAAAAGAAGAGAAAAACAATCATAAAATTCGCACACCGATAACCAATTGTTTTTTTCTTTACCTGAACAATTGGATGAGATTCGAATGTTTTATCAAATTAAAATAAATCTAATAAAAACTAATTAAAAAAAAAGAAACGACATATTTGAATCAATACACAAACATTGTTTGAACATTGAAACGTTTTAAATTTTACACCAAATTTTTAAAAAATAAATATCGATAAGTTTTGATAGCGACGAAATTCTTCATCATCATCATCGTTGTCATCAGCGTGATAATTATCGAAATCCTCATTTGTATCATCAATATCGTTCATTGTCTCAATTTCCGAAAATTGTTCTCATCATTCAATGAAGTATTCAAATGATTATCTTCGTTTTAGTTGTATCGATTACTGGTTTTCAGCCTCCCGACCTTCTTCCATTGTATTGTCACATCCAGTAAACTCAAACTTTTTCTGTGATTAAGATTCATCAAGTATTGTAAATCTTTAATGCCTTCAGGATATGGTACATACTTGACTAACAATGGTAAATCCAAACAATTAAGTTGAAGATACTCAATCAAAGGATTTACAAAATAAGGTAAATCAATTTCGCAATTGATGAGGGTCAGCCCAAACACGACACTTTCTCAATCTTCATTATTCTTAATATCATTATTATCACTTTTATCATCATCAAAACAAACCTGTAATCATAAAATGAGGTACACATGAGAATTTATGTGTGTGTGTGTGAGTGTGTGTGTGTGTGTGTGTGTGTGTGTGTGAATACCCTTTTTCCTCTGCCCGCAGTAAAACAAAAGGTTTTACCAAGGTCTGTAAGACGTCTTGGTTTCTGATGTATTCACAAGGATTCTGAATTCATAGTAGGCTTTCTGGTAAACTAATTGTGTGCTTGCGTGCGTTGGACTTCAACCCAATAATGGTTAATGAACAATTCTTTAAGAGTATTGCTAGAGTAAGGAGTTTGACCTTTCCTTGAAGCATTGTTTCAAATAAGTCAAACTATGGAGTATTGAGTTTGATGAAGCAAATATGAGGAAACGGAAATATCTTTCTCGTTAGATAGATAGATAGATAGATAGATAATGATTTGATCATTGAGTGTTAATGTCATAAATATGAAAAAAACTCGCTAATTGTCTTTTTGATACCGTCTTGCAATAGCAAGACGGTGACAAAAAAATCAATTATCACGATGACGGGCCAAAAAAAAGGTAGTCAGGTGGATGTTTGATAATTAATCACTTGATACTATCGGGAAAAATGTATTTTGTGATGTTCGATAGACTGGTTCAAATGTTCCCGTTCGAATTTTTTGATGGCAGCAGGGACTGGAGCATCGCAATTAATTTGCAACATCGCTTTGCATTTCCAGATAATCTTGCATTATTGGATCAGTGTCTTCTCAAATCCTTTAATCGGATCACTTAATATAAAAATTTCACATCTTTGAATTAACGGTAATGTTCGAAAATATTAAGTAACAATTTCAATGTCGACTGAAAAAGGTAAGACATTTGCAAGAATAATGAGTAAGAAGTGGCTGGATGGCCAAAATATTTCCAAATTGGAATCGGATGCCGAGATTATGTTATCATCTATCGATATCACCACCAAACTAATTATGTAAGAATTTCCATCCACGAAAAAGAGGAATATATTAAGAGGCTGCAAGATCAGTTAGAGGCTGAATCTACATGAAACTGGAATCGCTGTATTGTGTCTGCAAACTAACAAGGCCAGATAATATGAGGTAGTGCTGGGTTACTCTGGATTTGGCCCGAAAGTAGGTCTTATTCCATCCCCCACTTCTTCATGCACAGCTGTCTCTATTTTGATCAGTAATAGTATAAATTGATTTTTTTTTTCACATGGAGAGGAGTTGCTGGAGAAACGTGATGTTGGATAGAAAGAAGAAACAAAAAATAAGGATTAAAGGGATAGTTCTGATGTATACTGTTTCTGAACTCAATTCCCCAAAGAGGAGGGATGATGGAAGTTTTAGATCGTGCATGCCTTCTCGACATTTGGGACCAAAAATATTAATAACTAAATATGCCACGAAGCATATAATGTTTAACAAGAACAATGATCGAAGGAGAACAATTTCTGTCTACCTGTTTATCTATTTTATTTATATATTTTTTTTATTATTAATGGTTATGGTAAGAGAAAAGGACAGACAGCAGAGATGGGAAGAAAACTGAATCGAGATCAAAATAAGATATAAATATTATTATATATATTAATACAATAGGAATAATTTTTTTTGCTGATAGATAGATCGATGTGCATAGACTGATATATATATATATATATATATATATATATATATAGAATTAACTTAAATCGCTAGTCGAAAATCTTCTACTAAAGTTTCACCTTAACGGATCATCAGGAAGTTTCGCCTAAACCATTCTAAGGAGAAATTGCCTTTATTCACCAAAAACCTCCACCTATCCTAAAATTTGCATAAAAAAAAAAAAAAAATAAATAAATAAAAAATAAAAATAAACCTATAACATTTCCTAATTATAAATTAAACCTATAACATTTCCTAATTATCACCTTATGCTTCTTTGTACCTAATTTGGCTATATTACTCCTATTTATTATTCCATTAATGTTTGGCATGCAACTGTAACTTAATTTAATACAATTCTTATTAAATATCTTATATAATTGGCTCCCACTAGGGAAGTTTCTTTTTAATATCTTGAAGAACTCTTTTTCCAAGTTATTAACTACTTCCATGTTGTAAGGGGGATTAAACCATAAGATTTTTCTAGGTCTATTTCTCCTACCTTGTGTTCCAATTCTATCCCTATTCTTATATTCTAAATTAACCCTATATCCGTCATTTTTTAGAGCCTCCTCATATTCCTGCTTAGTTCGTTCAAAAATTTCCCTGTTGGAGGAGTTATTAGATAATCTATGCTCTATTTTTGGAGGAGTTATTAGATAATCTATGCTCTATAGGTGATTGACAAATGCAACTGTAGGGATAAGGTTAGGTGTCCTCTCGAGGGAAAGTGTAAGCAGGAGTGTGTAGTGTATAAAGTAGAGGTATATACTGATTCGAATAATAAGAGAGATAAAAAGATATATTTTGGGTCAACCCAAGGGGATTTTAAAACTAGGTACTATAACCATAGAACAAGTTTTTCGCACGAAAGATACAGATATAGCACTGCTTTATCTAGTTATGTGTGGGAGATTAAGGAAAAAATGGGAGTAGATCCGATAATGAAATGGGAAATAATAAAGAAATGCCGCAAATATAGGGCAGGTAATAGAACCTGTAATCTTTGTATGGAGGAAAAATTGATAATAGCAGATTGTAAAAGTAAGAATATGCTAAACAAAAGATCGGAGGTGTTGAATAGTTGTAAACACAAAAGAGCGTGGTTACTATATAATTAGGAAATGTTATAGGTTTATTTTTATTTTTTATTTATTTATTTATTTATTTATTTATTTTTTATTTATTTATTTATTTATTTTTTTTTTTTTTTTTTATGCAAATTTTAGGATAGGTGGAGGTTTTTGGTGAATAAAGGCAATTTCTCCTTAGAATGGTTTAGGCGAAACTTCCTGATGATCCGTTAAGGTGAAACTTTAGCAGAAGATTTTCGACTAGCGATTTAAGTTAATTCTATAATTGGCTCCATTGGTTAATGTTGAGCACTTTAGTAATTATAGCATTGCAGTATTCGCGGAGGGTTTTTTGGTTTTCTTTTGGCCACTGACTTAGTACCCCTTGATTTTTTTCAAGGAGTAGGACGAGGTTGGTCTTTTCTTTCTTTTTTACCCAAAAAATTTTTTCTTTTTCCTCTGGACCGTGATTCGAGATATTTTTTTCTCTTGTTCCTGGCCAGGGTTTTTTTGTTTTTTTCTGGTACCGTGAATACTGGTAGATAATTGATTAGTAAATATATATATATATATATATATATATATATATATATATATCCGTGTGTGTGTGTATTTAGGCAGCATTTCCTAGTTGAGGCATATCTGATTAAATATAAGACAATTTTTGGATATTTTTGTTTCGATTCTTTCAAATCCCCATATAGTTGTTTTGATATCCGGCTACAATTGGCTTACACATTTTCCGTATTTAACTGGTTCGAAACTACTATCGTACCACTCTCGGATCATCATGGGGGTATACTGCAAAGGTACAATGCAGCGTTTTATTTATACAGGTGTAATTTTTGTAATTCTATATATGGCAACTGTAGCTAAAGACATTTAAGTACATTAGCACAGGTTATATAGTTGTATACCGTGATGAGATCAATCACAACCGTAATACAATACACATACAAATACAAAACACAGGCGTTGTTTCAGACACGAACAGTTTATTAATTTCTTGACTTCGGTCCATGGTGGCACGAGGAGAGAGACACAATTCTTACTATGCTGACCCCACCCCCAACGTCCGGCATATCTCGTGGTGTTTAAGATCTCTGTCGGTAGAGATCTGCAAAACTTGACCACATGCCTCAACGGCAGAAGACCCATCTCTCGTCTCAATGGTCCAACCTCAACTGACTCTTTTCAACATCCTCAAATTTTCAGGACCATCTCTTCCGGGCATGACGTCATCCACACTCCAACCCCATTTCCTGTCTGGGGGTTTATTATGACAATGATGATTGTCATATCCTTTGCGCACGAGTTTAAAACTGCACCCAATGGCTATGCACCTGAACTCTTAACCTGAATAGTTCAAGGCCCAACCAAACTGAATGATAAAATATAATTAGGGAAAAATGATTAATATAAAAAAATCATTCCTAAATTATATAACATATATATATATATATATATATATATATATATATATATATATATATATATATATATACTGAGATAGATAGATATAGATATGTACAGACTTGGATAGATAGACAGATAGGCATAGATAATTGAGCGTTGGCCCTGGTTCATATGTACTTTCTATAGATCTGTGAAAAGTATGCGTCATGCTATTAGTATTGTTAGTTAAATGGTGTATAAATGTGACTGCAATTGGTGAATAATGTCGAGAAAAATACAATGAATGGGATCTGAGAACTTTCTACAGAAATAAATCGATTTATATTGATACCATCAATTCAAATCGTACCTTCTACATCAAATGCATTGTCTTGTTATGATTAAGTCCATTTCTTCAAGTTTGAAATATTTTCTTAATTACGCACTAAAAAACACCCAGTACCGACTAAAACTAAAACAATTCATCTGGTCTATAATGTAAAATACATTCACTTATATTTCTTTAGTCCTTGTTTATTTAACACAATTTTCATATTTTGTTTGCTGCTAAACTGAACTCTAGCAAAATGGTATTTGATATGAAAGTTGTGTCATTAAATTCCTTAAAGTAAAAAATTTCACCTGTTGATATTTAGCGACGCTTAAGTCCAGTAAATTTGAGCTCAGTTAGTGAGTGATGTGTTTCGGCAGAGGCGATATGAATGATACCCCACGTTTAACACAACCGTCAACAAACAGACTAGAATCGTACCGATAAAAGATGGACTTCGTAAAAAGATTTTCTTGCCAACGACTCTCTCATCAACATCACTGAAAAAAAATTGATCACCTTCACTCGTGCACATTTTAATCTAAAGTAAGAAGAAATTTCAATTCATTTTTATGTATATTAGCATTTATGCTAAATTTCAAAATTTATTTTTGACATAAATATAAGACAACCAATAAATCTAAAGAGAAAAGGACTTAATTTAATAGAAAAAATTATTACATATAGTCTACGTAATAAAAAAAGCTATCAAAACTGTAATACTTAAAATACTAAAAATATAAATGGCTAAAGGAACTAAATTATCTGAATCTGAGAAAGTCGAGATTACAGCTCTGAAAAGAGTAGGAAAATCTTAGAGAGAAATTTCGAAGGCCTTAGGACGCCGTAAAACTGTTATCTGCAATTACTTGAAAAGTCCACATAAGTATGGAATAAAAAAACCGACTGGCAGGCCAAAAAAATTATCACCACAATTCAAGAGAAGAATTGTTCGCGAAGTAACAAAGAAAACATCGTCAACATCAAAAATGTTGAAATCTCTAGTGGATGCTCCTTGCAGTAGAACAATTAGAAGGTCTTTAAACAACGAAAAAATTAAGCATAAGAAAAGAATTCATCGTCCAAGGTTAAATATGAAGCACAAAGAGAAACGACTGGGATATGATCGTCAATATCAAACCATGAGTACTAAAAAATGGTGAAAAGTTATTTTCTCAGACGAAAAAAATTCAATTTAGACGGTCCAAATAGCTTTCATAAGTACTGGCACGCAAAAACTTTTCCAGAAGAGAATTACTCAACAAGACATAGAGAAGGAGGATCTCTTATGATCTCGGGAGCGGGGTTTCTCATCTTAAGGAAAACTTAAACTACAATTTGTCAGTAGTCGACAAAAAGCAGTAGATTATGTGAAGATGCTAAATGATTCATCTTTCACACAAGAAAAGCGTCTTCTATATGGCGAACAATGGATCTTTAGATAATACTGCTATTCACAATGCATCAATAACAAAGAAGTACTTGCTTGAACAAAAAATCTGACTTCTTAACCACCCAGCGTGCTCTCCAGACGTTAATCCTGTAGAAAATTTGCGAGGATTGAGTGTTGCAAAAGTTTATGAAGAAAGCCGATAGTACTCAGCAATTTCTGAACTCAAAAACGCAATCTTAGACGCATGGGAGAACATAACTTTAGTTCAACTTCAGAAACTAGTTGATATTATGCCTAGCCGAAGTTTTGAGGTTATCAAAGCTTATGGTGGATCTACAAAATATCAAATAAAAAAATTGCCTTTATATTCATTGGACTTATATTCATGTCAAAACAATATTCTAAAATTAAGCATAAATTCTAATATACATATAAGACATGAATTGGAATTTCTTCATATTCTAAATGTCTTTATACCTTATCTTTCATATATCTGATTTTCATAATTTAAAAATTGTAAACAATATCTTTTTCTTCATTTTTGGTAGTGGTCTTATATTTTTGTCCAGGGTGTATGTTGTGGTTTCCGCAAAAATAAATAAAAGGTATAACTTTCGGAGCGCCTCTCGTACAATTTGTCAAGTTTTGAACTAAATATCACATGAGATAAGATGTGAGTTATTTGCGGAAGAAATTTCCGTTTGATAACGATAATCTTTTTTTGACAAATTGCATAAAGATAAGAGAGAAAGGAAATTTTTCTTTTAAAGAAAAGTTCTTTTAATTCGGCAAATTTACTGGAAGACTGGAATTTTTAAAAAAAATTTAACTTCTTTTAGGATTTCCTTGTCTGGTTTCAACTTTATAGAATTATAAAGAGCAGATTAACATTACTGACCTAAGAAATTTTGGTATTATGCTTAGAGTTTACCTGACAGAGGGCCTGGTTGTATATCTCAAATGAAAGATCAGTTATGCTACTTACCAACGATATCGGAAAAGAAAATGAAACTTCCAAACCTTGTGCGTGCTCCTGCAAAAGATTGAGTCAATACTTAAATTTTGAAGCCACATTTTTTTTAGGTTTAAATCATCTTCTACCGGACGCTTTTGATTTTACCATTTGAATATTCGATAATTATAAATATGTTATTTCTAGATTTAAATGATGGCAGTTAATATGGTATAAATGTCACTTGATTATCATAAGATTTTCTTACCCGATATCGGTGATAACGTTTACAAGAAATTAAAATGTTCCGAGACAATTACGAACAATTATGTAACTGAAAAAAAAAACTAATCTGATATCAATATAAACAACAAAGCTAAAATCTCACATGAGGTTTTCCTTTCTGAACAATGTCATCTTGCATGCAATCTTCCCAGTTTGTCGCTTTAAGTATTCATACAATCGTGTTTTTTTCCCATTTCTATATTCTAGTTATTATTATTTTGTTTTTTATGTTGCCATTGCTGTTTCTAGTTGCTGTGATTAATCTTTCTTTACTCTTTTTTTCGAATTGTTGCGTCTATGCAATCCTCAATGCTGGCCAGACGTCTTTCTTCTCAATTTCTAACATATAGAATAAGTCTATGTCACAGATGTAAGACTTTATGCATCGTCATCAATTCCATTGTCCTTTCATCGATGCGTCTAAGTTCTTCTCTTGTCCATTTCAATAATGGTTCAGTATTAAAAAAGAAGTTGATCAGCTGTTTATTCTTTTGATGAGATTTCGGCTGCAGAGTGTGGTTTCCAGAAGTTTCTTATTCTTCTAAGGTACTCTTATCTTTTTTCTTTCTTTCTTTTTTTTTTTTTTTGCTTACTTTTATTTGCTTGATAGTGTTCCTTTCGAATATGGCCAAGGGCTTGTAATTTTTCTTTCTCTCTAAGTATTCTGACGTTTCCCTGATTTGGTAATTCTGCTCCTCCTGTTTCCTATTTCCCCTTTTTCATTATCTACATGGCACATCTTTCAATGACAAATTCCATCCTTATATCCTGAATGTACATTCTTATAGTTTGTGTCAAGGTTTATAGTTATATTTAATTTTGGCAAATATCTTGATATGATCCATATGCATAAGGCGATTTATCTTTTCTTGTGATTTTGTAACTTTATTGCCTCTGTGCTATTTCTAACTATATGAATGAGTGGCATCATTGCTATAACAAACAGTAGTGACGAAAATGAATTTATTGTTATTATCATTATTATAGTTATTATTTAATTTTCGACTTTATTTTCAGTTTCCTATAATCCTTCACCGAGGTTCTAATCAAGACCAAGGAAAGTAGTGATTATAGTATTCTATGTTCCATCCATATTTTCGGGTATTACTTTTTCAATCATATTGACAGTACTCTCCTTAGGAGATATACAGTTCCAAAAGGTGCAATTGAAAAATAAATTTCCTGAAAGTGGGATTGCCTGGTATTTTGTTAATGCGTTTATCTATATGTTACTTGATCGTACCCAAGGCTACTACAACTACTGGCACGGCGGGAGTTTTTAAGGTGCCACATTTTTTCAATATCTATTTCCAGATCTTTGTATATACTTATTTTATTATATTATTTGACTGATATAATATTATCTGTTGGCACTGACATATAAATTAGAAGGCATAATTCTGTTTTATAGTACTTAACCATTATATCTGCTATATTTCTCTTTATCAGTTCTCTCAGCTTTACAGCAAAGTCCCAGTTGTTGTTGTTATTGTTTTATTTTAATGATCGAAAATGAAATTGAAAAAGGTTTATATGTGTATATGCGTGCGTGAATGAATATTGAATGTAAAAGTGAAATCTGTTCTTTATTGCAAGTCTCAATGTCATGTGATTTTATTCTTCTGAGATTACTCGTAGACAAAAATGTTTATAATAAGCAAAACGCCTGTCAGTATAGATTAAAAGAAATAGGAATTTATATAGATTCTAAAGACAGAGACATCTCATATTCATATACCAAAACATAGCAAAGGAATAATAATAAGGGTATAATGAGAATATATATATATATATATATATATATATATATATATATATATATGTGTGTGTGTGTGTGTGTGTGTGTGTGTGCCTCAGCATATATTTGTCTCTGTCTCTTTGACACCCAGTGTCACTCTCTTTCTGTTTCTCTCTCTTGCTCTCTCTCTCTCTCTCTCTCTCTCTCTCTCAATATATATATATATATATATGTTAAATACCATGGACTGCCTCTTTTTATGATCGTCAAGTGAAGACGTTCAATTCTTCGTATTTCCGGGTTGAAATGGTGGAGAAAAATCCTATATTGAAGATCATAAGAGGCATTCCGTAGTATTTAACAGAACTTCTCCAGATAACAATTTACTGCTATACAGATATATATATATATAATGAAAATAGCACAGAAATAAAAATTACATGATACCACTCTAGTAGTAGATTTCGAAACAATTTGTGAGAAAAACTAAATATATATATATATATATATATATATATATATATATATATATATATATATATATATGTGTGTGTGTGTGTGTGTGTGTGTGAGTGTGTGTGTGTACTAGCAGAAGTTCCTGGATTTTAGCAATACCAATGAGTGAGATAAAATGGGGAAAGAAAAGAGTAAGCAAAGAATTAAAAATGCGTTCTTATTTTTGGCTGAAAGATTTCGCATATTAATTCAAATGAAAAGTATTCATTTATTTTATGAATTGTTTTTTTTTTCTTTTAATTTTGCATCTAAAACAATATATAAAAATGTATAACCTTATAGTGGTGAATTGTTTAAACCATTTTCAAGTTTTTTTTTCTTTTTTTTATTCTACAGTAGACTTTTAATTTTTTACAATTTAATACAGAACAATGTTTTAGTTAGTAATTTTCGAAAAAGCAGCATAGTTTTAATTCAAGATTTTTCCCCTTATGAGAATTCACGTATTACAATATTCTTTTATTCTAAGAATTTTTTCGTTAACATTTAAAATATTATTTTGAGAAATTTAGCCCTAAACTCTTGAGTGGTTTGAAATATTTTAGAAATTTTGATTTTTCTATTGGCTTTTAAAAATGTCAGTTTTTAATTGCCTGTTGAGTTACAGTGATAAAATGTATTCGGTTAATTTTTCTCAAAAATTTAACTATAAAAAGAATCAAAGAATTAAAAATGTGTCCATATTTTTAGATGAAAAATCTTGCGTATTAATTCAAATAAAAAGTATGTATTTATTCTCTAAATAGTTTATTGATTTTTTTGTGTTTTTGAGTTACGCCGATAAAAATTGATATATTTTTTTCTAAGAAATAGGAAAAGTATTCATTTAAAAAAATGTGTTTTCGATAAACTATTCTTTCAAGTTTTATATTTATTATTTTTCTTTTTATCCGCTAAAAATATAACATAATAGATCGGTACTATAAAAGAAATATATATATATATATATATATATATATATATATATATATATATATATATATATGAGAGAGAGGGGAGATAAACTGAGAAATGGACTGAGTGAGATTTTTTAAGAAAAATAATGCAGTATTTTCGTGAACATCTGGCAATTCTACAATTATGCATTTATATATATATATATATATATATATATATATATATATATATATATATATATATATATATATATATATATATATATTCTCTTTTCGTATTTTACTTATGTATTTTTAGGATATTCAATATCTATTTTATTTATTTATTATTTAATTTTGACGTTTTAAAAAACAGTTCCCCACTTTGTCAAGTTTCTAAGCAGAGTCCGAAACCGTCAAAGCTTTTTCAAAATGTACACGAATTTATGGAAGATTATTATTTGTTGTTTTGGAAGGAAGAAAGACTGTCTTTAAGCAGACCGAATGGATCAGAAATGAATCCTAAAAATCAATTAAATAAAACCTACCTACAAAAAACTACTAAATAATTGTACTTAAAGAAATTCTTCAACTTAAGTCGTTCAGTTAGTTAAGAGTTCAATTACATTAGAATCGTAATGTAAACAAGTTGAAACACTTTTTCTGGTTATTCTTTATTTTTCTGCCAAACAATTAACTCTTAAGATGGCTTTTTCACATGCTCATAGATAGTTTTTATTTGTCACTAAAATATGAAAGCTAAATATCACTGTAGATGGCCGACCATTATCTTGTAACTTTATTACACATCAAACCCTTTTTATTACCTCTTCTGTAATAGCAAAGATATTTATGTTTAGCAGCATATATATAACGGAAAAAAAGATTTCGATTTTTTTAGGAATGGTATATTAAAAACCGATCAGGTCCACTCGACTGAACCAGTAATACATTGTGGTATATATGGCGGATATATTTTAAGTAAGAACAAATAAACTAAGTCACTATTTCTGTAAAACAACATTACAATTAATTGCCTTCATTCTTTAGTCGAAACGAAAATAATACCAGTCATATCAGGAAACGGCGGCTTTCTTTCTCCCCCATAAGCCCCCTCACACCCACCTCCGCCCCAGGGATAAGCAATAAATTGGTTGGTGTGAGTGGAGTTTAGCCGCCACAGACAAAGAGTGACGCATTTTCAATCAATTATTTTGCACATAAAGTGTATGAGTTATGGTGAAAATTAGCTCGTTCGCTAGCTGGCGAGAGAGAGAGAGAGAGAGAGAGACAGGAAGTGACTGATTTGATTCTAACTATTATTGATTCAGAATTTACACCGGCAGCGTCTTCATAATTCATTATTACCTGACGAAGAAAATAAAATAAAAAAATCAAGGAAAAAAAGATAAGAAAAAAAGACAACGCACAAAAAAAAATGTGTAAAACTATGAAATATGAAAGGAAATGAAACTGGGAAATATATTAATCAAATACAATATATTTATGCACAATAGGTACGTACACAATATATATATATATATATATATATATATATATATATATATATATATCTGTTCATATCTGTCTACCTACATACTTATTTATCTATCTAACGTTATCTAGCTTAGTATTTCGAATTGGGACATACATTCAGAAACCTGACGCTACATAGTTATTTTATAACCTAGGTTATACTTGTAAATAACATCAAATATATAGATAATCAGCAGATAAAGATACGAGAAGTAGAAAACTTACATTTTACCTGTGCGGATGCTGTGCTTGATTAAAAAACCAGCTTTTAAAATTTTGTTTTTTTACCTGGGTGCGAACACCGACAACTTTTTCAGGTTGGATATACGCAATTATCTCAGTCAAGCGACAATTGTTGTATATTTCCTTCTTGAAACAGTAGTCGGTATTCGAACCTAAATAAAAGAAACCAGGATTTCCAATACTGATTTTTAAAGCAATCAAAGAACACTTGAAAAACGTAATATTTCTACATCTTGTATGGTCATCTGCTTATCTGACAGTGTTGATATTGTAATATATATATATATATATATATATATATATATATATATATATATATATATATATATATATATATATATATATATATATATATATATATACACGCACGCATATATGAAATTAAATAGGGAAATATATCCGACAGTATGACAGTATGAAGAAAGTTGAAAAAACAAAATAATTCAAAATTTGATGAATTTATAATGAAAGGCGACGTTGAATGTTTCGGTTGTAATAACCTTCTTCCAGACTTTAAATTCATGAAATATGTTAAAATAGCGATGGATGTTTGATGAAAGCACTGGCTTCAAAAAATTTGTCTTGATCTTTTATTATGGATAAGAGCAAACATTGCAACATTAAAATTTGAATTATGGTCAGTTTTAGATATATGTAGTCAGAAAGCATTATTAGTATTGCCTTATCTAATGTCATTGTGCTCATATAGACGTTTTTAAGGTTTCTGGCAGTTTCGCCAATATATTTCATTTTACAGTTATTGCAAGGAATAAAATTGATGCCGATTGTCATAACAAGGTTAAACAGCCTTGTCTGTCGACTATTTTACACAGTTGAATTCATACATCTCACAAGGGCACTATGTGGAATGCAAACAACCCCGTCCAGGATTTGAACTTGAGGCACTGTGTCCACTTCCTACAACTGTAACCATTACACTATATATATATATATATATATATATTTGGGAAAAGCCAGAAACCTTAAGGTAACAAATGCGGCTGTTGAGAGATATAGTTGATACGATGTTTTGCCAAAAACGTCGTGTGCCGGGTATGACCCTTTACTGCATCCAGTGGTGAGGCTCCAGTGGTGAGGAGCTCAGTGGACTTTTGAATCACCCCATCATTGTTATTATTCCCGGGTCCATTCTGACCTGAAACGGTAATAACTATTAGGGCCTCTTCTATGGGTCAAATAGATCTGTTTGCAAATTATTTGAATTATTTAGGAAATGTAAAACAAAACAAGCTATTATTATTATCATTATTAAATCGGTTTGGTTTCTTTCTTTAATGGAATATCTGCCTTCATCATTAAATAGGGATAATTAATTGAAACCAAATAATATAAATGATTAGTATTAGCTAGAAATACTTTATAACATACAACTATGAGCAAATTGTTTATTCAAGTTATTTGGTGTGAAATAACCTTAAAGGAATTGACATGTGTTTAACAGAACGTGGGCCATTTTTTAACGTATTTCTGGAAAATCTTTGAAGAATTTGTGCTAACGTCTTATCAATAGTTCACTTTCTGAATCCTCACTGAAAGCCTTCCGAATTTTTTTATAGTGTCTTAAGTCGAATGTTTAAGTTTCAAGTGTAAATTAAATGCACAAACCACAAGATCATTTAATAACTGCTGAGTTACCCCGCCGTAAAGTGTCTAAGCATGCTCGTTAAAAGCCTCTCTAGCTCGTTACCATCTTATTTAAAAAAAACACGCAATTGGTTGAGAATTTATTTTTTATTTATTGCGGACTTTTTGTCCTCATCTTGGTAGTTTTTGTATTGTTTCTTCTTCACTACGTTTCGGCCAAATTTCACCCTGGCCTTCTTCAGGTGATTTAACCGCGACATCGGATAGGAATGCTGAGTCTGGTCACCGTATCCCCAGTAATAACTGCCTTCCATAGTTGTTGTCTATCGTACCACATTTTTGACCAAGTAAACCTCTGACCGGCTTGGGTAGGAATTGCCTCCATCCCTGCGCCACGAGCCCGTGCCGCAGCGGATAGAGGCGTTGAGTCTCTACGGTTCCAGGTGAGCATTGTCAGAAGATAGCGGTTTCAATTCCTACCCAAGCCAGCCAGAGGTTTACTTGGTCAAAAACGTGGTGCATTTGACAACAACTGTGGAAGGCAGTAATTACTGGGGATACGGTTACAAGACTCAGCATTCCTATCCGAAGTCGCAGTTTAATTACCTGAAGAAGGCTAGAGGTGAAATTTGGCCGAAACGTAGTGAAGAAGAAACAACACAAAAACTACTAAGATGAGGACAAAAAGTCCGCAATAAATAAAAAATTAATTCTCAGATTAAGAAGCCTCATCTCAAAATGATTCCAATTAAAGACAAGCACAATTGGTTTATGAGATATTCAAAATGCCTGGGTACATTCCGACAGACCTTAAAATTTTCCTTATGTTTGAAATGGCACATCATAGCGAGATTGTTATTAGAGCAATATGCTTTAATGATCATAGACAATAAAACAATTTCTAGTTCAATCTGCAACCGAATACTAATTTTGTTGAGTGTCAATCCCGCTTAATCAAATTTTAAATCATTCATATTCATGACATGATGGAGAAAACAATGAAATTCTAATTAGAATCCTTCAATCCTTCTCATATAGAAATATTAATATAATAATGAACTGATGTTACAACAGGAATATATATATATATATATATATATATATATATATATATATATATATATATATATGGAAATTGTGTGCGTAAAAAGATCAGCACATTCAGCCATACTATCAGAAAAAGGTTATGCACATATATATTCAGTTGCCTGTGTTTGACATTACTGATTTCAATAAAATGAACCAATTATTTAATATTTGATTAGCATCCTAAATCACCATTATCATCAGATTCCCTTGACTCTTTCTCACCATCCGTTCCTATATGTCTTCGCTCTATTCAAGTCCTCTTAACGACACCTTGTATCTGCACAGAGTTTTACTGCTCTGCCAACACTGGTGAATCCATTATTGTGGCCCCGGAAAGGATCACTAATGAAAACGCAAACACGGATATTAGATAACAGATTATAATACACAAGAAAGATAGAGTTACATAGAAAAGGTAAGATGTCTCGTACTGTTCGGATAACACCGATATTGATCTTCCTCCTGGCAACGAAATCTCTCAGTACTAATAACGGTGAGAAGAGTCCATTATGGTGAGATGGGTAAGGCTCCCACAACACCCCTCCCCCAAGTATTTTACTTCGTAAAAGTGCTGTTAATATTTTTCTCTTTTTGGGTCGATCATCAATAGGTCGGTGAATTTCCTTTTTCTCCTTGACCGACGTATTTCAGGTGTTGGTTGGGGAGGATCTAAATCGAACATGTCGAAAATAGTGTCTATTGGCTCTTCTTCTGTTTGTGGTACGTCGTTGAAGTCGTTCAAACGGCGTTTCTGTAACTGGTTCTGGTGTCTCTTATGTGTGTATTTGGGTCCTTCTACAATGTACGCCATATCGCCAACTTTTTTAAAAATTATTCCACGTTCCCAACAGGACGTGTTATTTTGATATTTTTTTAAGTAATTTTTTCACCTGGGTTGAACCTTTTTTAGGCACTAATATGGTCTTTCGTAACTTATTTTGTTTCTGGAGTAGCTTATCGAAGACGGATCTTATCTTTCGCGCAAACACCGTCTCGGCTGGTGAGACTGCCAGTGGTGTATTTGGGATTGGGTGTGATTCTGTATACCTGCAGAAATTGCTGTAGTGCCTTGTCCGTCGGGGTACCTGATGCTTTTTTAAGTGCTTGCTTTAACGTGTCCATAAAACCTTCAGCCTGGCCGTTTGATCTTAGGTGATATTGTGGTGTGGTTATGTGCTTTATTTGGAATATTTCGCAGAACTCCTAGAATTCGACTGATGTGAGTTGGTTTCCGTTGTCGCTGACCACACAATCTACTACACCGAACCGCGCAAACAGTTCATGTAGGAACCCAATAGTTGTCCCCGTAGAATTAGGTAGTAGAAATCTTCCAGGGGACCCGCAAAATCAACATATATCCTCGACCAAGGTTGTTCTATTTTTGGCCAAGGTTTGAAAGTTGTGGGGGTGCTTTTACCGCTAAGGCACAGCCTTTACATTTTTCGATCATATCCGTAATGTCGTTATCCATCTTCGGCCAATAAACATAGCTTCTCATGAGACTCTTCATTCTATTTATTCCCGGGTGTCCCGTGTGGAAATCTCTTAAAATTCTGTTTTGTAATTTCTTTGGTATTACGACCCTTTCACTATATAGAAGGACGTTGTCACTTAGTGAAAATACTTCTGGTACTTTTTCGTTTTTCGCTGTGATTTTCTGTTTAATATTGGTAATAAAGTCGTCGTTCATTGCTTCGTTTTTTATCTCGAGTAGCGTCACAGGCAGTTCTTTGATGGTGTTGGCTATCATGTTTTTAATTTCACAGTCTGTTTGTAAGACTGCTATTATTGTGTCCTCGAAGGGTTCCCTATACTTCGGTACCAACCTTGATAGTCCATCTGCGTGGCTAATCTGTTTTGGCGGGAGGTATTCGATTTTAAAATTGTTGTTCAGTAAAATCGTTCCCCATCTTAGTAGCCTTATTGGCAGTATAAATTGGTAGACCCTTTCTTGATCCGAAAATGGTTATTAGGGGCTTGAGGTCTGTTTGTAGAGTAAAGAATCTGCCATGCAAGGATCGATAAAATTTTGTCACTGCAAATATCATTCCCAAGGCCTCCTTTTCAATCTGGGAATAATGCTTTTCGGCACGAAGAAGGGTTCTAGATGCGTGGGCTATTGGCTTTTTTGTCCCATCGGGCATTTTACGTAGGATACACGCACCAACCCCATATGAGCTGGCATCGATGGCGACAATAATCTCCAGTTTTGGGTCATAGTGCGTGAGAAAAAGATCAGATGGTAATGCCTTTTTATCTTTTTTAGTAGTTCGTTTAGCGGGGTGCGGAGATCGTGCAAATTTTTTATGAAACTTTGGTAGTAGTTTGCAAGTCCACGGAAGCTCTCTAATGTCGTAATATTATCAGGGGCGGGCATTTCCTTGATAGTTGTAGCCCTTTCGGGGTCGGGACGTCTCCCGTCTTTGTCAATGATGTCCCAGATATTTGATTTTGTTCATACAGAAATCGCATTTTGCTTCCTTTATCTTGAACCCAAATTACCGTATTTGTGCGAAAACCTTGTTTAGATGTTCTTTGTGTAGCTCCTTCGTTTTACTACTATTTACAATATCATCAAGATTAACGAAAGTGAAATCAAAGCCGCCCAGCATGGTGTCCATCACTCGTTGGAAGATAGCCGGTGCGACTTTTATTTCAAAAACTAGTCTGTCAAATTTGTACAGCCCCCTGTGTGTGTTAATACAGAGTAGTTTAGAGCTATTTTCTTCTACTCGAATCTAGAGGTAGGCCTCGCTTAAGTCAATCTTTGAAAAGACTTTTCCTCCATTTAATTTATTAAAAACCTCTTCTGGACTGGGGAGTGGATAGTGGTAATCCTTGAGTGCAGCGTTCAATCCTGTAGAAAAATCTACGCATACCCGGATTTTCTTAGATTTTTTTTGTATATATACCGTTAGAGCAGTCCATTTGCTCACCTTTTAGTTCCATCTTAATTTTTTCAGCTTCAGCCGTAATGCATTCTACTTTTTGGCAAAACGTATTAATTGATTGATCCCAGAGATTAAATTTCTGAAACCAGTCCGACCCAAACAAATTTTCTATGTTCTTCAGCACGAATACTTTTAATTTTTTGATTATACCATTTAGTGATACTGGGATAATCATTTCGCCTTCAAATTTTATTTTGTCTCCTGTTACCGTTCGCACCGTCTTGCTTGTAATCTTTATTATTGGCCGATTCACTTTTCTCCAAGTTTGTAATTTTTTTATTGATAAATCAGAGCCAGAGTCTAACTGAAATCTTTCCGACTTATTTAGTACTTTGACTGTTATGTATTTACGAACGACTTTGTCTGACTTGTCCTCGCTTTTTGTATGTTTGACTCGGTTTTAATTATTTTTCTGTTTCTACACTATGAGCCCTTGTGTCCGAATTTATCACAGTTTTGACATTTTTTTTTTGTACGATAGGGACAGTCCTTGGCCCAATGAACAATCTGCCTGTATTGAAATTTTGGGTAATCATATTTTTTCTCTCTTTTACCGGAGAGTATGATTGGGATCTATGCTTGACTTTCCTTACGTAAGCAACACCAGACTCCTCGATATTTTTTGCGTCTTTTCTGACACTCACTATCCTCTGACAGTCTTCAGCCAGTTTTTTTGTAACTTAAACTGACAAACTAACTAAATCCACTTAACTAGTTTCTTATTTGAAGTGTGAGATCGGGTTCGTTCTCTAATTTCGACAAAACTCTGCGTCTGATTTTCGCGTCTTTTGCCGACACTAGGCCTTGTGCGAATATCAGACATTTGAAGTTATCCGCTGACAAGTTTAAAATCCTCGCAGTTTTTATTGACGACCGAGGCAAACCCTAAATAATCATCACTGTCCCTTTTTGTTAAGTTGAGACATTTCCATCTTTTGTGGAATAGAGACGTTTTGGAGTTGAATAATTCTGACAGTAATTTAACTGTTTCTAAAAAGCCAAGTTCGCAATTTTTTTTTTGATAAGATATAATCCACGAACTTGTTGTGTTCCACAGTTCCTAGCTTTCGTAGAAGTAGTCGGACTTTTTTTGCATCAGTCCAATCGATACAGTCGGTAATATAGATATCTTCATATCTTCTGTAATATGCCTCAAAGGTCTTATCCTCATCTGGTGCGTAGGAAAATGTTTCGAGTGCGTTCCACACTGCATTTTGAGTGAAAATAGTAGTACTATCTGTAGGCTGGTTATTACTTAGACTTTTAAAAAGTGCTTCTTGTTGTTTTTGCAATTCAAGGAAGAGCCGTTGTTGTTTTTCCTCGTTTTTTAAGATTCTTTCTTCGTTTTCTTTCTGAAGCTGAAGGAGCTTTTCCTCATTTTTTTTGTTGAGACTCCATTTGGAACTTCATCATTTGTGCAAACATTTCTTTAAGGTCTTCCTTTTTTTCTGGAGGGGGGAATTTTTTGGTGATTTTTTTTCCGTAAATATCCCCAGAAATAAAAATAATTACTCTGTGTGTGTGTGTGTGTGTGTGTGTGTTTTTTCTTTTTTTTTTTTGTACAACACAAACTGTAAGCGCCGAATTAGATTTTTCTTTCTGAAGTAGGGGGAAGAAAGAAAAATATGCAAATCACTTTTTGATTACGTAACAAACTTACTTACAGATTTTTTTTAAATATCCGCTATCCGACACACTCCGTCGTTTGTACAATTTGATACGTTGTAGTTGTTTAACAAAAATCTTGTTCAGTTCGTTATATGCTGGAACTTTGTTGTAGATTCTTTAACAACTTGTAGTTGGGTATCTCTTTGTCGTTGCAATGTATCTTCGCCAGTATGTTGTGCGCTTAACCCCTTTTTGCTTGTTGGAGAGTCCCTTTTTCGTTCGAGTTCCTCGTCGACAGTATGTTGTGGCCCTGGAAAGGGTCACTAATGAAAACGCAAACACGGATATTAGATAACAGATTATATTACACAAGAAAGATAGAGTTACATAGAAAAGGTAAGAAGTCTCGTACTGTTCGGATAACACCGATATTGATCTGCGGTATTTGTTGCTCGCCCCACCCAACGGGCAAGTGTGGCAC
Source organism: Sepioteuthis lessoniana (assembly GCA_963585895.1). Lineage (NCBI taxonomy): Eukaryota > Metazoa > Mollusca > Cephalopoda > Myopsida > Loliginidae > Sepioteuthis > Sepioteuthis lessoniana. The sequence continues at coordinate 21,435,274 of OY757937.1, read as the reverse complement.
AAGGCCTTTTTTATGGTGGGTCCGGGCGCAGGGCCTAAGCCCACATGCGCCCGGCATTTCCCCAAAATGCCTACGGCCCCGTCGGCATTCCCCTGATTAGGGGCGCCTCAGGCGCCGGGCGATTAACCCAACCCTCCCGAAGGAGGTAAAAGCCTGGGGGATGGCCTCCTGAGGCCGAAGGAAATCTCCAGGCACCGAGACACACTCGGCCAGATCCGTGCAGCAGATAACACGGCCGGCCGAAGTGCTACCCGAAACCTGGAGAGGTGTCAGACCGAGATTGATCTGCCCCCTGGCAGCGAAATCTCTCAGTACTAATAACGGTGAGAAGAGTCCATTATGGTAAGATGGGTAAGGCTCCCACAACATCCATGTCTAGTAGTCTTTTGGAGAACGCCACTTATGAGTTCGTTCTTACTTCCTCAGCAATGCCCAGCATGTCTGGCATGTCTGGCTCCTCTTACTCGGATGATTTTTCGGGTGGGAGATAAGTGGTTGTAAAGCTTCTTTTTATAGAGTGGTTCAAAACAGCGTTCAACATACTTGTGTAGTCTATTTGGTGCCACCATGCAGTAGTATTGACACAGCTATAGCTTGAAAGAATTCTTGTTTTATTTTATCAGAAAGATCAGATAACATATTATCGTTAAATTGTCAATAGCAGTCCATACTTTTCCTATGCATGTATTGACGTCACTCTCACTTGATGAGATATTACTACTGTGGTGTATGAACTGGATTACAAACTTTAGAGGATTGCTATTTAATGTGGAGAAGTCATCATTTTGATTAAAACACAAGAACTCGGTTTTTTCTAAGTTAATGTAGAGACCAATGCCTGTTGCTTCCTGCTTCAGGCGATGCAGTAGAAATTCGACCGGAGTTGATGTTTTTACAAGTGCTTGATCCTGAAAGAAGCAGACGATATCCTTGATAAATATAAGCATCAATTTTATCTGGGACCACTGTTGCAACGAGAATCCAACGGAAATCTATGTATGAATCTATGTATGTATATGTGTGTCAGGTCAGTCAAAGCGCTACTGGTATTATGTAACCCAGTACTAACTGTTTTATAGTCGAGTTCTCTGTGACTAAACCGGTACTCCCACCAAATTTGTCCGGCGAGGAGGGTAACTAGACACTCTACAGGATTTAAAACAAGACATGTCAAAGGGCGGAGGAAGCTTTCTGCTCTGTAGCCATCTAGAACGTTATTTCTGAGAGTGTTGTACCCCTTATTCTTTTCAAGTTATCCTACAAGAAGGAAAACTCTGATATAATACTTGTGGTTGACGTGATTATCTTGATTCGTCTTGTCATGAATAATAATCATGATGTCTTAGAGAACAGTATTCGTGTTTTACAAGTGTTGACCACTATAATACGATGATATACAAATGTTCGCTAACGAACTTTTCACTACAAACCAAATCTCTTGAAAAGTCCTATGGCGATGGAGGTGGGACGACGTATGCAGACTTGAACAGTTTGAAACATACAGTTACCTATCTACACATGAGAAGCAGGAGTCTTATCTTTATTTCAATTTATGTCCTTCCGTAAAAAAGGACTGATGAACCCAGTGGAGATTCTTGTTTAAGCAGCTCTGCTCACCCAAACTATTGGGAAAGGTGCTCTAAACATTGCCTGTAACCTCAACACTACTTTCCTGCAGCTAGCAGTGCTTCATTTATGGGAAGGAAAAGAAATATAAAACTATTTTTAAATGAACGGGTTAAATGCAGTTTCGTGTCATGTCCAGGTCACTCAATATCAGAAATAAAACAGATTATTAAAATTTTCATAATCTTAAACAAATATATATACTTTCTTTTTCTATTTTATGTGTTTATTTCTATTCTAATTGTATATGCTCTCATGAAAGTTACCCAAATACAATAAACTTATTCACAAAATCAAATTAATCAGTGATTCTATCTTGGCTCCCTTGAATTCTATTGATCGAAATGTTCAACATATATTTTTAATGGGAACAATATGGTATATTGCTTGAAATTAAATGGAGACAATTATTAAATGGAGACAATCAACAAAATTGACTTAATCATAGAATCAGGTTTTTGTTTTTTTATATTAATTTTATCAATAAATATGAAAAATATGAAAACACTTTTAATATTTTTTTGATTGGCATCTGTATAGCATTTTTGTTTTAATATGAACTAAGTCAAGTCTTTCATTTAAATGCAGTTACATATATACACATAGGTTGCAGGAGTCTTATCCCAACATCATTGTTGTAACCTCCCTTAACAAGGACTGACCCTAGTGGGGTCTCTTGTATTTGAGCAGCCCTATTTAGAAGAGCACAACACACACAGACTTCGAGAAAGAGCTATAAAAGCTGCACTAAACATTGCCTGTCACCTCAACACTGGTTAGTTTCCTGTGGCTAATAGTGATTCATTTTTGGTGGAAAGAAAAGAAATATAAAAACATTTTACATAAACAGGTTAAACTTAACATTTGCTGTTAGAATGTTTGATAATAGTTCTCCAAACTGTACAGAAAGAAGAACAGCACTTGTGACAAAAGAATTTCTGAGATAAGATTGATATTGCTGCTCTCTCAGAAACTCTGTTTTCAGAGTATCTGCTGACTAAGTATCATCAAGTTTTGGGTTGGAAAGCCAAGAAGGACACTCTTCTTTGAATCAGACCATACTATAATGTCTGGTCACTTTTCTGTTTGAATGATGTGAACTGGAAATTGTAGAGATGTCTTGAGATCCACTGAAACCTTCCTGTCACTCACTCCATTCAGTAGAAGTTTTTTTATTCTCCACAGGGCATTCACTTTCCTTGTGAAACTGAATTAGGGGTTCCTTGGCTGTAACAGGTTTCTTTTAAAACAACACCGGCAAAAATATTGGAGTTTCCTTCAAGTGTTAAAGATCACATAATGAAACTATATATCAAGCTCTAGTGTAGGCGACTTTATTCTTTGTTTACACCCCAACCCTCCAGGCTGATAAGGAGGCTGTCATGACTTTTTATGAAGCTCTTCATACTGCTATTGTCTCCATGCTAAATGATGATAAATTGATCATCATTGGTGACTTTAATGTATGCATTGGCAGGGATTTTGAGATATGGAATGTGCTTGGTTTTTATTGCATTGGTAAAATAAATGCAAATGGTTTGCAATATATACAATACTCTTTACAGACAAAAACTTAAATATAAGATTACTTGGACCCACTCAAGATCAAAACATAGCCATATGATATACTTCATTATAATCCACGAACATGATATTAGTGATATCTGTAATGTACATGTCATTCAGAGTGCAGAGTGTGATACAGATCACAGTTTGATGTGAGGAAGATTTAAGCTCTGTGTTCATAAAAAGTATTGTATGCCTAAAGTGAAAATCCTAAAGAATTTCAATGTCAATTACTAAAATAAAAAGATGTTTGTGCAAGCTTAACTGAAGGACTTGATTGTTTTGAGAGTGATTGTACATGGGAAAATTTAAGAGACCAAGTTTATTTCACTGGTGTAGATGTATTTGGATTCAGAGTAAAGAAACATAAAGACTCGTTTGACGATAACGAAAGTCATTGGCTGTTTGCTAATTTCTAAAAAGAAAAAGATCGCTTTATGTTTGTAGATTTCAGAATAAGTCCTTATTCAAACTTTTACCATGAAGAAATATAAAAATTCCAAACGTATGTTACAATGTGAACTGAAGAGGATGAAAATGGGTGCGCGTGAAAATTTTCTTCTGGACCTCAGAGAGCTTTTATGAAAAATAATCTTAAATTGTTCTACGACCTCATGCATGTAATTTTTGATCAACTAACTTCTTCCATTGTTCTTCTGAGATCAAGGGACAACAAAGAATCAGGAAAAAAATCTCTGGTCAGAGCAACAGCGCTAAACCAACATCTGTCCCAATCATTCCAGAATCACAAAGCGGTTTTAAATCTGAGAGGGGAACAACCGATATAATATTTTCGGCCTGGCAGATGCAGGAAAAGAGCATTGAGTAACGGGTCCCAATGTATCAGGTTGTTATCAATTTGACAGAAGTGTCTGATACGGTTAACAGGGATGCACTTTGGACGATACTTGGAAAAGTGTTGTATAGTCTCATACAAATACAAATATAAGCGGAAACATAAACATAATTCACGAACTTCAATGAACGAACGAATACACTTCTTTATAAAAACATATCTCTCACACTTTATTCTCGAAAGGGTTGATGATTCTGTGGTGTGTGTGAGATGGGTGGAGAGACATATACTCTGAGAGAGGACTTCTTTTTCCCATATCTTCTTCCAGGAGCCTGGGGGTGCCAACACTTGCACCCCCTCGCAAGCTCGTCAGAGATGCCTCTGATCGGCTGCGTATCCCTCGCTCGACTGCAATTCTCTGCACTCTGTCTAAATCTAACCGCGTGGTTCTCATCACGTGGTCTCCTTCCAGTTACACACCTGTTGTATCCGAGTGCTTTGATCGTGCTGTCATCTTCCTGTTTACGAATCAAAATGGGACAGCTTGCCAAAGCACACGGGGTCACCAGGAACGAACCGAAAATCCATGTGATATGTTATATAACAAAAGTAGGATGCCTGCCAATACTTGTGAATATATTCAAGCTGTTACACAAACGTCTGAAGACTAGATTTGTCATGAGTGGTCATTTGTCAGATAAGATTCTAATAGGAAACGAGCTTAAGCTGTGAGATATCTTGGTCCCAACACTATTTTCGATATTCTTTTCTGTGATGTTGACTAACATATTTCAGTATTATAAGGTGTTATTTTGGAATTCAGAACTACTGGAAAGATTTCCGATTTGAAAAGGTTTAACTTTAAGCTGAAAACTTTTCACTCACTTATTAGAAAGCTCCTTTAGACTGATAATATTGACATTATGGTTCGTAAAAAGGATAATATTCAACATGTTGTTGATCTATTTTCAACCTCGTGTACTTTATTTGGTTTTAAAATGAGCCTTACAAAAATAAAAGTTATGTTTACTTCTGTAAGAGGTGAACCGTATTATAAGCCAATTATAACTGTTCAGTGGCCTATTCAGCTGACGTCGCAGAATACACCGACCGCTTCTTAGCAGGGAGGTAAGACTTCCCCAACGAGTATCATGGTGGCCCATTCAGCTGGGGCTGCAGAATACACCGACTGCATCTCTGCAGAGGGATAAGACTGTGTTCTGGATATGACTTTAAACAATCTGATGGTGAGGTTCTAGTAATGCTGAAGTTTTGGAGAATGCTGAGTACCCTCTTCATTGCCATCGCTCCCAGATTCTGTCTGACCCGGATTAGTAGCATCTGATCGGGTCCAATCAATTTGTAAAAGAGAACTAAATCGTATTCTTACGCTAAACTGAATTGTATGAAATTAAATGTTTTGACATTTAACTATGTGAACTGAATTGTTTGAAATAGAACTGTTTTGAGATTTAACCGTGTGTAAACAAAAAACTATACATATACTAAACTGAATTGTTTGAAATTTTTATCAAGATGACTTAATTCGGTGTTAAATGACCCGAAAAGGGTTGATACGCCGTAAAACCAACCAACCAACCAACCAACCTACAAGTGTTCAGGATAGTAGTTTGGCTGTCATTGAAACTTTTGCTTATTTGGGAAGTACATTGATTAGTGATGGCTTTTTAGATGCTGAAATTTACTAACACATTCAAACGGCGTCAGTGGCCGATTGGATACTTGAAAAATGGTTATGGACAAATACTGTAATATTACTCATAATACGAAGATTATATCAATAGGTCATGTATGTTGAGTGTTTTTTGTACTCATCTGAAACAGAAATTTTTTCATACGCATCGGAAAAACACTTGAGCATTTTCATCAGAACTATTTAGACGCATCCTAAACATTAAGTAGAATACCCAAACAAGGGACACAGATGTCCTTACAAGAGCAGGATTCACAAGCATCGAGTCTCTCAAACTTTAGACCCCAAACAAGGGACACAGATGTCCTTACAAGAGCAGGATTCACAAACATTGAGTCTCCCAAACTAATGACCCAAACAAGGGACACAGATGTCTTTACAAGAGCAGGATTCACAAACATTGAGTCTCTCAAACTAATGACCCAAACAAGGGACACAGATGTCCTTACAAGAGCAGGGTTCACAAACATCGAGTCTCTCAAACTAATGACCCAAACAAGGGACACAGATGTCCTTACAAGAGCAGGATTCACAAGCATCGAGTCTCTCAAACTAATGACCCCAAACAAGGGACACAGATGTCCTTACAAGAGCAGGATTCACAAGCATCGAGTCTCCCAAACTAATGACCCAAAAAAGGGAAACAGATGTCCTTACAAGAGCAGGATTCACAAGCATTGAGTCTCTCAAACTAATGACCCAAACAAGGGACACAGATGTCCTTACAAGAGCAGGATTCACAAGCATCGAGTCTCCCAAACTAATGACCCAAACAAGGGACACAGATGTCCTTATAAGAGCAGGATTCACAAGCATCGAGTCTCTCAAACTAATGACCCAAACAAGGGACACAGATTTCCTTACAAGAGCAGGATTCACAAGCATCGAGTCTCTCAAACTAATGACCCAAACAAGGGAAACAGATGTCCTTACAAGAGCAGGATTCACAAGCATCGAGTCTCTCAAACTAATGACCCAAACAAGGGAAACAGATGTCTTTATAAGAGCAGGATTCACAAGCATCGAGTCTCTCAAACTAATGACCCAAACAAGGGACACAGATGTCCTTACAAGAGCAGGATTCACAAGCATCGAGTCTCCCAAACTAATGACCCAAACAAGGGACACAGATGTCCTTATAAGAGCAGGATTCACAAGCATCGAGTCTCCCAAACTAATGACCCAAACAAGGCACACAGATGTCCATACAAGAGCAGGATTCACAAGCATCGAGTCTCCCAAACTAATGACCCAAACAAGGGAAACAGATGTCCTTACAAGAGCAGGATTCACAAGCATCGAGTCTCTCAAACTAATGACCCAAACAAGGGAAACAGATGTCCTTATAAGAGCAGGATTCACAAACATCGAGTCTCCCAAATTAATGACCCAAACAAGGGAAACAGATGTCCTTACAAGAGCAGGATTCACAAGCATCGAGTCTCTCAAACTAATGACCCAAACAAGGGACACAGATGTCCTTATAAGAGCAGGATTCACAAGCATCGAGTCTCTCAAACTAATGACCCAAACAAGGGACACAGATGTCCTTATAAGAGCAGGATTCACAAGTATCGAGTCTCCCAAACTAATGACCCAAACAAGGGACACAGATGTCCTTACAAGAGCAGGATTCACAAGCATCGAGTCTCTCAAACTAATATCCCAAACAAGGGACACAGATGTCCTTACAAGAGCAGGATTCACAAGCATCGAGTCTCCCAAACTAATGACCCAAACAAGGGAAACAGATGTCCTTATAAGAGCAGGATTCACAAGCATCGAGTCTCCCAAATTAATGACCCAAACAAGGGAAACAGATGTCCTTACAAGAGCAGGATTCACAAGCATCGAGTCTCTCAAACTAATGACCCAAACAAGGGACACAGATGTCCTTATAAGAGCAGGATTCACAAGCATCGAGTCTCTCAAACTAATGACCCAAACAAGGGACACAGATGTCCTTATAAGAGCAGGATTCACAAGTATCGAGTCTCCCAAACTAATGACCCAAACAAGGGACACAGATGTCCTTACAAGAGCAGGATTCACAAGCATCGAGTCTCTCAAACTAATATCCCAAACAAGGGACACAGATGTCCTTACAAGAGCAGGATTCACAAGCATCGAGTCTCCCAAACTAATGACCCAAACAAGGGACACAGATGTCCTTACAAGAGCAGGATTCACAAGCATCGAGTCTCCCAAACTAATGACCCAAACAAGGGACAGAGATGTCCTTACAAAAGCAGGATTCACAAGCATCGAGTCTCCCAAACTAATGACCCAAACAAGGGACACAGATGTCCTTACAAGAGCAGGATTCACAAGCATCGAGTCTCTCAAACTAATGACCCAAACCAGGGACACAGATGTCTTTACAAGAGCAGGATTCACAAGCATCAAGTCTCCCAAACTAATGACCCAAACAAGGGACACAGATGTCCTTACAAGAGCAGGATTCACAAGCATCGAGTCTCCCAAACTAATGACCCAAAAAAGGGACACAGATGTCCTTATAAGAGCAGGATTCACAAGCATCGAGTCTCTCAAACTAATATCCCAAACAAGGGACACAGATGTCCTTACAAGAGCAGGATTCACAAGCATCGAGTCTCCCAAACTAATGACCCAAACAAGGGACACAGATGTCCTTACAAGAGCAGGATTCACAAGCATCGAGTCTCCCAAACTAATGACCCAAACAAGGGACACAGATGTCTTTATAAGAGCAGGATTCACAAGCATCGAGTCTCTCAAACTAATGACCCAAACAAGGGACACAGATGTCCTTACAAGAGCAGGATTCACAAGCATCGAGTCTCCCAAACTAATGACCCAAACAAGGGACACAGATGTCCTTATAAGAGCAGGATTCACAAGCATCGAGTCTCCCAAACTAATGACCCAAACAAGGCACACAGATGTCCATACAAGAGCAGGATTCACAAGCATCGAGTCTCCCAAACTAATGACCCAAACAAGGGAAACAGATGTCCTTACAAGAGCAGGATTCACAAGCATCGAGTCTCTCAAACTAATGACCCAAACAAGGGAAACAGATGTCCTTATAAGAGCAGGATTCACAAACATCGAGTCTCCCAAATTAATGACCGAAACAAGGGAAACAGATGTCCTTACAAGAGCAGGATTCACAAGCATCGAGTCTCTCAAACTAATGACCCAAACAAGGGACACAGATGTCCTTATAAGAGCAGGATTCACAAGCATCGAGTTTCTCAAACTAATGACCCAAACAAGGGACACAGATGTCCTTATAAGAGCAGGATTCACAAGTATCGAGTCTCCCAAACTAATGACCCAAACAAGGGACACAGATGTCCTTACAAGAGCAGGATTCACAAGCATCGAGTCTCCCAAACTAATGACCCAAACAAGGGACACAGATGTCCTTACAAGAGCAGGATTCACAAGCATCGAGTCTCCCAAACTAATGACCCAAACAAGGGACAGAGATGTCCTTACAAAAGCAGGATTCACAAGCATCGAGTCTCCCAAACTAATGACCCAAACAAGGGACACAGATGTCCTTACAAGAGCAGGATTCACAAGCATCGAGTCTCTCAAACTAATGACCCAAACAAGGGACACAGATGTCTTTACAAGAGCAGGATTCACAAGCATCAAGTCTCCCAAACTAATGACCCAAACAAGGGACACAGATGTCCTTACAAGAGCAGGATTCACAAGCATCGAGTCTCCCAAACTAATGACCCAAACAAGGGACACAGATGTCCTTATAAGAGCAGGATTCACAAGCATCGAGTCTCTCAAACTAATATCCCAAACAAGGGACACAGATGTCCTTACAAGAGCAGGATTCACAAGCATCGAGTCTCCCAAACTAATGACCCAAACAAGGGACACAGATGTCCTTACAAGAGCAGGATTCACAAGCATCGAGTCTCTCAAACTAATGACCCAAACAAGGGACACAGATTTCCTTACAAGAGCAGGATTCACAAGCATCGAGTCTCTCAAACTAATGACCCAAACAAGGGAAACAGATGTCCTTACAAGAGCAGGATTCACAAGCATCGTGTCTCCCAAACTAATGACCCAAACAAGGGACACAGATGTCTTTATAAGAGCAGGATTCACAAGCATCGAGTCTCTCAAACTAATGACCCAAACAAGGGACACAGATGTCCTTACAAGAGCAGGATTCACAAGCATCGAGTCTCCCAAACTAATGACCCAAACAAGGGACACAGATGTCCTTATAAGAGCAGGATTCACAAGCATCGAGTCTCCCAAACTAATGACCCAAACAAGGCACACAGATGTCCATACAAGAGCAGGATTCACAAGCATCGAGTCTCCCAAACTAATGACCCAAACAAGGGAAACAGATGTCCTTACAAGAGCAGGATTCACAAGCATCGAGTCTCTCAAACTAATGACCCAAACAAGGGAAACAGATGTCCTTATAAGAGCAGGATTCACAAACATCGAGTCTCCCAAATTAATGACCCAAACAAGGGAAACAGATGTCCTTACAAGAGCAGGATTCACAAGCATCGAGTCTCTCAAACTAATGACCCAAACAAGGGACACAGATGTCCTTATAAGAGCAGGATTCACAAGTATCGAGTCTCCCAAACTAATGACCCAAACAAGGGACACAGATGTCCTTACAAGAGCAGGATTCACAAGCATCGAGTCTCTCAAACTAATATCCCAAACAAGGGACACAGATGTCCTTACAAGAGCAGGATTCACAAGCATCGAGTCTCCCAAACTAATGACCCAAACAAGGGAAACAGATGTACTTATAAGAGCAGGATTCACAAGCATCGAGTCTCCCAAATTAATGACCCAAACAAGGGAAACAGATGTCCTTACAAGAGCAGGATTCACAAGCATCGAGTCTCTCAAACTAATGACCCAAACAAGGGACACAGATGTCCTTATAAGAGCAGGATTCACAAGCATCGAGTCTCTCAAACTAATGACCCAAACAAGGGACACAGATGTCCTTATAAGAGCAGGATTCACAAGTATCGAGTCTCCCAAACTAATGACCCAAACAAGGGACACAGATGTCCTTACAAGAGCAGGATTCACAAGCATCGAGTCTCTCAAACTAATATCCCAAACAAGGGACACAGATGTCCTTACAAGAGCAGGATTCACAAGCATCGAGTCTCCCAAACTAATGACCCAAACAAGGGACACAGATGTCCTTACAAGAGCAGGATTCACAAGCATCGAGTCTCCCAAACTAATGACCCAAACAAGGGACAGAGATGTCCTTACAAAAGCAGGATTCACAAGCATCGAGTCTCCCAAACTAATGACCCAAACAAGGGACACAGATGTCCTTACAAGAGCAGGATTCACAAGCATCGAGTCTCTCAAACTAATGACCCAAACCAGGGACACAGATGTCTTTACAAGAGCAGGATTCACAAGCATCAAGTCTCCCAAACTAATGACCCAAACAAGGGACACAGATGTCCTTACAAGAGCAGGATTCACAAGCATCGAGTCTCCCAAACTAATGACCCAAAAAAGGGACACAGATGTCCTTATAAGAGCAGGATTCACAAGCATCGAGTCTCTCAAACTAATATCCCAAACAAGGGACACAGATGTCCTTACAAGAGCAGGATTCACAAGCATCGAGTCTCCCAAACTAATGACCCAAACAAGGGACACAGATGTCCTTACAAGAGCAGGATTCACAAGCATCGAGTCTCCCAAACTAATGACCCAAACAAGGGACACAGATGTCTTTATAAGAGCAGGATTCACAAGCATCGAGTCTCTCAAACTAATGACCCAAACAAGGGACACAGATGTCCTTACAAGAGCAGGATTCACAAGCATCGAGTCTCCCAAACTAATGACCCAAACAAGGGACACAGATGTCCTTATAAGAGCAGGATTCACAAGCATCGAGTCTCCCAAACTAATGACCCAAACAAGGCACACAGATGTCCATACAAGAGCAGGATTCACAAGCATCGAGTCTCCCAAACTAATGACCCAAACAAGGGAAACAGATGTCCTTACAAGAGCAGGATTCACAAGCATCGAGTCTCTCAAACTAATGACCCAAACAAGGGAAACAGATGTCCTTATAAGAGCAGGATTCACAAACATCGAGTCTCCCAAATTAATGACCCAAACAAGGGAAACAGATGTCCTTACAAGAGCAGGATTCACAAGCATCGAGTCTCTCAAACTAATGACCCAAACAAGGGACACAGATGTCCTTATAAGAGCAGGATTCACAAGCATCGAGTCTCTCAAACTAATGACCCAAACAAGGGACACAGATGTCCTTATAAGAGCAGGATTCACAAGTATCGAGTCTCCCAAACTAATGACCCAAACAAGGGACACAGATGTCCTTACAAGAGCAGGATTCACAAGCATCGAGTCTCTCAAACTAATATCCCAAACAAGGGACACAGATGTCCTTACAAGAGCAGGATTCACAAGCATCGAGTCTCCCAAACTAATGACCCAAACAAGGGACACAGATGTCCTTACAAGAGCAGGATTCACAAGCATCGAGTCTCTCAAACTAATGACCCAAACAAGGGACACAGATGTCCTTACAAGAGCAGGATTCACAAGCATCGAGTCTCTCAAACTAATGACCCAAACAAGGGAAACAGATGTCCTTACAAGAGCAGGATTCACAAGCATCGAGTCTCCCAAACTAATGACCCAAACAAGGGACACAGATGTCCTTATAAGAGCAGGATTCACAAGCATCGAGTCTCTCAAACTAATGACCCAAACAAGGAACACAGATGTCCTTACAAGAGCAGGATTCACAAGCATCGAGTCTCTCAAACTAATGACCCAAACAAGGGACACAGATGTCCTTATAAGAGCAGGATTCACAAGCATCGAGTCTCCCAAACTAATGACCCAAACAAGGGACACAGATGTCCTTACAAGAGCAGGATTCACAAGCATCGAGTCTCCTAAACTAATGACCAAATGCGATGTGCAGTTCATGTTTTGCATATGAATGATGATAGCAACTTCTTTATGCAATAGCATAAGTGGGGTTTGAACTCGCTTATAACGATGTCACAGTCTGTTGTATGTGTGTGTTTTGTTATATAATTACGTAATGATTTTTTTTATTTAATCATTTTTCGTTGGTTATATCATATCTTTCGGTTTGGTTAGGCTTAGAACTGTTCGGCTAATAATGCAGGTGTTCACGCTTGCGCGTGGAGGATGTGACAATCACAAATGTTATAATAAAAACCCCAGATAGAAAATGGGACTGGAGTGGGAATGACGTCATGCCCGGAAGTGATGGGGTGGGAATTTTGGTGATTTTTAAAAAAGCAGTAAGTTGAGATTCGGACCTGGGCGAGGCCAGTCCAGTTCTAGTCTACGGGATGCGCCGCGCGTTTGTTGGTTTGGTTAGTTGAGATTTGAAGCTGGGCAAGGCGAGTCCAGTTTGTGGGCTACGGGATGCGCGCGCGTTTTTTGGGTCTGTGAGTTGAGATTCTGACTCTGGGCCGAGAGTTCAGCTGGAGAGTTGACTGAAGGGCGATGTAGGAACAGTCAGCATAGTAAAAATTGTGTCTCTCTCTCCTCGTATACTTATAATTATTCTCAATTTTCTTCATAAATGAATAGTTAGTCGTACAGAAATCAAAGCGATTTCCCACCCTCTCACCTTTCTCTTATCATTTAGAGTTTGTACGTTACGAATTGTATCTATTGTCAAAATTTAACCGTTTGCATCATTCCTTGGAAATTATTGTTCCTATTTAGTTGAATTTACTTTTATGTTTTTTTTGTGCTTTTTATAGTGTGTCACAGTTTTAACTTTTTTCCCATCAAATCATCAGTATTGATTTCTTCTATATCATTTCGAGGTTTCTGTTATTATTCTTATTAGTTATCTTTGCCATATCTGATGGAAGAAAGGTTCGCTCGTTCGTTGGGTTTTATGGCATATCAACCTTTGTAGATCATTTAATGCCAAATTCTGTTTATCCATATATTAAACCTAAGATTTCTAAACGAATAGTTAGTTTGGTTTGGTTTGGTTTGGTTTAATGGCATATCAACCATTGTAGGTTATTTAACGCCAAATCCTTTTTATACATATATATTGAATATATGATTTCCAAACATTTTGTTGATAACATTTTTCAACGAGTCTGAGTTCATTTTCTTTACACACAGTTAAATTGTTCCCTTATTTCTATCTAATACGAATAATTATATATAATCCTTTGTTTGCACTCAGTTAAATGTTTTCAAGTACTGCTATTTAACACTAACTATTCAATTAAACATCAGTCCTTTGTTTACACACATTTAAACGATCAAACAGTTTTATTTCAAACAAAAGAGTTTAGGATAAGTCAGCAAAGTTAAAGGGTTCAAAGTATTGCTATGTATCACTAGTAACTCAATTAAACAACAGTTATTCGTTTACGCACAGTCAAATGATGAAACAGTTCTATTTCAAGCAACTCATTTCAGCATTAGTAATTTGTTTGCAGTCATTTTAAACGTCAAAGTACACAGTTTAAATGTCAAACAGTTCAATTTGATCCATAGGCTAGATCCTATCTGGTGTTACCACTCCGGGTCAGAGTGGCCCTGAGAGCCTCACTATCAGATTGTTTCGTGTTATATCCAGGACACTCGTTGGGGGCATCTTACCCCTCATGAGGTCGATGTATTTTACAGCCCAGCCAATTGGGGCAAGATGGAAGAAAGCAAATTTAAAAGGTTGATTAAAATTCTATTTTTGATATCATAGAATGTTTCTATTTGTATTAATAATTTAATCATCATTGAAATTTGTGCGATAATGACGATCCCAATTATAATCTCATCAATTTTAATTCATAAAATTCTCTATAAATTCTTTTCATAATTCTTTTCCAGAATTTTAAACTTCGTATTCATTTCATTAGGCTATCAATGATTTTTTGATTTTTTACTCATAAAAACGTCCATTTTTATCTTGTAATTATAAACTAAAATAATAGTTTTTTTCTTAGGTCGATTTACTTACAATTCTTCTTCTTCTTCTTCTTCTTCTTCTTCTTCTTCTTCTTCTTCTTCTTCTTCTTCTTCTTCTTCTTCTTGTCTTTCCTTTTCTTTCCGTATTTTTCTTTCATATTCTTTTTTGTATCTTCTTTCCTTTTTTCCTTTTATCCATTCACTCCCCTTCTTTCTTCCCCTTTCCTTCTTCTTTTTCTTCTTTTTTTCATTATTATTATTATTATTATTACTTAACTTCATTCCTTACAATTAAATCTTCATTCATATCGAAAGAAATTCCATTATTACACTTGTGCCAAAATAATTGATTTATAAATTAAATCCTCTCCTAATTTTTCATGTCATTGACCTTCTCAACTCTCAACTCATTTTTAGACATAAACAGTCGACTTTTAAAATGAATGTCTTCATTTATAGGGGCTGTAGTTTGTTAATTGATGACTGACATCAAGACATATATATTTCCATCAATCATTATACTATCCGTTTCTACAATATATATATATATATATGTGTGTGTGTGTGTGTGTGTGTGAACAAATTTTTTCTCAGCCCGCTGTAAAATACGCTTTCTTCTCCAAGAGACATGTTTGCCCAATGACGTATTCGCAGAAGGCCTAAATGCAGAGATGTCTTTCTCCTAGACAAGTTGTCTTACTCAGTGAGACTAGTCTGTCTAAATATTTTATCTGAAGTTTGAAATAAGATGAATTCATACCTTTATCTAGAGAAATAGGAAACAAGAGTGCAAACAGCCTCAGTGGGATTTGAAATCAAGTATAAACTTGCTTTGAAGTTTCCGAAAATATTACATTAGTTTCAGCGACAGTTTCTATCGATGTTTTGTAATAATTAAAAAGTCAAAAACACTGTTGTTGTTAATGTTGTATATTTATTTGTTTAACCATTACAAAAATTGCCAAATGAAAATTGCCAAATGTACTTGTGTGTGTGTGTGTGTGATACTTTTTACAGAACGAAAATATACTACACTTTTATCCTATATCATCGACGCTTCTGGAACATCATTTTCATCCTAATCCAGACGCTGAGATACTCTGACATACATAGCTTACAAATTAGCTTTGAGAAAATCATTAAAATAGGATATAGCAGAAATATATTTCATCTTGAATTATCGAGATATTTACGCAGCTTAACTAAGCTAAGCAAAAGGCCATCAATTATCGGTCATAGATAAAAAAAAAAATTTACTTTGGCCGGTTGAACAATGGCTCATAGAGAAAAGTTTTGATACTCATGGTGTGATTTGGTTGGGTTTCATGGCATATAAATCCTTGTAGGTCGTTTAATACCAAACCCTCTTTATACATATATATTAAATATATGATTTATCAACACATTTTATTGATAAAATTTTTAACCGAGCCTGATCTCTTTTTGGAACACAGTTAAATGGTTTCAAGTAATTTTATCTAATACGAATAATTCTATTTACTATTAATCATTTGTTTACACAGAGTTAAATGTTTTCAAGTATTGCTATGTGGCAGTAACAATTTAACATCAATCATTTATCTGCACAAATTTAAATGGCACTAGTGTAATAATTGAATTTCATTCGAAATGAATGAAATTCTAATAGTACGAAATTAAGTAAAATAATAATAAAAATAGTAATTATTTTGTGTGTGAACCGTTTAATTTGGTCGCGTATATCGCATGTGCACAGAAAATAAACAACCCCTGGATCTTGTATTACCACAATATAGAGGGTGTATTCAATAAGTTTCCAGACTTTTTTTACAGGCATTTTAAATTGTCATAGACTCTTGAAAATGTTTATTTTTTTAAATGAAGAATCTTTCTAATCGGCTAAACTTTCCCAGCTAAACAATGATGAAATAAGAAAGATTCTTTTAAATCAACGCACAAAAATCAGTGATACTCACCGATCTTCCCTAATTTCACAGCAAAGTCATCAGAAACTTCTACCTATAAAAGTAATCATCCCCTTAAGGAATTATCTAAGAATAGGACCATTGACATTAACTATGAAGGCCATATAGGAAAACTACAAACTAGTTCAGGGCCTTAGGCCTAAAAGCAAAAAAGGAGAATAACGGACATTAACTAAGTTAAAACTTAGTGTTTTTTTATTTATTTATTTATTTTTTGTGACCCGCTGTTCATGAACAGCCATCATAGGTGTTTTGGTCACATCTGTGTCAGGTGCGCAGATCGTGAACAACCCCCTGGGTCTGGTATAGCCATAATATACCACCCACGATAAAAATGTCCATTCACAATATTACACAACGTGGGACCTAAACAACAGGCTTGGGTGTCATGATCGGCAGGTGCTCTCCTGATAGCCAACATGGGAGATCTGATCGTCATCCTGCAAATGTTGGCTGCTCTTTTTTCAGGTACTTGAATGACGACATAAAAAACCACAATCATCTAAGATCTAAACGCAAAACATGGACTAGAGAAGACAATAAACTTGCACGTCACTACTATTCTAGGAGCAACCCCTCACAAAGGAGATACAGGATAAGAATGATTAGAGATCTGATAAGAATGTGCGAATTTTCAGCCAACAAGCTTGCTGATCAAATTAGAACAATAATTAAGAAGAGTTGGTTTTTTGACCTTGAAATACTAGAAATCCATCAAAAACGCATAAACAAAATTATAATACAGTACCAAACACATCAAGTGGTGTCAAACAAAAGCAACTTACCGAAAATGAACTGCTAACTTCGGAGAATGAAAACATCACACTAACAAACACCACGCTACCAAACAATGCACAACCAAACAACGATAAAGAAACATTATCACAAGAACAAAAGATAAATCTAGAAAATGTACAGAGAATTATGAATTGTGAAAATACTACTGTACTATCATTAAGAAACATTGAATGAAGAACACTGAAAATAGAAACGGAAAAATAAATCAAATACTACGGCACATACCAACGAACAATATAACCGAGTTAAATGAACTAATCTATGCAGGAGCGAAATTAGTTTGTGAGAAAATTGGGATCCCCTCAAAAAGCACGAAGAAAAAGTCTAAACCAGGATGGGAAATTCGACTGGAAACGCAAATAAAAAACCGACGAAAACGGGCCAGAATGATAAAACAAAAGAAAGACGCTCACATATGCGGTACTAGAAAAGAAAAGGCAATACAAGAAAAAATAATAAATCTGGAGGAAATTAACCAGAAAGTACTGGCGAAGGAAGATTAGAGATATCGACAAAGGGTAAAACAAGACAGACAAAACAGGACTTTCCAAAACAACGAAAGAAAATTCTACCAACAATTGGGAGGGAAAGACATGAAAACATACCAACAACCAGATGCCAAAGAAATCGAACGATTTTGGACTAAAATATGGCAAAAAAAACATAACGAAAGGACTGAATGGGTAAACAATATTACAAGAGAACTAGAAGGACTTGAAGAAGGCCCCAAAGCGGAAATACACATTGATTTACTCAAAATGACACTAAAAAGAATACCAAACTGGAAAACGCCAGGCCATGATAGAATGCATGGTTTCTGGTTCAAGAAATTCACCTCCATTCACGACAGACTAGCACTAGAAATGATCAGATGCTTACAAGGAGCACAGGTACCAGACTGGATGACCAGAGGAAAGACCATATTGATCCCAAAGGACACAAGCAAAGGAACTGCTCCAAACAATTATAGACCGATAACTTGCCTACCGAGGATGTGGAAAATATTAACATCACAAATAAGAGAAAAGATTTACTACTCACTAACAAGTCGCAGATTGTTCCCTGACGAACAGAAAGGATGCTGCAAAGGTTCCAGGCACAGCAGAGTTACTTTACATAGATCAACACATCCTACATGAGAGCAAGACCAGACGGAAAAATCTAGCTATGGCCTGGATTGACTACAAAAAGGCATATAACATGTTTCCACAAAGCTGGATAATAAACTGCCTCAAAATGTACAAAATATCACATGAAGTTATAAACTTTATCGAAAAAACTATGAAGACCTTGGGAGTGCAGCTGACAGCAGGAAGAAGCTTAGCTGAAATAAAGATCCAAAAGAGGTATTTTCAAGGAGATGTTCTATCACCATTACTGTTCATAATTGCCGTGAAGCCACTTAACAAAATACTCAGAAAATGCACAGCCGGATACAAACTTAGCAGATCGCAAGAAAAGATCAATCACCTAATGTACAAGGATGACATCAAAGTATTTGCAAAAAATTAAAAAGAACTGGAAACCCTAATACACGCCGCTAGAATATACAGCCAGGACATAGGAATGGAATTTAGCATTGAAAAACGTGCCATGCTAGTCATGAAAAGGGGCAAACGACATATAACTGACAGAATGGAACTACCAAAATCAGGACAAAATTAGGACGCTCGGAGAAAACGAAACCTACAAGTACTTTGGTATCTTGGAGACTGACACCATCAAACACGTGGAAATGAAAGACAGAATTCAAAAAGAATATCCCAGGGGAACTAGAAAACTACTTGAGACAAAACTCTCTTGCAGAAACTTCATCAAAGGAATAAATACTTGGGCTGTACCACTCGTTAGATATTCGGGACCATTTCTCAAGTGGACTAGAGATTAACTTAAACAAATGGATCAAAGAACAAGAAAACTAATGGCAATGCATAAGGCATTACATCCCAGAGACGACGTTGACAGACTATATGTATCTTGAAAGGAGGAAGGAAGAGGACTTGCCAGCATCGAAGACAGCGTTGACGCATCGATACAACAGCTCGAAGACTACATTGAAAACATGATTACAGTCATCAGAAAAGATACCGACAACACGATAGACGATAGAATGACAATAATCTGGAAACAAAAACGGGAAGAAAAAACAACTCTATGGCCGCTTTAAATGACTAATAAACACCATCTCACACGAGAAAACCTGGACCAAGCAAATAAAAGGTAACCACAAAAGAGAAAAGGAATCTCTCCTTATAGCAGCACAGGATAATGCCATAAGAACCAATCATATCAAAGCGAGAATCGACAAGACTCAACAAAATAGTAAATGTAGACTATACGGTGACAGAGACGAAACGATCAATCACGTAATAAGCGAATGCAGTAAATTAGCTCAGAGGGAGTATAAGGCGAGACACAACTGGGTGGGCAAGATGATCCACTGGGAAATGTGAAGAAATTTAAATTTGACCACACTAACAAATGGTATATGCACAACCCAGCACTGGTCATCGAAAATGACACACATAAACTCATATGGGACTTTGACATACACACAGATCACCTAATCTCGGTCAGAAGACCAGACCTTATAATAATTAACAAAAAAAAAAAAGAGAATTTGCAAAATTGTCGACTTTTCTGTCCCAGCTGACCACAGAATAAAACTGAAAGAATGTGAAAAGAAGTACCTAGATCTAGCTAGAGAATTAAAAAAGCTGTGGAACATGAAAGTGACGATTGTACCAATTGTGCTTGGTGCTTTTGGCATAATAACTAAATGATTATTAAAAGACCAGGAGGACTTGGAAGTTGGCAGACGGATAGAGACTATCCAAATGACAGCATTACGGAGAACAGCCTGAATACTGAGAAGAGTCCTGGAGACTTGAGGAGACTTGCTGTCACTCAAACTCCCGTGAAAGACCATCAGCTAATACTGATGTAAAAAAACTCTAAAAGAGTAAATAATAATAATGATAAATACCCCCCCAATAAAGGGAAAAATTACTTTAGAAAGGAATATTCTTGAATGAGACGTGATGTGCAATTTTGTTAGAATATAAATATGGGGAAAAAACATGAAGGCTTGAACGAGAACAACCAAATGAATCCGATGTTATGTGAGATGCTCATAGAAACATGGGTATTGTTAATTGTCTTATTTAAAGCATCGATTTTTTCGTTTCTCGTAAAATCTTTTGTTTAACTGTTGTATTTAAATGAAGACTTGATAAATCCCCTACTTCGTTTCAGCTAAACAATTTTGTGGCTCCGAAATTGATTCGTTTTGAATTTAGCGCCTCACAATCTCTTTGGCTCATTTCTGACTACTCTCTATCTAAGCAAATATATATTTGATGTAGCCTGAAAGTATTAGAACTGTTTCCATCCTCCATACAACGGGAAAATATCAGGAGTTTAGTATTTATTCTAACATTACTATTTTAACGGAAATATTTTAAAATAAGGCAGTAGATATAAAGCAAAAAGATAACACAAGAATGCCTGAAGTTAGTTCAGTTACCCCTTATGAAAGAAATCATAAGAGTAAGTCAGTAGACTTTAACTAATTTAAAACTTAGGTTTTTATTTTATTCTATTTTATTGTGACCCGCTGTCAAAGAGCAGTCACTATGACTGTCGTCGGTCACATCTGTGTCAGGTGCGCAGATCATAAACAACCCCTGGGTCTGGTATAGCCACAATATACCACCAAAGATAAAATGTCAAATTCAAATATTACACAAAGTGGGACCCAGGCCTCATGCTTGGGTGTCAAGATCTGCAGGTGCTCTCTTGATAGCCAACATGAGAGACATGGCCATCATGCTGCGAATGTTGGCTGTTCCCTTTTCAGGTACACAAATGGTGATTTAAGGAACCACATCAAC
Source organism: Sepioteuthis lessoniana (assembly GCA_963585895.1). Taxonomy (NCBI): domain Eukaryota; kingdom Metazoa; phylum Mollusca; class Cephalopoda; order Myopsida; family Loliginidae; genus Sepioteuthis; species Sepioteuthis lessoniana. The sequence goes on along the minus strand of OY757937.1, from coordinate 21,413,932 downwards.
CAGAGACCTAAACGGAAAGCATGGACTAGGGAAGACAACCAACTTGCACTACACTGCTCTTAGGAGTAACCCTACACAAAGAAGATATAGGAAAAGAATGATAGCGATCTGGTAAGAAGTTTCTAATTTTCAGACAGCTAGTCAGAGACAAAAAAGGGTTGGTTTTCTGACCTTGAAATAATAGAAATACACCAGAAGATAAATGTTCAATGTAGTAATAATACATTACCTGGCACATCAAATATTAAAAAACAAAAACAGCCCACCCGAAAGGAACAACCAACTCCGGAAAATGGAAACCCCACACAACCAAACACTGCACAACCAAACAACCAAGAAAAAACACTATCACAAGAACAAAAGCTAAATCTAGAAAATTTAAAGGGAATTCTGAACTGTGAAAAGACTACTTTACCATCATTAAGAAACATTGAATGGAGAATAGTTAAGGCAGAGACAAATAAAGTGAATCAAGTACTGACATATATATCAACGAATAATATAACCAAATTGAATGAACAAATTTATGCAGGAGTGAAATTAGTTTGCGAAAAAATTGGGATCCCCTCAAAAAGCACGAAAGGAAAATCAAAACCAGGATGAGAATTTCGACTAGAAACTCAGATACAAAATCTACGAAAACAGGCAAAAATGAAAAAAAAAAAACAAAAGAAAAACGGTGGAATAATTCGGAACAGAAAAAAGACAACACAGGAAAAAACTTACAATACAACTTGAGGAAATAAACCAGAAAGTACAAGTGAAAGAAGGAAGATTAAAGAGATATCGACAAAGGGTAAAATAATACAGACAAATCAGGACTTTCCAAAACAATGAAAGAAAATTCTATCAACAATTGGGAAATGACAATAAAACATACCAACAACCGGATGCAAGAGAAACTCAACGATTTTGGATTGAAATATGGCAACCAAAAAAAAAAAAAAAAAAAAAAAAAACATAACGAAAAGGCTGAATGGATAAACAATATTACAAGAGAACTAGAAGGACTCGAAGAAGGCCCCGAAACAGAAATACACACCGATTTGCTCAAAACGACACTGAAGAAAATATCAAACTGGAAAACGCCAGGCCATGATGAAATACATGGCTTCTGGTTCAAGAAATTCACCGCCATTCACGACAGACTAGCACTAGAAATGAATAAATGCCTACAAAGAGCACACGTACCCGAATGAATGACCAAAGGAAGGATCACATTGATACAAAATGACCCAAACAAAGGAACCGCCCCAAACAATTACAGACCCCTAACGTGCTTACCAATCATGAGGAAAATATTAACAGCACAAATAAGGGAAGAGATTTACAACTCGCTAACAAGCCGCAGTTTGATCCCAGACGAACAAAAAGGATGCTGCAAAGGAACCAGAGACAGAGTAGAGTTACTTTACATAGATCAACACATTCAACATGAGAGCAAGACCAGAAGAAAAAATCTAGCTATGGCCTGGATTGACTACAAAAAGGATATGATATAGTTCCGCATAGTTGGATAATAAACTGCCTCAAAATGTACAAAATATCACATGAAGTTATAAACTTTATCGAAACAAAAAACTATGAAAGCCTGGAGAGTGGAATTGACCACAGGAGGAAGAAGCCAAGCTGAAACAAAGATCCAAAGAGGTATTTTTTCAAGGAGATGTTCTATCACCATTACTGTTCATAATTGCCGTGATGCCACTTAACAAAATACTCAGAAAATGCACTGCCGGATACAAACTTAGTAGATCACAGGAAAAGATCAATCATTTTATGTACATGGATGACATCAAAGTATTTGCAAAAAATTAAAAAGAACTGGAAATTCTAATACACGCAGTTAGAATATATAGCAAGGTCATAGGAATGGAATTTGGCATAGAAAAATGTGCCATGCTTATAATGAAAAGTGGCAAACGACATATAACTGACGGAATGGAACTACCAAATCAAGACAAGATCAGAACGCTCGCAGAAAACGAAACCTACAAATATGTGGGCGTCTTGGAGGCTGGCACCATCAAACAAGTAGAAATGAAAGACAAAATTTAAAAAGAATATCTCAGGAGAACTAGAAAACTACTTGAGACAAAACTCTCTAGCAGAAACTTCATCAAAGGAATAAATACTTGGGCTGTACTACTCGTTAGATATTCCGGACTCTAACCCTTTCTCAAGTGGACCAGAGATTAACATAAACAAATGGATCAAAAAACAAGAATACTAATGGCAATGCATAAGGCATTATATCACAGAGACGACGTTGACAGACTATATGTTTCAAGAAAAGAGCGGGGAGAGGACTTGCCAGCATTGAAGACAGCGTTGACGCATCGATACAATGACTCGAAGACTATATACAAAAACACGATGGAGGACTCATTACAGCCATCAGAAACGATACTGATAACACGATGGACAACAGAATGACAATAACAAGGAAACAAAAATGGGAAGGAAAACGATCCTATGGGCGTTTTAAACGACTAATAAACAACATCTCACACGACAAAACCTGGACAAGAAAAGGAAACTTTAAGTGGGAAACAGAATCTCTCCTAATTGCAGCGCAAAACTACGCCATAAGAACCATTCATATCTAAGCGAGAATAGATAAGACGCAACAAAATAACAAATGTAGGCTATGCAGTGACAGAAATAAAACTATCAATCACATAAGTGAATGCAGCAAATTAGCGCAGAGGGAATGTAAGACTAGACACGAATTTGCAAAATTGTCGACTTTGCTATCCCGGCTGACCATAGAATAAAACTGAAAGAACGTGAAAAGAAGGATAAATACCTCGACCTTGCTAGGGAATTGAAAAAACTATGGAACATGCAGATGACAATTATACTTTTTGGTGCGTTTCGAACAGTAACTAAAGGACTACTAAAGGGCCTGGAGCATTTGGAAGTTGGCGGACGAGTAGAGACAGTTCAAACTACTGCACTATTGAGAACGGCCAGAATTCTGAGAAGAGTCCTGAAGATTTGAAGAAACATGCTGTCACTCAAACTCCAGTGAAAGACCATCAGCTGATGCTGATGTGAAAAACTCTAGTGGGTAAATAATAATAATAATCATAATAATAGAAGTGACGTTTAGACCAATTGTAATTGGGGTTCTTAGTACAATCACCGAAGGAATATTAAAGGGACTGGAGGACTTGGAAATAAGAGGAAGAGTTGAAACCATCCAAACTACTACATTAGTGAGATCGACCAGAATACTGAGAAGAGTCCTGGAGACTTGAGGAGACATACTATCATTCAAACTTCCGTGTAAGACCATCAGCTGACGCTGATGTGAAAAACTCTAAAGAAGTAATAATAATAATAATAATAATAATAATAATACGTTTTGTGAATAGTTTGTTGGTTCTAATTTTTAAATGAGTTAAAACTAGTTTTTTATACTTTAGTATTGCTATTGTTTCTACTCAGTTAAATGATTTCATTTTTTGCTCTCTTGCACGGATAATTCTACTCAACATAATCATTTTAAGTGATCACAACTATTGCTATTTAACACTAATTATTCAATTCAAAACTATTCATTCATTTACACACAGTCCAATTGTTTCAAGTACTCCTATCTATCACCAACAAGTCAATTCAACATCAGTCATTTGTTTACACATAGTAAAATGGTCAAACAGTTTTATTTCTAATAATTCAATTTAATGCATGTCATTTGTCTCCACATAGCTTAAATGTCTAACAATTCTATTTGAACCATGGATAGAACTCTATGTGGTGCTACCACTTCAAGTCAGAGTAGATCAGGGAGCAATGGCAATAAAGGGGTAATCCCTATTCCCCAAATCTCCAAGGCTAGAGCTTCAACATCAGATTTTTTTAATTGTCATATCCAGGACACTCGTTGAGGGGCTACCACTTCGGGTTAGAATGGACCTGGGAGCAATGAAATCAAAATAATTTGGTTTGGTTTGGTTTGGTTTCATGGCATATCAACCATTTTAGGTTATTTAATGTCAAATCCATTTTTATACATATAAACAGTTCTTTTCTACCAATTTAGTTTAGCATCAGTACTGCTTTTTGATTACACACAGTTGAATGTCAAAATAGTTCTACTTCAAACAATTTAGTTTTGTATAAGTACAGTTTAAATGTCAAACACCACTATTTGACCCATAGATTGTACTTTATCGGATGCTACCACTCCAAGCATGAGTGGACCTGGGAGCGATGGCAATAAAGTGGTACTCCGCATTTCCCTAAGCTCTAGCATTACTGGAGTCTCACCATCAGATTGTTTTGTCATATCCAGGACACTCGTTGGGGGAGTATTACCCCTCTGCAGAGATGCAGTCGGTGTATGATGCAGCCCTAGCTTACTGGGCCAATCAAAATGATGAATTTACAAAAGAAATTGGTCTTGTATGCACCAATACTTATTTTTCAATTATAAGTACTGAGAATAATATTAGTAAATTATATTTTCCAGTTTTATGTCTCTTCTTCTTCTTCTTCTTCTTCTTCTTCTTCTTCTTCACAATGTTTGTAATCCATAATTGTAGGAAAAATGGCGTCGATGACCGTCTGTTGTTGCCCTTCATTGCTTGCGTTGTTTTACTAGATGGCGCCAACAGGAAACACTGGTATCTTGAAGACGCAAGCATCTTCTCTGTCATGTAGATAAAAAGAACAGGGAGAATAGAATTGTTTTGTTTAAACTATGGAATTACAGGAAGAATAACAAAGCCATTTAACGATGGAAAATTAAAATGAAAGGAGAGTATGAAAAAAAGAAAAAAGAGTAGGGAGGAATGAAGTGAAAGAAGTAAAAGAAGTAGAAAAACAGAAAAGAAAAAGCAGAAAGAAGTAGGAAAAAGAAAAACGCTGCAAGAAGGAGAAAAACAAAGAAAAACAAGAAAGATAATTGGAAGATAGAATCGAAGAATAATGATTGAAGAAAAATTCCGAAAAGAAAGAAACAAAAGACAAAAAGAAATAACGAATACAGAAGTTATGTCAAAATTTCCAAACTTATTACGCCTGTGTCCACTATAAACCATGTATATGCAGAATTATCCAATATAAACCAACGAAAATATAAAAATGTAAAATATAAAAATGTAATATTTCCGATTCTACTGATTTGATTGTGATTAAAATTGCAGTAAATATTCTACACTAAAAATAACCGAGGATAAAGAAAGTTTTAGAACAAAACCTAACAAATTTAAATAACTATTCTGGGTATTTGAACAAAATACTTCTGAATTCATCGTTTCTCAATTTCATCGTCATTTTTTTTTTTTTTTTTTTTGAGAGAGAGAAATCTTTGGTTCCACACAGAGGCAAATTCTTAAACATTTCTCAAAGAAATTTCACAAGTTCTTAGATATTTTGTTTAAAACTGATTCGAACAAGAACACATGTAGTGGTACTTGTTGGGCAAGAGACTCAATGAGAATTGAATTTTGTCTAACGGAGCTATCTAGCTGACTATTGGTGAATGGTAGTCGTCCAAACGAATTAATTTGACCATGCCATAATAGATAGAGAGATAGATCTTAAAATAAAAATAAACAAATATCCTTGAATTGAAACAATAATCTAATATTCTTGCTTCTGACAGCAAACCCACGTGAATGCCTCATCGGCTGTTAGCTTGATTTGAACTTTTTCGTTGTTTTTCTTCCTTTTTTATCTTCGCGAATTGATGTTTTTGTTTTTTTTCAGAAGCTGTTAAATCTTTGAGACTCTGATTCTGCTTTCCCTCCTCTCTTCTTTTCTTTCCTATTTCTCTTCTTTCATTTCCTCTTATTGGATTAAAAGTCGAACTCGTAGTCAAGTTGAAAAGTTCCTGCCGACGCCTGGAAACATTATCTGACCCTCTTTTTTTCTTCTCATAGAGAATGTGAAAGAAAATCACAAATTTCCTTTGGTTAGAGTTGTGTTTGATTGTTTATTCGTTTGTTTTCGCTGACTTTCTTTTATTTTTTTCAATCAAAAGGATTTTAAGTGAAAAATTTAACTAAAACGAATTACTCACTTCCACTCCACAAAAACGGGGGGAAAAATGACAAATCGACTTTTAAATTTCTTTCATCCGACAATTTTTTCTTTTCTTTTTTTCAAAATGGAAATTAAATCAATTTTTAAATTTAAAAAAAAAACATTCAGAAAGTCAACAATGCAACAAGAAGTTAAGTCGGCAGGAAAGACAGTAGCAGTAGGATTAAGGATACAAAGTAAATTATCTGATGATAATTGCTTCGCTGGCAAAAATGATGTAAGCCTTTCAGAGCGTTAAGCTCCCGTCGTCCAGAGTGCGAGTTTAAGTCTTGTTGAAAGCTATCTCTTTCTTCTGGATTTCCATAATTCAATTTAACATTTCGATGAAAGGTAATTAATAATAAGAAACTAGGTAAACTCTTAAAAATGAAGGGAAGAAAATATTAACAACCATCAGGGGTACTTGGTGATGCTCGAAAAAAGGGAACAAAATATCGTAAAGAAATCTTATGCATAGATTAGATGATATGAATACAGAAATATGAAGGTGATATTAAAGAATTTTTATCATAAAGGAATTCTTTTTATTAGTTTTAGCTTCTTTGTGCGCAATATTTCTTGTCCTTCCATCATTTGTAAATAGGTAGATTCCTTTTTCATTACTTATGAACATTTACCATATAGCTGGCCATTTGACAGACATGATCTACCCTCGTTATTCTTAAGGTCAGAATCATTTTTGTACTTAATTTGAAAGTCTTTATGATTCCTATTTTGCTCGAAACATCCCATTTTGCTATCTGATGACTTCTAGTGACTTTAATGGCTTTGGGGGCCAACCTCGCCGGTTCAAGGCAGAGGTCATATTTTTGCCAAGAATCGGGTCCATGAGATTATTAATTTGGCCGTTATCCTCCGAGGCATGTACCTTGATGTACTATATATCGAAATATGCATCTACGAAGTGCATACGATAAGTTTCCAGACTTTTTTCGTATGGGCACTTTTATTGATAGTACACACATGAAACTCTAGTCCCCTTCGAAGTACTCTCCTCTGGCTGCAATACACTTGTTGTACCGTTCCAACAACTTCTGGAAGGCTCCATGGAAATCCTCTTGTGTGAGCGTGTCAATTACCTTCGTCACAGCCTCTTTTGTCTCCTCAATTGTCTCATAACGACAGCCTCTGAGCTTAGGAAATAACCATAAGTCACAGGGAGCAAGGCCTGGACAATAGGGAGGCTGAGGAACTGTCTTGGTGCTCATCTTGGACAAATAGTCTGTGACAAGTATGGAGTTGTCGACTGGTGCATTGTCCTGGTGGAAATGCCACTGACCCGATTTGAAGAGTGCTGGTCTCTTCCGACGGAATCTCTTCCTGAACTCCAATAAAACCTCAACATAGTAACCCTAACCCTAACCCTAAGCCTTTGGCCAATCAACTCTGGTCTATCGTCTTCCTTACTCCTCCCACACCTCTCATCATCCCTCACAGACTCCCTGCCTTCCTTGAATCTCTTATGCCACTCAAAAACTGATGCTCGATTCATGCAAGATAGTCGAAAAGCAGTTTGAAGCATTCCATACGTTTCTGTGGCATTTTTTCCAAGTTTAAAACACAATTTTATTGTGTATTGTTTTTTTAAAGTGTCAGATTGCATTTTTGAAATTCACCAGCTGTGACAATCAGGCTTTAGTAGGGTGTATTCCAATTCCTGTTGTAGCTGTTAATTTGAACCTGAAATCATAATAGTTGATGTAAGATGTATAACATTAGCATACTGAATTTTCAAGGGTCTGCAACAATTTTAAATGCCCATACGAAAAAAGTCTGGAAACTTATCGTATGCTCCTCGTATAAGAATGAATGGTACTCCTATTTATCAAGCATTAAGATGGCTCACAGACCATCAATACAGTGACACTTCCTCCGTTTCCAGCAGCAGTTATTACCTCCACTTATATTTCTGATTTAAACTTGGAAAATAAGGGCACATACAATCAAGGAAGATCATCAATTTTTCCTTTTGGAAGTCAGGTTTAAAATCTGTATCCTCCCTATTATATAAATATTTTTTATTGATTATAAAATTGCATTTAACGGTGTCTACGAGTTATAAGACTTTTATGATAAATTTGAGATCATTCAATAAAAAAAAGTTTTTCCTCTTTTGTTTCATTTTTTTATCAAGTTTAATTAATGTACAGTCATTAACAACAACCCACCCACCCACACACACACACAAATATATATATATATATATATATTTAATTATCCCTACGTGTAGATGATAAGCAAGTTTATGTTTATATAGAGTATGTCAGAGGGTATATGAGTTATTTCCTACTGTCTACATATATTTCTAGAAAATGATGCTTTCAAAAGTTTGATTTTGTACCAATGAGTGTGAATTCTTGCGATTAGTACTTCCTGAAATAAAAATTAAACAATTTAAACATTGTCAAATATTTAGATATTTCTTCATTTGTTTTCATTAGTCAGGAAGGATTTTAGAAGATGCGTTTTTTCGTCATGCAATTAATCTTAGGAAATTCTGAACTAAAAATCTCCCTTTGGACTTACATCCTACATGAAAGGAGTTGAAGTTTTTCCTGATTTAAGATTCAGTGAGACGTGAAGATTAAACAAGAAAACGTTTTTCTCTGTTTGCAGTTCACGCAGAATTTTTTTAAGGATAACAAATATTTAATTTTTTTGAGAATAACAAATATTTAATTTCAGAACCTGTATACAATTTAAATATATTCTGAAAGTTCATATGCTAAATCCACTGAAAATCAATAGATTTTATGAGTGCTTGAATTGCGACTTTTAGTCAACCTAATACAAAAAGATAAACGGTTTCATTTCATTATTTCTTCTTTTTTTTTTTTGACCAAGAATCACCATCATCATCATTATCATCATCAAGTCACGCTGCTAGCACGGATTCCCCAAACTCTCTCGATCCATCTTTCCCTATCGTCCATTGTTCCCGGTAGGTCCTCTAAACTACATTCTGTGTCTGTGCAGGTGTCTGTAGGTAAGTTCTTGCTGGTTGACCGGCACTAGCGCGTCCATGCGTAGGGATCCATAGAAGAACATCACATCTGAGTTTTTCCTTGCTTCTCCTACAGTGTTTTACATGTTTTGTTCGTCTTTAGAGATGGGAGGTAGGTGGCCGTTCAGCTGTTGTTTCGTTGGGTGTGGTCTCCAAGATGTATTCAATATAACTCGTAACATTTTTGTGCAGTTCCCACCAAGCTTTTTCTATGGCGTTTTGTTTGCGTCCATGTGGTGCATCCATACAGTAGTACAACCACCACTTGAAAGAAATCCCATTTTATCGGATAAATCAGACTTCGATATGATTGATAGCCTATGAATAGCAGTCCACGCCTCAGAGAAGGAAATGGTGACATCACTTTTAGTAGATGAGACGCAGCTGTCGAGGTACGTCAACTAATTTCAGAGGACCGCTATTAAGACTGGAGCTGACTCCCTCTCGATTAAAACTCATGAACTCTGTTTTGTTTGCGTTCACATAGAGACCAATGTATCCTGTTGTCTGCGCTAAGCTATGCAGCTGGAATTCAGCTGGCCAGAAGCACTGTATCATCTGCATAGTCAGCATCCATTATAGTTTCTGCGTGATAACATTTGCTTCTTGCCTTTTTAGTTTAAAGTCATTTTCTTTTATTAGATCTATCGACATTCAAAGTTCTTAGTTCCGCAGATTATAAACAAATAGAGTGCTAATGTATCTCTTCGTACAACTCTAAAACAATGCTGAAGAAGTCCGTGTTTCTATCCGGTGAGCGTACCGTGACTTTCGTGTTTCTATAGAATGTCATTATGGCTGTCTAAGGAGACCATAAGCTAGAAGTATTTGCTCTACCTTTCCTCTGTGTATGGAATCAAATGCTTTGGAAAAATCTTCAAACAATAATATCGTCTCGAGAGTTTTTGCACGAACTCATTCTATGATTCGATGGGTTGTTAGAATTTATGATATTGTGGATCATTTTCTCCGAAAATCCTTCTGATTTCTCCGAAAAACTTTCTCAATTTCAGGTTTGATGCAATTACAAAGCCAATAAACCTTAGCCGCTTTAGAAGTGAGAGTAATGCCTTTGTAGTTCTAAATGATACTGAGGTCACATTTCTCAGGGAAGGGAAAAATGCAGCCTTTTATCTATTTATTGTATTCTGTTTATACTCGGCGTTGCAAAATCGAAGTAATAAGTCATCAAATTTCCTTGCCTTCCAGACTTCTGGGAGTATTTCGTCGAGTCCTGCAGCTTTTCGGTTTTTAATTTTTCTAAATAATTCGTTGAGTTCTTCTTGAGTAAATTGTCATAGTTTGATGTTTAGTCCACAATTGATAATTTTAGCGATGGTTTTGTTAGTGTCTTTAGGGGAATTTCTAAGGAGATCATTGGAATGTTCTTTCGACATCTATATTTATTCTTCTTGCTTTTAATTTTGCTCTTGAGGTGCTCTTCTTTTTACTCACTTCATTTACTGTCTCAAGAATAAAAGATACAAATCATTATGAAAGCCTTAGGCGAAAAATTTGGGGGACAAAAGTTCACGAAAATAGCTTCATGAAGGTTTATTTTTCATTTTGCTTATCTATTTATTTATTCATTTATTTATTTTCACTGATCAATGATTTTATTCTTCTGAGTAAAAGATTCTCTTCAGGTCGACATTGTCTTATGCACATGAAGATGCGATTCATAAAGTTGCAACATTTAGGACGATCATTTATGTATCCGGATTTTGCTTACAACCTGGATAGAAAAAGGGCGAAAGTGAAAAAATGAAAATGTAAGCATAAATAGATTGATAGATAGATAGATAGATATTAGCAAAGAAAGAAAGAAAGAAAGAAGGAATAGGAAAATACGAAGAAAGTAACGAACAGTTGCCGCATGCAAAGTTATGATCATTTTTTAAAAATTAGTCTAATAAAATTGGACTGAGAGAACTGCTATGTGAATATTGTATCCTCGGAAGTGGAATAAAGACCTTCTTAATATATCTCTTAAAACTCAAAGGGTCATTATCTTCTGTTTATGGCCATTGAGTAGAATAATATGCGTATTTTATGAAGGGATAAAATTAGTTACTCTGAAAGCAGCATTTCCTTTTGCTTAAAATTGAACATTTGGGAGAAACTATGTCTTACTTGATGAGTAGCGTAAAGTATTTATTGTATCAATTCACCGTAGTTCTTTGCACTTTTTACACCTATCTGGTCGTTACTTGTCTCATCATTAGACTCCATATTATACGTGAGAAACGAAAGGGAGAATTTCATTGAAGCACGACATTAGGAAAATTATGGTTGATTTTTTTTCTGGTTTAAAACATCTTCTGTTTTTGCATCAGCCAATTTTTTAAAGAAAATCGAAATCTCAAAAAAATACTGAATAGAAATAAAAGAAAATAAAGATAAAAAAAAATTGAAGATGAGAGGCAAATGTAGTGAATAGAAATACAAACTGAGTAAAAAAGAGAAGCGAATATTGTGAAGAAGAAAGACAAAAAAAGGGTTAATAGGAAAGATAAAAATATTGCTGAGGGGAGACAAAAAGAATGAAAGGAAGAGGCTGAGATTAAACAAGAAAGGCAGTGAGAGTAAAGGGGAGAGAGAGAGAGAGTGAATATGAAAGGTTCTGAGAGTGAAAGAGGAGAGGCAGAGATTAAACAGAAGACGGTGTGGGAGTGAAAGTGAGAGGCAGAGATTGAACAGGAAATGTTGTGAGAGGGAAAAGGCAGATATGAAACAAAAAAGGCTGAATGAGTGAAAAGGAAAGACAAGAAAGGCTATGGGAATGAAGGTGAGAGGCAGAGATAAAACAGGAAAGGCAGTGAAAATGAAGGTGAGAGGCAGAGATTAAACAGGAAAGGTTGTTTTAGTAAACAGATTAAACAGGAAATACTGTGAGAGTGAAAGGGAGAGGAAATTAAACACGAAAAGCTGCAAGAGTGAAAGAGGACAGGCAGAGATTAAACAGGAAAAGTAGTGAGAGGGAAGAAGAGAAACATAGATTTAAAAAAACACTGAGAGTAAAAAGGAGAGATAGAGATTAAACAGGAAAGGCTGTAAGAATGAAAGAGAGAAGTAGAGCTTAAACAGAAAGGGCTGTGAGAGTGAAAAGGACTGATAGAGATTAAACAGGAAAAGCTGTGAGAGCGAAAGAAAGAAGTCCCGTAAACCTGAAAAGTGCCACAAGTTATTTGTTAACTTACTCCGTCGTAGATACGTGACACCAGTTCGTTTTAAAGAGAGCTTGTTTAAAGAAATCATTTCTCCCAGGCTGGGTGAACTTAAAGAAAATGAAGCAAAAAATTGATCGGTTCATTTAGCATTCAAATGAACCGATCAATTTTTTGCTTCATTTTCTCTTCAGGGACGTTTTTGCGTCGAGATATCAATTCAGTCTCTATCACAATTAGGCACCGGGTTGATATCTGTGGGAAAAGCTCTTCTGAAACTGAAACGTACAATTGCCAGGTGGCCGTCAAGCATTTCCAGTTTTGGTGAAAATCTGGACAAGTTATAGAAAGTAAATATATTCTGTATAACTTTTTATTGGAGCTAAAAATCAATGAATAATGATTCTGTTGGGACAAAATTATCTATGTTATCTTTCACACAATTTTCTTTTGTTTACATACTTTTTTGAATTGTTTATACACAGTGTCATAATATCAGTATTTTAAACCCCAGCTTTAGATTTTACAAGCTTGTAAGAAAAAGAAGAAAAAAGTACCAGCGAGCGAAAATACATTTCTTTCTATTTTCGTTTTTCAGTTTATGTGTAAAAAGAAAAAATCTTTAGATATTTAGTAATATCTATCAGCGAGCTAAAATATAAAACTTTCTTCTCCCCGATTTCAAACTCCCGCCAAAAGTTGAGTTGTGTAGCAAATACTGCCTTGGGTAATTCCGTTTTGCTTTAGCTCAAGGTCGACAAACATCACACCATTATTCAAAGTTCATGCGACCAATGACATCAGCGGCATGCACCCACGTAAAACAAAGGTATTCGCTTATGAAAATCAAAAACGTGACCAACAAAAGATCCCCCCGAATTTTAAGTCAACGACACAGAATACCAGCGACGGGCACCTGGATAAGTCATTTCGATTTTGTCTCCAAGAAGAAGAAGGAATAATATTAATGTCTTTTTCGTGGTAAAAAAACAAACAATGAAAAAAAGAATCCAGTCAAATTGGCACACACTCAAAAAATATCACAAAATATCAAATTCTGGTAGTCTACTCAATTCCTAAATTGTTATCTCCCCATATTAAGAATCATCACCTGATGTCTGCGCCTGGGAAAAAGTCATAAAGATACTCAAGTTCCATTTATCCTGGAGGAAGGTCCTGTAGCATCCACCCTCAATGAAAGCTTAGAACATTTTCGTCGAGTACCAATTTGAACATTGTATGCGTTTGTAAATAACTTGACTTCATTTCGTCGACGTTCATCTATGAAAATAACTTTCTCCTATATTGAACTCTGTCCGACCAAATTTTGGGTTACAGTTCAAATTCCTTCCTTCAAAATATTGTAAGTTAACCTCCTTTTTTTGTTTTCTCATGAACTGATATTGTTGGTATAAATATATTCTTCGCTTGTTGATTAAATATACATATATATTAGTATTCCTTTTCCTAATTAAGTTCTGTTCTTTTGTTCTAGATTTTCCTATATTTATGTAAATAAACCTTCTTATATTTGAAACTTTTAACTTATGTTATCTTCTGTGTTTTCGCAAGTGTGCTTATTGGTTGACTTCTCTCGTCTTGAGAAGGAGTTCCCTTCCCTTGCTTTTCTTTTTGTTTATTTTTTTAACTTTTTCCTTTATTATTCATGCCCAGTCGGCTGGGGCTGTAGAATACACCGACTGCTTCTCTCCAGAGGGTTAACACCCCCCGTCAATTAGTGTCCTGGTTATGACACAAAACAATTTGATGGTGAGGTTCCAGTAATACTGGAGCTTTGGGGAATGTGGAGTACCCCTTCATTCTCATCACTCCCAGGTCCACTCTGGTCCAGAGTGATAGCACCTGATAAGGGTCATCTCTATGGGGTAAGTATAACTAAACTGGGCTTCCTTCACTATACTGAATTTTGCATTTAAACTGCGAATTTATGCTAAATTGAATTGTTTAAAATAGAACTGACATTTAAATTGCGTACTTATGCTAAACTGAATTGCTCGAAATAGAACTGTTTTGACGTCTAAACTGTGTACTTATGAATTATCTAAAATAAAACTGTTTTGACATTTAACTCTGTGTATTGCCCAGTCGGCTGGGGCAGTAGAATACATCGACTGCACCTCTGAAAAGGGGTAAGACCCCCAGATAAGTGTTCTGTATATGACACTAAACAATCTGAGTGTGAGGTTCCAGTGATGCTGGGGATTTGGGGAATGCGGAGCACCCCTTCATTGCCATTGCTCCCAGGTCCACTTTGGCCCGGCATGGTAGCACCTGATATGGCCCTACCTATGGGTTAAATAGAACTAATAGCATACTGTTTGACTGAACTGAATAGTTTGAAATAGAAATGCTTTTGACTATTAACTCGTACTTACGTTTAAACTGTGTGCTTATTCTAAACTGAATTATTTGAAATGGAACTGTTTTTTCACATTGAAACTGTACTTACACTAAATTGATTTGTTTAATATTGAACTGTTTTGACATTTAACTGTGTGTAAACAAAATCTGTACTTATAATAAACTGAATTAGCTGAATTAGAACTGCTTGACTAAACTGAATAGCTTGAAATAGAAATGTTTTTCAATATTAAACTGTACTCACATTTAAACTGCGTACTTATGTTAAACTGAATTGTTTGAAATAGAACTATTTTCATAAACTGTATATATTGACAATTAAACTGTGTACTCAAGCTAAACTGAATTGTTTGAAATAGAACTATTTGCATAAAAATGGATTTGGCGTTAAATAACCTACAAAGGTTGATATGCCATAAAACCCAAACAACCAACCGACCAACATCTTTATTATTCTTGTTATGTAACCGTCTTCATTGTCCCAACGAGCACGTGCGCGTAACAACACATATACAAATTGTTGAGAGCAAATGATTGATTAATTAGGAAGAAACTAATTTTTTGGATAATTAATAGACGCTCTATAAGCATACATGTACAATTCCAGCTTTTTTAGATATTGTTGATAACATACATGAATATCTCAGAACATTTTTCTTGTTTCGCTAAAGCAATTGAATGTGGCAACTATAGACTGATATTTGCAGAAGGCAATTGGTTCCTATGATGATTGGTTTGCATGGATTTTTTTCCTATCTTATTGGTCGACAGTAAAGTGCTTAATCGCATATCACGGGAGTTGATCTTGCCACCATTACCTTTTACCATGTTGTTTTCTGTCCTCAGAAAGACCATCGGGAGATGTAGATATAAGATGTACGCTGACGATATCCAATTTTACTATATTTGCAAATGTGAAAAAAAAGTCAGCACCGCTAATTTAAACATAAAAAACAGATATGTTCATTGTACTTTCAATTTATATAACTACATTCAGTACATTTTTTTGTCTTACTTCAATGTTTAATATAAAGTAAAGTTGGCGACCGTAGTCGAGGGTGACCCGAAGGCTCCCTTTTCGATAGCTACTACACCAAGGTGTAGGGGGGGCGCTACTCCTTCCCAGGATTGCTCTACTTTACCCTTGATCCGTACCTTATAATGCTGAGTGTTAAGCAAGGGGGCATCAAGTACCATTTTTTGAGTCTTTGGTATGACTCGACCTGGGATTGAACCGAGGTCTCCCGGGCCATTGGCGAACCAAGTAAAAGAATATGTGATTGACTGGTTGATTTTAACGACATCTCAACTTATCTAAGGTTATTTTATACCTAGAAGTTTGGGAATTTCGTTCATTGTTCGTTCAAATTTATATTTTTGTGTAGTTGTTACTTAAGAAGAGTTTCTGAAAAAGACCTATCTAATAGGAATAGTTAAAAATGTCTATTTGAGCCCTAATAGGTACAACCACTCTAGGTTAAAAGGGACTTGGGTGTAATAGCAATGAAAGGGGTACACTCCGCAAAGATCCAGAACTGGAGCCTTACCATTACATGTAATCTAATAACAAAACCCAGGTCACCTCTATTTTTTGAGGCATCAGCTTATTCTAAGCCCCTCCGACAGACCTATGTAAGAACATCTTATTTTACTTGTATATCTGAAAAAAATCAATGAAATTCTTAATAAAATTAATAGAGCTAGATCGCAGTAAAAATACTAACCAGTACGTTCACAGGTTCAAAAATAAGAAGTAAGGAGTAAGGATTGTATTAACTGTACTCACATCTCATGTTAATACATTGCACATCTTCTTGTTGCGTTAATACAGGTTTGTACTCTTGCAGAGTTCCACAAACGATGAAGTAATATGATTCTTACAACGTAATAATCGAAGACTTTGAAATTATATCAGAATATCTACAACCCTCTTATAGGCACATATTGTACTCACGTCAAAATTAGAGTCATCCTTCAGAATACCTCAAGTTTATTTGACATATACGCATGTACTCAAATGTGAGATGACACGTCGAAATGAAGTTCAACTGATAAGATTTGTTATAGAATTGTATCGTTCTTTGAAGTGATGCGTTAAATGATACTTTTACTTTTAACCAAAGATTTGACTAAACGCGGCACCATAGACAATAGAAAGGAATCGAAATTCTTGTTTCCATCAAGTTTTTACCATTTCTTTCTTTCTTTTTTTTTTTCTTTCTTTTTTTCTTTCTTTCTTTCTTTCTTTCTTTCTTTCTTTCTTTCTTTTTGATACGTTTGAATTCGAAAATCGCTGCTTGGAAGTCTTAACGAACTTTAGTAGTCCATCATTTTGATTAAATAAATTTCTTCTTTAGCCAAGTATAGAAAGAAAGAAAGAAAGAAAGAAAGAAAGAGGAAAAAGAAAAAATTGCTACAAATAAGGAAAGAAAACAAAGAGAGAGAGAGAGAGAGAGAGAGAGAGAGAGAGAGAGAGAGAGAGAGAGATGTGTATAAAAATGTATTTTGATTTCCTAAATTTCTTTCTTAACTGAGACGGATGAAGGAAGAAGGAAATGGGGTTTTGTAAATGAGAAATAGCGAGTCAAAGAAGAGAAGACTGTTTTTCGATATAATAAATTCATTATATGCGCATCGGTAGACAAAGCAAGGTGAACATGCACACTCCAATATATATACATATTATGTTTATGGGAATCAGAAAAAAGTAAGAGAAACTGATTGAGGGAATAAGAAAGAGCGAAAGAGTAAATAAAAGAGAGTGATACACTTGTATGTGTGAACGATAAAAGAAAGAAAACAACAAATGACAAAATTTTAAATGTTTATAAGACGCAAAGAAAAAAAAAGAAATTGCTAAGTAACAAGATCTAAATAAGCTTTATTTCATTATGTCATCGACAGCACAGATCGCTTTAACTTTATTCTTCTTTCCATTTCCTTTTCTCTTTGTCTTCATCTTTTTCTCTGTTTTCCCTTTTTTTCCCATCATCTTCTTATCCAATTTTATTTCTTTTTTTCCTTTCACTTTTCCTCATTGGTTCCTGGTCTCTAACAAATCAGAATCAATTATCTTTGCCAATGAAGACTTCAAAGATACCAATGAAATGTATAATTTGCTTGTCTACCGACAGCCATGGAAAATTGCGTCGAGTCTCTTTCCAAAATGAAATGTTGCGATCTAATGAAAGAGAATGAAGAAAGCTTCATCTTTTATAAATTGTTTCGTGAATTGAATCTTACAAAATTTCTTCAAACAATCATCCCGTAATATTGCCACTTCATTCTGATTATTTTTAGAGTAAAAATGCAGCTTTCGCTTCTTTGATTCGGTCGAAAAAGAAATTTTAGATAAATAACAGCTTAGAATGGAATTCTATAATGCTAATAAATAACAAGAATTTCACTTGCTTTGCAGTTACTATATGTTTGAACAGATTATCTGATAAATTATCATTTCTTTCTTTCTTTCTTTCTTTCTTTCTTTCTTTAAGGCGTAAATTGGTTTCTTTAGTATCTATCTATCTATCTATCTATCTCAGTATATTCAAATCTGTCGATTGAACTATCTAAATGTATCTATTTTGAATCTTAGAATTGTAAGGAGTTTCAACACCACTATTTCCAACTTTGAAATTTTTTTCCTCTACTAAAAACAATCTGAAAAATTTCAAACTACATTTAGAGAATGGAAAGTTAACAGATAGAAACCTTTTGTTTTCTTGACTACGGATCATTTTCCAACAATTTTCTCCGGTTTCTGCATTTCTTCTCTGTATAAAAGATAACAAATGGTAATTATTCATTGATTATGAGCCCCATAGTAAGGTTCCCTGATTTTTACATATGAGATATACTTAGAGCAATGGTTAGCCAACAGGTCTTGCAAAATGTTACTCTTAAATTCGAACTTCTTCACTGCTTGCTCTACTATTGTGATTTTGTACAAAACTAATGTAATCGACAAATCTATATCGGCCGATATATTTGATCTGAGAAAAGGTTTATCATAGTTTGTCACTGATCGACTCGGACTTGGGCGTTCGTTTTGGTTGTAATTCACAGTAACATTTCCATCCTCTTCATTTAAGCTGGTAGTTGATACCGAAAAACAAAGGAAACTTATATGATGTGATAAAATCCTGACATTGGTTTGTTTCAATCGATTTACAATTCAAGATGACGATTCAGAACGATATTTACCAAAACAGTTTCACAAACTTGTGAACGTTTTTGCCATACCCCATCCCCATAGGCAGAATGTGACACAAAGTCAATTTTTAAGCAGAGTACCACTGGTTTAAGTTAAAATATTTCCTTCTCCTACAATAGTTGCCTAAGACTAAAGAACCTAGTTTACCCTACTATTTACTCATAGCTGGGGAGGGGAAGATTTGATAGATACACATCTTTCCCAAGAGCATTCGTGTGAAGAGAAACACAAAAAAGGCCTTGTAGAGGATTTGAACTCGGGTTGTCGATTCCATTTCCACTTCCATTACTTGTAGAGTGATTTCGAGTTTCAATCAGTGATTTCAGTCAGTCGCTCTGTTCCAAACTCTGCCGCAATAAGAAACACTGTTTCGAGAACTTGACAATAGGGATAGTTTACAAATTAAACTTGCAAGTACTTGATAGGGAATCTAAATCTTTTCACTTTTATGTCAGATTATTGAATGAAGCAAATACTTTTTCTTTCAGCGTGAGTTTGGACTTGATTTTTGTGGGAAGATTGATTGGTTAAAGTCTTTCAAGAAATAATCGATCTCAAACTAAATAAATGAATAATGATTTAAATTTTACAAAAATAGATGATTATTTTTCTCTGGTAGCATAGAAGAGAGTAAATGATTTCTTTTAAATCCGTTATCAAGAAATTTATAACAAAATTGTCGGGAACTGAATAAAAGAACCCCAATCAGATTTTCGATTTGTTATAGATATTTTGATTTGTTTACAATTATGAATTAATAGAAACAAACAAAAAAATCTAAAGAGTCAAGCATCAATGTTAAATCCAAATGAACAATAATAAGCAAGAAACCCGCCACATCATGGTACTAAAAATCAAATAGACACTCCCTAATATCTACGACTTTTCCAAAGTTTTCAAATATTTTGAAAAAAACCACGTTCATAAATGGATGTATGGTCCATTTCAAACTGTGTCGCCAGACGGAGTAAACATTAGCCATTCAAAATTTAAAATAAAACTGTTTTACTGCTTCTTTTTTGAAGTTACTGTTTTAATTTCCTTATGACTGAGTTATTTACCTTGTTTTTATAGTCAGAACGTTGTGCTTTTCAGCCTTCTTCCTCATTACAGAATCATAGACAGAAAGAACAATTTTTTTTTGTTCGATACAACTTGATTCCAGTAATTCTGAAAAACCGATTTCTGAATGGTTTTTATAAATTTCATTATCACATTATTTTAGATATCATGCAAATACATACAATATCATTTCGCAACAGGCATTAAATCTTATTGTCTGAAATTTTGAGATGAAATTCTTTCATTATAGCAAGAATTATTTGAACAAGTGTCTTCATCATTGTTTCTTTCTATCACAGCGTTTTGAACGATATCTTTTCCGGCTTTCTCGAGGTGTTGATTGCAGCAGTGAAGTGTCACCTAGGACGGTCTTTTTAGTCGAAGCAAATTTTTCAGCTCTCAAACCTGAGTAGGGAACTCTCACAAAAAGAGGAGACTATCTAATGAAACACACAGCTAAAGACAGCTGAAGAATATATCTGTTGGAACATTGTGAGAAAAACAAATGATTAACATACAAGCTAGAATAGTACGTGAAATGACATAAGAATTACCCAAACCAGCTTTTTCTGGTTCCAACATAAAATTTGTTTGTGTATTTTAAAATTTCTATTCAAACCAAAAGAGAGAAGAGGAAGGAGAGAGAAAGAATTTTAAAATTAGTCATTCATTTACAAGAATAATTTCGATGAAAAAAATCTTCATTTCTTTCTTATATCGAACATGGTGCAATAAGCTGCACGATGGTAGGCAAAAGAACTGCAAGTAGAACGTACTGATGGAAATTCGAATTCCTTTTCAAAATACATCAACAAGAGATGAACCAAACGTAACGAAAACCTCCGTTGTTTCCTCTCGTTGAACCCCTTGCAACATTGTAGGATAAAATCCTTGAAATTTATTCGTTGACATTGAATGGAAAATTTTTTCTAGGACAATGAAAGGAAATCTCTTCGAAAAACATGCGAAATATTCAGATAATTGTAAGATTTCCTTTTTGATCGTTGCTGAAAAGGTTTTTGATGATGACAATCTGACACGGTTTTACAAACAAAACATTGTATGCCTTTCTTAACCGAAATCTACAAACAACAATTCTTCTTATCTATTGACAGAAAATATACATTGCAGTTTCATAAAAGCTAATATCATGTCACAATAGATAAACACTTGATAAAATCTTGAAAAATATCTGAAATGAAACAATTTATCAGTATTCATGAAAATTCTTCTGGTCAATTTCTGCTCGACAATATCAGTTCGTATTATTCAGTACCAAAATAATTTAATGCAATGAAAGTTACATTTGTATTAACGGGATAATCCTTTCTTCTTCTTCTTCTTCTTCTTCTTCTTCTTCTTCTTCTTCTTCTTCTTCTTCTTCTTCTTCTTCTTCTTCTTCTTTTTTATGTGTGTTAACCAGGTTAAAAGAGAGATAGCTGCTCTTTCCGTTTCTTCTGAGATAATCCAAATAACTATTTTAACTTGGACTATCTCTGAAAAAAGGAAAAAAAACTGTAGGCATAAAAAAAAAATTGAGCGTTAAGCCCATGAAAATCTAAAAGTTAAATTTGTGACCTCATTTTTCGAACTGATCTATTTATAAGTTTTAATGATTTTAAAGGTTTACAAACATTCCCGATTGGGAATCCAGTTAAAATTATCCCAGGCAGTAGAAAAGGTACAGTATATTGTTCTAAAAGAGTAAAAAGAAGCATCTTTTTTTAACTAGTTGTTAAACATGAGCGCCTTGTGTCATTTTTAGCGAGTTGGGCTAACAGACCATTCACTAGTGAGTTTTCTGTTCACTCGTTTCTCAAAACTTTCACCCTTGTATAATTATAAACTTGGTAAATATTAACTAGAAATTACACTCTATATTCTAAAATCTTTCAGACAAGAAATATTGGCTTTACAGGACCAAATACCAGAATGTCACATTGAACTTAGGTTCTATAATGATTATGATTATATTTCACAGAAGAAAGCACAATTTTATGTCTGTTATGGTTGAAGATTGTATGACTGCAAGTTTTTTTAAAAAATTCTAAGGATTTTTTCAGTCTCCTATCCGACCCCAGCACCGCAGAATACAAAAGAGTCTCATTTATTCGAATTTCTAATTTTTCAAATCTTGTTTTTTTTGGCACGGCCCCCAACTTGGAACGACTCGAACCTTTACGTATTTTTCCCTTTTTCTTAATTTCTTACATTTTCTGCTAGAACAACTACGTTTACAATGTTGTTTATACACATCCATTCCGGTGTGCTAATTTGTTTGGTGCAACCGGTTTGGACCTTAGATCTATTTTTTTTCTTGAACAACCCCTGACTTGTGCTCATTAATTTTTGTCTACACCGTCGTATAATTAATTTTCACATTTTCATTAACTTTATATTACTCTCTTTCTTTGCAGAGGTTGAATTTCATGCAGTCATGTTTTTCTTTTTTATTTTCACCCATTGATGCATTTAGTCCTTATGCATTTATTCTTTAATTCGTTTAGTCCGTCATTAATACGAGGCTGTCATTAAAAGGGGTCTGTAACGATCCATAATAATTAGTGAGAAGATATTTGTTGCAGGGCATAAGTACTCTTAAAAAATTTCCATTTTTAAATTTAATTTAAAAAAGAAAGTGAACGAATTGTCTTAATAAAACATTTGCTAATCTTTAATTAAACATTATCAGTTGCAGTCATAAGTAGTTTTTCAAGCCCGTCATGTAAAATAATCATACGGGATTATTGTTTAGTTAAGCCAAAGAATTCGGTTAAAAGGTTAAAATTTATGAATCTATTAATTTTCATTTACTTATTAAAAAGTACTCAAGAAATCTTGGATAATTCTTATACAGAATAGTAGTAACTTGACATGATAATATAAAAATATAGTTCTTTTAATTAACTAACATTTATGATGGACGAAAGAATTCTTTGACTTTGGATACATCATTTCCTTTGTTCAGCACAAATGTCCTCGTATCTAAACGACATAAGAAGTCAAAAAAGAAAACGAAGAAAAAACTTGTTCTCTTATTTCTCAATGTTGGTACTATTAAAATCAAATCAAATATCCATGTTATAAATAAATATCTCCAATTATCGTTCGATATGACTGATAAATCGATTAGGTTCGATTTGATTTCTGGAATGATAATTGTTTCTTTACAGAATTCTCGATAAATTTAATTTCATCTTCCTAATAATCAGAAAGAAATTAGTTGACTCAATTACAGCCAGAAAGCAGCCTTACAGATGAAATGGCTGCTAAGAAGAACAGAATATTGAAACTTCACGAAACTATATATATATATATATATATATATATATATATATGGGGGGTATATATGCGCGCGTGAGTGTGTGCTTGCGTCTGTCTATACATGTCTGTGTGTTCATCCTGACTGTTTTCAGCCAGCGGATCATAATGAATGTATGCTTAATGACAGTTTCCTTTCTAAAACTGAAGGTCTATGAATGCCATAGGACTGACTTCATGAATGACTGAAACTTGAACTTTAAAGCATAATGATTTTGCACTCGTTTTTAAGACGGTTAAGCAAAAAGGTCAGCTTAAAACGTTTTAAAAAATTGCTTTTTTATATTTGGGGGCTTGAATGTAAATTTTTTGGAGTAAATTGGTTTGAGGTAAAAGTTTTAAGGCGCAATATAGTTCGTCCCTGGCAATCTATCTGACCGTAGATCTGTCTCTTTCTCCTTCCCTCGTTCTCTCCTCCTCCACCTCTAACTCTCCCCCTCTCTCTCTCTCTTTGTATATATATATATATATATATATATATATATGTATATATATATATATGTATATATATATATATGTGTGTGTGTGTGTGTGTGTGTATACAAGGCTCATTAAATAAGTTTCCAGACTTTTTTCGTATGGGCACTTTTATTGATAGTACACACATAAAACTCTAGTCCCCTTCGAAGTAATCTCCTCCAGCTGCAATGCATTTGTTGTACCGTTCCAACAACTTCTGGAAGGCCCCATGGAAATCCTCTTGTGTGAGCGTGTCAATGACCTTTGTCACAGCCTCTTTCATCTCCTCAATTGTCTCATAACGACAGCCTCTAAGTTTTTCTTTGAGCTTAGGGAATAAGCAAAAGTCGCGGGGAGCAAGGTCTGGACTATAGGGAGGGTGAGAAACTGTCTTGATGCCCATTTTGGTCAAATAGTCTGTGACAAGGATGGAGTTGTGAACTGGTGCATTGTCCTGGTGGAAATGCTACTGACCCGATTTGAAGAGTGCTGGCCTCTTCCGACGGAATCTCTTCCTGAATTCCCATATAGTATATTCCTTGTTGATTGTCTGTCCAGTGGGAACCCAGTGCATGTAGATCATGCCAGTGCTGTCAAAAAAAGGTATCATCAAAAGTTAGTGGGTAGATTTTCTCTGTCTGGCCTTCTTAGTCTGGGATAGCCAGCATGCTTCCACTGGGAACTCTGTCTCTTTGTCTCTGGTTCATAGCAGTAGATCCAGCTTCCATCGCAGGTCCCCTGAGCATCAAGAACTGCTGGATCTGAATTGATCAGCTCGACCATCTCCCTGTTGTCATGACAACGTCTTTCTTTCTGATCTTCTCTGAGCACCCTTGGGACAGACTTCGCGCAAATCTTCCGCATCTTCAGTTCCTCGGGAATAATTGTGTGTACAGTTCCCACACTGACATCACTGTGCACTTATTGTCTCTATAGATACATGACGGTCCTTATCCGTGAAATTCTTTATTTGGCCAATCAACTCTGGTCTTCTGACTTCCTTACTCCTCCCACACCTCTCATCATCCCTCACAAACTCCCTGTCTTCCTTGAATCTCTTATGCCACTCAAAAACTGATGCTCGATTCATGCAAGATGCTCCAAAAGCAGTCTGAAGCATTCCATACGTTTCTGTGGCATTTTTTCCAAGTTTAAAACACAATTTTATTGCATATCGTTCTTCTAAAGTGTCCTCACGTCCAGATTGCATTTTTGAAATTCACCAGCTGTGACAATCAGGCTTTAGTAGGGTGTATTCCAGTTCCTACTTTACCTGTTCATTTGAACCTGAAATAATAAACATGGGTTAGTCATCTCATTAGATGTATAGCAATAACATAGTGAATTTTCAAGAGTCTACGACTTTTTTAAATGCTTGTACAAAAAAGCCTGGAAACTTATTGACAGCACCTCGTATATATATATATATATATATATATATATATATATATATATATATATATATATATATATACGTATCTGATCTATACCAAAAACATTTACTAATCCAATATTTTCATTACTATTGCACAGTGCTTATAATACCGTTCACTGAGAATTTCTGTTCGATTTTCCCCTTTGTATTCAAAGTACTAATTATGAGAATCATTCAATAAATATATGCCAAAATTAATTTTAATCACCCGAATACACGCACAAAATCGTACAAAAAAAAAGAAACATAATAAAATAATACATATCACTTTGTGCGTGTCTTATGAGATCACGTCTCCAGAAAAACATGTATGAAAATTTTTTATACAACATCATTTAATGTATTTTTTAATGAAATTTTCTGTACGAAAGAAATCCCTAATTCCCAGAGAAATTATTTACCAAAAAGAAATTTGATAAATCAAAACGAGCCATGTAATACAAAACGATTTTTCTGACTAATATATTCCTAAAACTTTGTAATTGTCACTGAATAAATTTACATTCCGTTTAAGATTAACTGATGAACATTTACAATTTGTGTTAACGATGCTAATTTACGTGATTTTATGCACAACATGGAATCCCTGGTTGCTGCAAAAAAAACAAAAACATCTTCAACATGAACTGGTTAAAATCACAACCAAATTTGCTTAATTAGAACTCAATCCATTCTTACTCAAAGTTTGAATTCAGGTTAACAAATATTTTGAATATTTTTCAAAGGAATAAATTTTTCGCTATCGCAGAATCGCTAATCTGAAATGGAATCCAATCATTTTCTTGATTTTATTTCAAAACTTGACAATTTAAAAAAAAATGTTTTGCAGCTTTTTTGTTGTTGTTTTTTGTTTGGTTGTTTGTTTTTCGGTTGTTTTTTTTTTTTTTGCTTTTGTTTTTGTCACAAATATCTTTCATTACTTTTCTTTGCTATGATAGGTATGGGAGGGTCAGTTAACAAATGTTTGGGGTGGAGAAATTAGAAAAGAGATAAAAACGAAAGGGAAAACAATTCAAGTTTATCAATTGATTAAACAAGCTTACCAGGTCTTTCAAGGAAATGAATATAAACCCAATGAATTTTCCTTGCGGAAAAGTTCTTTTATGAAGTGCTATGATAAAAAAGATTGTCATTTTTTAAAGATGTAATTTATTTCTTGATTTGGGTTTTTTAAAAATTTATAGAATTTCACGCCAGTACAGACGAACAGCCTTCACTGAAGTCCAAATGACAGAAAGTCTCCTCAGTTTTCCTGAACTCTTCTTAATATTCTAGTTGCTCTAAAAAGTCCTGTGGTCTCGACGGCTTCAATCCAGATGTCTACTTTTCCTATTTTCGAGGTTCTTTAGGATTGTTTCAAGGTCTCCAACTATGATTAGTATCACTGTCACCATTATGTTCTATTGCTTTTTCAGTTCTCTGGCAACGACCAGGTATTTATCCATTTTTTCTTTACATATGATCAGCTTAAATAGTCTACAAACTGAAAAAAAATTCTTCTTGAGAGATCAGACCTAGCTTAAGTAGTTTTTCTGGTCTTCATCCCGGATAATGTGACCTTTTTATCTTAGTATCTCAGATAATTTTTCTTATTTTCTGGCACAGATTTTGGTCTGATCTGTATGATCAAACTTCAGTCGCTTGCATAGTTCCAAATGGATCATCTTCCCACCCAAGTTATGTCGGCTTTTGTACCCCTGTGTCAGCTTTCTGCATTCACTTATTATGTAGTCGATATCTTTTTGCGAAGTTAAACTTGCTATTCTTCAAAGTATTATATATTTTAGCTTTTTATGTCATTGGTTCTTATGGCGTTGCAATTCGGTTTTTATTTATAGGTTTTGTAGTGGGTACATGTAATTGTTTAGTGGATATGTTACTCTCCAATTTATAATGAGTGGGTGTGTGTGAGTTCCCGTCCGTATTTTACGGGTATTACTTTCAGGTTTAGTTCCACCACAAATACAACACAAATTTTACAAGTACGTAAACAAATGGAATATGACAACAACGAACATTAAGAAACAAACAATTTAATAATCATAAGAAACAGAATAAAAATAATTAGAAATACAATGTTCATTTTATGTACGAGCGGCTTTGTAGAAAATACAGTTGTGGCCAGTTGAATGAAAATAGGATTGTTCGCCCGTGTGTGTTTACATGTTAGAAAAGTCTATTAAATAAATGGGTCATTAGTTGGCCGAAGTAAGGAGAATAAAAATTTTGGCTTTACTTACATACATCGATATGTGTGTGTGTGTGTGTGTATATACGTAATGGACCGTAAGTATGGGTCTTTGTTTTCTTAAGTCCGCACGTGCGTTTTCTTATGATCTTTGGCGACAAAGTGTCGCATTGGTAAAAGAAGGTTGTATACCTTTTCCCTTTGAATCTTATGGCGTGGCTCTCTGCTGTCTGTTTATGACCTCTCCTAGTGGAAAAATCTTTTTGGTAGTGGAAGAATTGAATGACCTGGTTGATAAAATTCTTCGTTATTTATACTTTTTGGGGTCACTAAAGTGGATCAAAAAATAGGATATTGTTAGGTTTTATTGCGGGTCCTAAAATTTAAGCGCGCAGACATTTCTTGACTAATCAGATTCGTTTGTTTACTTATTTGTTTTGGATCCTGAAAATTTTCTGTTAATTAGTTTCTGAGCCGGATTTTCTATACCTTTCCCAGTTCAAAATGGGAGTAGTTCAGTTCAAAATGGGAATAGTTCATTTCATTTTGAACTGAACTATTCCCATTTTGAACTGAACTACTCCCATTTTGAACTGGAAAAGGTATAGAATGCTCTTATTTTGTGTTTTTAGCTGATTGGTTGAAAAATATAAAAATGTAACTATGATGTTTTTGATCCGAAATTTTTAGAATGTTCTTATCTTTGTTTTTGAGGTTGATTATTTTAAGGCAAAAAAAATGTGTATTCTATAGTTTCCTCTCTGTTTCCATAATCTTCTCTAGCGAAATTCCTTTGTCTTCTGAAGTTTCCATCAAATTATTTTTCTTCCCATTTTCCTGTTTTCTTGATTTTTTTCTTTCCTTGTCTTGTCTGTCGAAGTAATTCAAAAACGACTCTGCCCATGTATTTAATCCTTTGATTCAAAGGTTGATATTCAGTAGTTTCTTTATTTACTTTTTCTTTCATCTCTGCTTGATGGTGTTTACTTTTTAGATTTGCAAATATTTTTAGTTTCTTTTCTCTCCGAGCGTTTTGTTGCTTTCCTGGTTGGGTATTTCTATTCCTCCTCTTGTTTCTCCATTTTCCTACTTCCATATAAATTTTGAATATTTCTCTATAACGCATTTCCTCTTTAAGTCTTTGCTTTTAGCCGTTTGTGTAAGAGT